>JPFL01000050.1:5418-211099 GCA_000733385.1 Paramecium biaurelia
AAATTAATTTAAATATAATCAATCAAGTGATGTTTGATTTCTTTATTCTCATTTTATTCTTTTTGTTCAATTATAGGGTATTGATAATATCTAAATTATTAATAACTCAAAATTAAGCAAACGTTTATGGATCCTATATCTTAGAAATTTTGACATTAAAAATAATCAGATCCTTTTCTATTTATTAACTATCATTAAAAAAACAATTCAAAATGTACAAAGTGTAATATAAAAATTATTAAAATGAAAATATTAATAAATCATAAAAGCCTATGTTATTAATATACATGATAATTCTCATATTTTTGAATACCAAAAAAAAGCTAAGTTATCAATTATTTATGTTTTCTGACATTACTTAATTAGAGTATTTGATCATAATTCTATTATTATGTTAATTAGCTTAAAAGTAATAAATACTTGAAGAAAGGTCTTGGAAAATGTTCAATTTTAAAGATAATAATAGATGAAATAAAATTCATAGTTGTTTGATAATATTTTATTTATACTTGTTCTAAATTTATAACAATGAATAATTTCAGGGCAACAAACCTTCCTAATTTTGCTTTTTATTGTTATCCACTGATTAAGTATTGAATTCAATTATTGACCTAATTAAAATATCTTTAAAAGTTCTAAAAGTAAATTAGTTTGCTATTTATTAAGAGTTATCTATTAAATATTTTAAGATTATTAATGTGTGTAGGATTCCGGTTTTCCAAAATTTGTTCTCTGAATATTATTCAAATTCAAATTCTAAAATTGAAATCCTTTCTACATATAAACTAAATGTATTCATTTTATCTTATTCAAAATAGAAATTGATATTATATGCCATAAATACTGAAGCACTTTCTATTTCCCTTTCGTATTAATATGTAAATCTTGAAAAAGCCTGCAAAATTTATTTTAAAGCATTTATTCTACTTTCAAATTTTTTTTCATTGATATTATCACCTTAGTCTAAAGCAGAATTTAATATTTCAAATGTTTAACCAATAATTGGTACATATCCTTCAACTTGATCTTTATGTCTTTTAATTTATTACAAAATTTCGAAAACCTATACTGAACTACTTTCAATATTAATTAAAACTAGTTCTGAAGAAATTAAATTTACAGCATACAAATAATTATAGAGATGCCAAAATAAGGAGCGATAATACAATTTCTTATCTGGACTCATTTATTCTTTTAACTCCTAAAAATCATAATTTATTTGACTCCCTTCAGTTTGCTGAAAGGGATTAATTAAATTTAATTGTGATATCAAATTTTCTAAGTCATTATTCTAGTTTTCCTTATGTTAACAAATATTTCTTAATAAATTTTATATTTAGCCCATAAACAATTTTAGTGTCATTAATCTTTCAACCTATTTTTCATTTGATTGAGTTGGAACAAATTATAAAAAATGATTTTCTATATTATTAATCTCAAATTAATATTATTAATGCTAAATTTAAGAAATTATATTAATTCTGTGCAAATCCTATATTTCTTCCTTAACAATTTACAATTCTTTATTTATGGAACTTAAAATTTCAACTTTTTGATGAAGATACATCATCATATCTTTTGAAAGTTGGAATTACAATCTTTATTGGATCGATACTTTTAATGAACATTTGAGAGCACTTTCAAAATATTAATTGGCTTGACTAAATTGTTTGAGAGAAAATTATAGAAAACCTAAACTAAACCAATACAGAGGATTTGCAGGCGATATTCCTATGGCTTTGGAGTAATCTATTATTGCTTTATCAAATATTTTTTAATCGGAATAGATAAGACCTTGTTATAAAAGATATTGATTACCTCTATTATAATAGGCAGCACTATGCTAAGGATTTATTTCCACAGCTTTTGAATAATCTATTATTGCGTCTTAAAGTTTTCCTTAATTTTTATATGCATTTCCTTATTATCTTAAATTATTATACCTCTGACATAAAACGCATCAGCATTTAACACTTGTAATTATATAGCTTTAGAACAATCTATAATGGCTTCATCGATCCTTCCAGAATTTACATAAGCATTGCCAAAATCTAATACATTTATGATTACCTCTATTATTATAGGCAGCGGCATATTGAGGATTTATTTCAATTGATTTCGAGTAATCTTTTATTGCTTCATTAAAATTTCCTAAATTTTAATATGCATTAGCTCATTCTCAAAGATATTGGTTACCTCTATTATTATATACATGAGCATTATCAGGAACCATTTAAATGAATTTAGTGTAATCCATTATTGCTTCTTCAAATTTTCCCTACTTCCCATTAACTAATCCTTTTTCTTAATAAGAATAATTAAAACCTCTATTAAAGTAAGCTGCACTATATTATGGATTAATTCTTATGGCCATAGAGTAATCTTTAAAAGCTTCTTCAAAATTCATCAAATTTTAATATGCATTGGCTACCAGTTAAAACTTTTGTATTACCTCTATTTTGGTAAGCAGCAGCATATTAGGGACTTTCTTCAATGGCTTTATTAAACTCTATTATTGCTTTATCAAATTTTCCCTGCTTCGAATAAACAAGACCTCATCATTGAAAATTTTGATTACCATTATTTAAATAACCATATGCAAATATACTTTAGTTCATTGAAGTATTTATGCAAAGAGTATTTTCGGTTTTGTTTAAAATAATGATTAATAGTTAAAAAAATAGTATATATATTTTGAAAGTAAAACAAAACCAAAACAAATTTAACAATTTCTTAGCAATTTTAAGCCTTGATGAAATGTATTTAGTAATTATTTCATTCTAAATTATGTTTTGATTATTTTCAAAAAAGCAATACGACCTATTATTTTTCTAATGTTATATTTGTATTTGACTTTTGCCCCTCAAATATTTATTATTTGTCTGAGTCTTAGTATTCTTATTTTTTTTAAATGCTCTGGTGAAATTACTTTCATCCTCACAAATTCAGTATTAACCTTTGATAATTATAAATAGAGCTTCCTAATTATAAAACAGAAAATATAATTATTCTTGATTTTTGAAGAAATTAGCAATAAAAGAGGGTATCAGTTTATTATTAATAAGATTGAATTTAGTTTATTCTCTCTATTTCCACCATTGGATTTTTATTCTACATTTAATATTATAAAAATAACTTATATATTCAATCTACTTTACCCACTTTACTTATTAGGATAATAAAGAGTTTCTAATCGTTCTCTAAGAAGATCTTAAATATTAATTTAATTAAATTCACAATATAGCTTAGTTATTATAATTTATATTTTGCTTATTTTATAAAATCAACAAGAATCTGATAGACTGAGATGGCTAAATATAATCTGAATTTGAATGCAAGATAATATTTCAAATTTATTGAATTTGCCTAATCAGAATGGTCATGTATTAAAATTATGTAATTAAATTGTTGATAAATTAACTAATCAATACTTATAAGCATTAATATCATACTTTATTCAAAATTGACTATTCAAGATTTGTATGGGTAGGTATAAATTTAAAACAAATTAGCAAAACAATATCTATAAATTATCATATGGGAAGTTTAATTTAGAGCAGAAAATATGTTAAAATTAATAGATTTGAATTTTCTTGTATCCTAATTCACTTATTTAGTTAGTTTAATGTTTCTTGCAATCCCATCATACCTGCAATTTATTAGTACATAGTTCATTTAAGAAAATATACTAATCTTGGGAGGCATGTTCAGTATTAAACGTATTATTACATTGAGCTGTCAAATATATAGAAAAATTGAATAGTTATAAATATTGAACAGAATAGCTTAAGATTTCACAATGGAAATTTCAATAAATATAATTGGAAAGTAAGTTAATTCTATGGTCATTCTATATGGAGAGTAAATAAATAGAATTTTCTTAGTCAAAATAATTTCAATATATTCCAGATAAAAATTGTATAAAAAATTGAGATAATTTAATTTATTAATATTTTAAAATGTAATTCAATTTTAACATTGTATAAGCATAATTTAAAAGTAATTTAATTAGATAAAAAGATTATTTTGGGAACAGGGGAGTGCTTGGAGGACCTTATGAGGAAGTACAATATTGTCTAGGAGGAAGATGGAAGCTGGACCAAGTTTAAGATTTAAAGGCTCCTTTGATTATCTATCTCAAAATTGAAGTCACCAAAAGAGGATATTGAATCCATTTTTAAATCTTAAACAAAAAAAAGACTTCATTCATCAGAAAATGCAGAAGGATTTCGTCAGATAAAAAATATTCTGAACTTGTAAACATTACTTTAGACCTTCCAATGCTAGATTGTGATTCATTCATTAATGAGGTACTTCAAAAATAAACCTGTATTAATATAGGGAACGATACTGCTTATTGAAAGGTATAGCAATGAAACCTCTACTAATTACAAATTCATATTCATGCTCAACTTTGGTAAGGTAAAATATTGATTGGAAGTGATAAGAAACAAAATATAAAAACTGATGACTAACAGGAAAAGATAGTTTACTAGAGCTAGAAGGGAATGGTTAAACTACTAATAGACCAAGAATAAATGATGGCATCTAATATCTAGAGGACATTAGACTAATAAATATAATAATTAGGCTATAATCAAGACGACCTAAACTTTGCCGAACGCTGGATTAGATGCTATATGAATGTAACTGAAGAAGATTAGAGAATCTTCATTTTTAAAATGGATCCTATAACCTCTTATCAAAATATTTATTTAAATGCATTTCAACACTGTAATTCTAAAGATAATATCATTATTTATATTTATTATTAGAATTGTATCTAGTTATAAATATTTATTATTCGAAATTAATGTAACTGGCTAAATTTAATATTAAAAAGTATTTCAATTCTACAATTATAAAGAATATATAATTATTGATACAATTTTACATTTGAAATAATCATTATTGTAATTCTACAATCTTATTTTTTCTTATCAAGAATATATACTCCTAAACACTTATAATTAATGTTTAAAAAATCTTATATTTGAAATATATTTTAAAATATGAGAATTTCAGGATGATTATTATAAAAAATACATTTCAAATGTATAATTATTTGAAACAATCTAAATAATTAAAGAAAATGAATAAATATTATGTAAACAATTTAAATTATATATACGTTAAAACATGAGTTGGAGTATGATTATTTTCTAAGAGTTTGTGATTTTTTTAATTCTCAATTTGTAGTTCATTATAATACAATACGATAAGTTGTGACTATTTTTTTCAAAATTATACAACAAATATTTCAAAAAGAAAATCAAAAATTAGTTTGTCTAAAAATTACATTACTAATTAAAAAAACTCTTCTTCATCTTGAAATTAAAAGTAAGTTCTGCATATAATTTATTTTGTCTTTCCCTAATGTATAATTTATATTAACTTACATAAATAGTTGAAGTATTTGACTTAAAATTTTTTTCAGATTTATATAAAACTATCAAATTTTATAAATAATTGTTTATCAAGTTAAAGGTGATTGTGTTTTATTGATAAGAATGTCTAATTTAAGTTCATAATTTGAAGTGCCAGTATTAACAGTGGACAATTTTCTATGCTGATTATCAATAATTTCTTGACAAACCAATTATTTTCCAAACTCTAGTTCTGTATTCAATAAATTAAAAATGACAATTTCATATGAAACATATATAAGCAAAGTTTTTTCAACTATAAACTTTACATAAATAAAGTAAATATTTGAGAAAGAATTTAAATGTAACAACAAATAAATAAAGCCACTTAGATAACATATTATATTAATTATTCAATTCAAGAGTACAACCAACCATGAATTTCCTTTGCTTAGCTTCTAATATTGGCACTTAGAATCAAATCAACTGGGATCAATACTAAGATCTATCTTAAAGAGTTCATCTATTTTTAAGCTAAATAAACCCATAATATAGAGGTTAGCGAATATATGAAAAATATACTATCAATAAATAAATTTGGTACCTAATGCCTAATCCTAAATAATATGCTTAAATAATAGACATAATTTGATCTGCTATTGATTAATTTTCCTCCTATAGTAAAACCAGGAATATCCGCATTACTTATAAAACATCAGTTGAATAAGATATCAAATAATTATTGAATTACTTTGTATTGACTTCCTATTAATTTTCAGTCACATTTGGATTATATAATAAAGTAGTAAATTCTATATTGAAATCTTAATTTATAAACTTAATGTAACCAGCTACAAAACCCAAAGCTCCATTCTTTGTAATATCACTATAATCGTCTTTTCTACAAAATAAAATTTATAATTACTCATCATACTCTAGTTAGATTAGACCAGGCTCACACATTGATAGAACTGTAGAATTACTAGATATACAAAGGTCACTATTCAATAAATCATCGAATCTACTTTTTTCGTTATTTTGATTAGCATTATCTAATACAACAGTAGCCATATTATTTATGATAGGTGATAAGTTATTCTTCAGAAACTAAAATAATTCTATAATATAAGTTTAATTGATAAAGTTTAGATTATTGTTTGGTAACAAATTCTCAGTTTTTATTATACCAGCCAATATAGCAGTTGCATCCACATTATGTCTGAATTATACCATTTTTAATGTAACCTCTAATGAGGGCTAGAAGTCGTTGTTATTTTACATATGAATCAAGTATCCAGTCATTAAATATAAAGGCCAAGACAAGGCTAAAGTAAATGTAAGAATAACATTAACCCTATTTATGTAATATGTCTTTTAGATTCTTGAATATAAGGCAGTTGTTGATTTATAATTGTTATTTAATTTGTCGCTCTCTTTTTAACTTAGAAGAATAGCCTTTTACACTTTTTTTTTTTCTGAGTATTTGAACATTAAATCAGAGAAATTTGTCATTTTCCATTAATTATTGCTATCTAAATCTATGTAATATTTAATGGTAGATAACTTTTATATCTAATCAAATGCCTAAATTTCATTCAATCTTGATATCAAAAATAAAATGTGTTTGGTTATTTAATCAACAAATAACCAAATTTTAAGTTAAATCCCAACTAAAAATAAAATGACACACATTTCAGCAAGCATTATTTATAAGAAATCTCCTTTAACTTCATTTTAGGTCTCTAGAGTAACTTGAGTAATTTAATCAATCAATTAATCATGAAATTCCATCATGATAACTAAATTTTATCTGATAAAGCCATGGGTATAAAAATCAGAATAATCACAATCCTTTTTGCATTATAAATTTCTTCTGTATAGGTCTTCAGCAAGCTCAAAATAAATTGAGTAAAATTCATGTAGAGTAGTGTTTAAAGTTACTCTTTCATTATTTTCAACAATTTTACATGGAAATATAGTAATATCCAAAGCCTTTGCCAAAATGGGAACATCAACAATATGATCAAACATAATCTCTCTTCCATATTCATACATTCCTACAAGTTATTATTAAATTCTATCAACTAAAAATGGACTCAACTCTAATATATTCTAATAATGAAGTAGTTAGCATAATTATTAAAACAATGCACCAAAATAAAAATAATTTATATTTAATGGTTTTCTGACATTATTGATTTGATCAATTTAAGTTAATAAATTATTTTCTATTTCATTAACATTAATTATATTAATAATTAAAACACCACAACAAATTAATATTAATACAAAAGAAATTTTCTTAAGAGGGTTAATTAATTTTTTATTATCATAAAGTTGTTGCACAATTGTAAGAGCTTCTTTTGAAGTTGAACTAGTTGAAGTTCTTGATGGATTGGATTAAAAATCTCCCAAATTATCTTTTTGTTTGGTTAAATATGATTTTTGAAATTTTTCCAAAATGTTAGATTTCTTTTTTTCGGTCTAACTATTTGATTGGACAGCTTCTACCTAATCCTCCTAATCATAAATAATTTGGTTTTTTCTATCAACTTCCTACTGTTCTTTAAGTTACTCCTAATTTTCAATATAATTCATTTCATTTTCAATATCATTCACTTCTTCTAAAATTCTTCTATCAAATATTTTCGGTTATACATATTATGGTTAAAGGGAAAATTAAGATTGTAAAAATAAATTTGAATTGCACCTTCTTGTATTAGTAGCAAGAGATATTTAAGCAACTGTTTATTATTCTGATTCAAATACTCTATCAGTATTGCCTAATTTTTGAACTATTAATCTTGAATTAGAAACTGATTATAATTTAGATTAATTTGCACTATTATTACTGTCTTTAAAATGTTATAAACTTGAGTTAAAATATTAAATTTATTTAATATCTTTTAGTCCTTCTTCAAATTTTTCTGAAATTTCTGAATTTACATTACTCATTTGCTAAGATCTACTTTTCATTCCATTGTCGCTGACTACATTTACTGATTATAAATTTTCCAAAGTGGTTTAATTAGTTGGGGCTCCTGTTTATGATAAAGTTGCAGACCACTTTTTATATTCTTTTATAGATAATTGAAAATAGCCAAATTCTCCTTTTTTAAATTTTAGGGTTTTGTATTAGAGGCTATAATGAATTTCAAGTGAAGAGTTCTAATTATTATTATAACATATTTAACGTGTAATCAATTCGTTATATTCAGGATGCAATAATATGATGGGGTTCTCACTAATCATAATTAGATTTTTTATATCCTTGGAGAATTCTTTATCATCATAATTTTCAACTTGGGTATTTTAGGAATACTAAGAGTATCTTGATTAAGTTTATGATTTAAGAGATCTGTAATTGGAACTATCTTGTTTCTTTTTAAATTAAGATAATATTAATGTTGAAGTTTGTAAACATTCCATATGATTATCAGGAATAATCCATTATGATTTTAAATTATTAAGTAAGAAATTCGATGATGAATTAATTTAGGATTAAAGTTCTTGAGTTTAACTTATAATTGATGGAATATAAAAAGCTATTAATGGCATTCTAATCAATAGTTCTTGTATTGAAAGTTATTAGCGAGAACTTATAGTTTAATCTTTAAAAGCCTCCTCATAAAATTGTTTAGTAAACCCTAAAATCTTCCCATCTATTCCAAACAAGATGGTTTCACTTTTGGATTAAACTTTGGTCATTATCATGTTTAGTATGAAGTCTTATTGATAATCATAAAAGTTATATAAATTTATATTGCATGGTTCTAGATACCCAGACATCAATTCATAAAAACTTGATTCTCCATGAATCATAAGTTTGGAATAACCATTTGAAGTATAATTATCCATCAAATTATCATGAATTTATGTTAAAAATTTGGGCATCAACTATGTACAATGCTTTATGTGCTTAATTGCCTCATCTTTTTCATTCAAAAATTAACTCAACTGCTTAATATTGATATCAATCAGTTCTCCTCTTTTTCTAACTAAACTCGTTTTCAGTATTATTATTCTATCTAGAATAAAAGTATATAAAATAAATACTTTCCACTAATTGAACATTGTCTAGTGATTCTTCCTCTTTAAATCGTTCACTCTTTAATAAATCTTCAATCTATTTCTCTAACATATAAGCTAAATAGGAATTAGTATAAATTCCAGAATAAAATATCTATAAAATTCTCATTGTAAGAACATCTGTTGATCTCCCATTTTTTAATTTCAGATTGTCAAAATCAAATCTTTCTTCAAATTATAATTTGCATTTTAACATCTTCTCAGTTGTTTAAAGTGTTTCCCCTAATAAATTGTCTATCTCTTAATACCCATTTATTAACTTATTCCAAAATTAGATCTTGGCATTTAAAGCCTTACTTAGAATTGGAAAAAGTATATCATTTGAATTAGTAGTAGTAAATGCAGATTATGCATCTAGATTATTAGAATGTTCATTTGAACTTTTCTTACCATTAACTTATTAAGCTTCTTATTAAAATTATTTAACTCTTTCATTCAATAATGAGCATAAATTTCCATAAGAAGATTGATGATAAATATCTTCAGTTTTGATAGTGATTAATTTAATCAAACCCTTTAAAGGAGCATTATTAGCTATATATTAACAATATATTAAAATATTTCTATTTTTATTTGATAAATCCTTAGTGTTTGCCATTTTTCTTAATAAGCAATCTGTTATTGTTTCCACTCTTTTTGATTTCCTTGGACATGTATGATTACTGGTAATAGTTCTTAGGATGATAGAATGTTTTGAATTGGAACCCATTATTAAGCATTCTTCAATTATCTAAAAATGATTGAATATTTTAGAATACTTATATTGTAACAAAATTGTCTTAATCTTTTGTGGTGATATAATATGATAACACATAATCTTAAAGTTGCTTAATGATAGATACAATTAATAAACTAACTAATATAATATCAAATAATGCTAATTTAAGTACAATTCCAACAGTAATAACTGAAGAGATACATTCAATTACTATGAAATGTTTTTCATTTATCCATTTTATGGAAGATATTATATACAATAAATATTTAATTAGCAATAAAATAACTCTTAAGGTTTGTAATTGATTTGATTATTTTAAAGCTATAATTGAAAATAAAAGTAAATTTTCCAAAATTTTCTTTGGAATTGATTAATCTAATTTTAAAATATTATTGTCATCCATAATTGTTTCACAACGAGCAAAATAAATATGAATTATAGTTAAGATTGCCAAAAATAATAAATTCATAATTGAGAAAAAGTAACATAAGTCTTTGTTTGAATTTCCATTTGATATTTTATAAAAGGATTGATTAAAAAAGATGCCAAGACTGGTATATGTAATAGGTATGGTGAGTATTAATGGATAATTGATTAGGAACTTATGAGTTATTGTTTGTGTTGCTAAATCATTATGAATTGCATATTTGATGATTAAAAGTGGTAACATCAAATGTAATACAAAAAATAGAATAACAACAAATCCTAATTAAGTTGAACTAAGACTATTGATTACAAAAAAGTAATCGATTATTTAAGTTAAAGAACTAAATATAACAAATGATACTTTGTAAACATTCCTGTTTCTTGTAATGAATCTTAAATTAGGTGTAATTCTTAAAGTTTATTAAGAATTGTAAACAAATAATGCAATGCATTTGATTATTTCTAAGAAGTTGGAGGGTGAATAATTAAGCAAGTTAATTTGAATAATTTCTCAATAGATTATAACATCTTATTAATAATAAAATTATTAAGTATAGATAAATGTATATATATAAATTATTCAAAAATCTACCCATTCATCATTGTCTAAATCAAAATCAGTTGGTGCTTTTCTTCTTTGCCAACAATATATGAAAGAGATTATCAAAATTGTAGCAATGATTGTATTCAGTCCATATAACCATCCTTTTTATGTTTCATACTAGAATTCAATTAATGCTGTTGTAGTATAATATGTATTTGATCCAGTTAAACGAAATGTAACATATTTGTCTTTAGAATATAATGGCATATCCAATGAAAAAGTAAAAGTACAGAAATTAAAATGATAAATATAGGATGAAGTCAAAATCAAGATCTATCCTTTATTTCGATTTTCAGTAATTAATTAATTAGACACTAGGAAATTAGTTTGTACTTATGGAATGATATATCCTCCTTATACTCTAATTGGATTCGATCTACTATATTGTGATACATCTGATAAATCATAAATCAACAACAAAATTTGTGTTTAAATCTTTTTATTAACATATGTAATTAGCAAAGATGATCCTGAAATCTTAGGGGAATATCCCAATTCAAAATCTGATGAATCATAAGGAGCAACAGTAGAAATAATATCTTAAAATTTTATTTCAACGTTTGATTTATTATGATTACCATAATTAACATTGAATATGATAAGAAAACATAATTATTCATTAGTAGTTATTAACATCATTATTTCTTTAAGTTCTACTTTTAGAGTTTAGAAATATTGAATATACAAATCATTGACGTTGCTGAAATATAAACCTATTATATTGATGGTTTTGAATTTATTCAAGAATTCAATTGTAGAGTTAGTCCTACTGTAATTACCAATAATATAATTGAGATACTTTTAATTATCTTAACAAAGATAAAAAACAGCTATCAAATAATAATGTTAAGTATATTTAATTACTATTGGTTAAAAGGCTCCTGTATCGCATTCTGTTATAATCAAATTTTATTGTGATTAAAAATTATAATAGCATAAGAATGCATCACTATTTAAGAAAAAAATGCCATCAGAAATAACTGAAAAAGGAGTTTCTGATAAATATGTTCCTTAAGCAGGTAATAAAATAATTTAATCATTTTTAATAATAGAGCTATTACTAATTTAAAAGCTAATTATGTAATAACTTGTTGTATTTTAACAATATGAATAAAGTGTATCATTGTATGCATAGGATTAATAACAGTTTAGAGTTTCATTCAAATTTAATACAACATTAGTATTATAAATCATAATTGTATTATAATTTTGTAGTACAAATTAATTGTTAACAACAGTTACAATGGTAAATTACTCCTCATTGATAACTTAATTAGATAATTATACTGAATTTTGAAAGTTTTTTATCCATACTTGATGCTTATCGTCTACTGGTTCCAATTCAAAATTTACAATTTATCCAATTGTTGATACATTATCAAATGTATACGTATATTTCAAATCAGAACCATCTTTAATAATTATACTAATATTTTAAATGAAGATATTCAATTAAGGATTAAGGATTGAAAGACTCTAATTATTTGTTATGTAAGATGAATTATCAGCATTTAATTGGGATCTTATAGAGAAATTATAGATGATATTAGGAAGATATTCAAAAGTTTAGAAATCATTATTTCGAATGAATTCAAATGTGAAGGAAGGTAAAAGTGAGTAGAGTGCATTCCCAAAAGCTAAAACTGATATGCCATCCACTACAGTGCTGGAAAAATATGATCCATTAAGTTGAATAGATGTAAATAAGGATTGATGATATGACATCATTGGATTATAGACTAATGTTTTTGTCTTATGTATTTTCACATAGTAAAACAAATTGTCAGAATAACAAATAACATCATTCTATTAAGATATACCAATTAGCTATTTCTCATTAAATGGCATTAAAAAATTCTAAATATTCCAAACATCAAAGCATAGTCCTTAATTACATTTATACGCTAATATCAATTTCTAATTCACTATATTTATTTAATGAATTACATAATCCACATAATAAATACCTTATGGAATCATTTTAAGAGTAAAATCAATTACAAATATTATGAAATTATATTAATTACTAACATATACAACGGAAGATTAATGTTATTGATCCATAACCATACCAGTAGGATTAAAATCCACATATTCTCCTAGATAATTTTATATTATCTCTTAATCTACTTTAAACTATTTTACATTATCAAAAGAATATAATAACATTTTGTCATCAAGCATTAAAATATAGCAATTAAAAGTTAATAAAAATTGATTAAAATACATAGTTTAGACAGTTGTATTTGACAAAATAGTTGTATTATCCAGTTATAATGTAGCAAAATAAAATAGTAATATATTTTAGTCAAAATTAATTCCAATAATTAAGACAACTTATTATCCTTAAAATTAATAAGCCAATTATAAATCTCTCACTATATGATGGTCTTCAATATCTAAATCTACTTCACAATTTGAAAAAATTAATGCCTCCAATTAAAATGCGAATATTATCATAGTTTTATTATCCTATATACCCACCATATATGTAGTATCAATGAATAGTATTTTCATTATCTAAAAGTCTTAATTAAATTCATAAATCTTATAGAATGTTATATTCTTAAAAGTTCCTAAATTCTAATTGTTTTAATTATATTCAATTTCAAGCAAAGGACCATTAATATTTTAAATTTATTACACAAATTTTTGCTATTCTAATATGTAAAAATTTTAAATTTAATTCTCATATACTTAATAGATATCATAATCATTTAAATTTAATGTTTTGATTTTTAACTGGACAAAACAAACATTAATTCCAAAGTTATTAATTGCAAATATAAAAATTTCATCATTTTTAATTTTGGGATCAAAAATTTAAAAATATCCACCTAGTCTAGGCATTTCTATTTGATAAACAAAAGTATTATAATTAAAAATGATTAATTAACTATTTTATTAATTGAAATATATTTAACTATCAATAAAACTTTAAAAATATTCCATTTTAGTTTCTCTTAGTAGTGTTTTTGTTTCTAATGATATTATCATGAGTGAGTTATTGGTTTATAAAATTAAGAAATAATCATTTGCATAAAATTATTTAATTTCTACATTTTCTTCTATATTGTAAAATATCAGACCTTATTAATACAATTCTTAATCTAATTGATCTTCACATACTAAAAGGGAATAAATCTATGAATCACTCTTTAAAAATAATTAATCACACTCTGAATACTTATTTATAGATTAATAAATGGTCATTTAATAAGAAGGAGGATTAATAAGAAAATAGTTCCATACTGAAAACTTCTCATCCTCTGTAATTTAGAGTAAAAGGATCATTGGATCATTTAAAACATAAAATGTATTAAGTTCTATTCCTTTTATTGAAATTTCAACATCTTAAAATTTAGAAATCCATGTAGAAACATTAAGTAAAGTTTGATTTCCAGTTATATTATTATATTTTAAAAGTGTTAAGATTTAATATTCTTCAAAATACTATGCATAAATAGTATAATTAATTGAATATGATCTGAAAGTATAGAGATTAGATTTAAGTGAATAAGATGTTTATTACTCAAAAACAAGTTATAAATTCTATCCATCTAAGTTATACATCTAAAGCATATTATCAATATAACAATCTAGAAGAAATTATTGATTTAATGTAAAGATAATGTTAAAACAATTTAAGTCTTCATCAATTGGTAGTATTGACACAGTTTTCAGAGATTAATCTTACCAATTATAAATATTTATAGTATTATTATCAGAAAGTGCAACAAAATGAGATTTATTATTTGCTATTGATCTAAATATATATCCTATAGTTATGACAATTTTTACCTGTATTATATGGTTTTCCAATTAAATTCATGGTATTCCATAAAGTCACATTTTCTGGACAATTCTTACATTCAAAAATCAAGTCTTCTCCTTTAAATAACTCATTCATAAACACATTGTAATATTCTTGTTCTGTAGGAAAGATGTTTCTCTCTTTTTCATAAATTTAGCAGGATAATACAACCTAAATCATAAAAGCAAAAAACATTTTTGTTTTTATTCCCTCACAAAAAGCCAATAATTATTAAATAAACATATATACTCAATAACTTATTTATTATTCAATCATTAAGTTAATAAAATGAAATAGAAATTTAATGATTTTGTTATCATTATTATACATTCCACATATTTTTTTTATTATTTTAATGATAAACTCTTCTTTATTTTTTTGAAATTTAGAAGTACAAATTAATGCTCAAAATACATATATTTGCCTATTATTTAAAAAACCAATTTAGTTCTTTTAACAATATAGAGGATAAATTATTAGGTATTTTTTAATAATATGTTGTGATTAATATATTGTAAATAATTAAATGAAAAAAACAATTTAAAAAGCTAAAAACTTTCATTACTTATTGCACTTTGATCAAGACTATATAAGTGAATCTGTTTTGCTATTCACAAATTTCTTGTATTTAGCATAGCTATTGAATTTAGGCATAAATTTTGAACCCAACTCAGAAATTGTGTAAAAATGTCTAATATTTTTAGAACTATTTATTCCCTTTTGAAAAGCACATTTATTTTAAATATTATTCCAGAAAAGTATTTCCCTCACATTTAAATTCTTTTACTCATTTATAATTTATCTTTAGCAATAAGTATACTTACTGTAGTATTGTTAAATATTAATCATAATTCAAAAAATTGGATATTATTAATGATTACTATTAATGTGACCTTAAATGTTTACCCTAATGTATTTTTCATTCCAAATCTATGGTTAAATATTAAATAATGTTTTACTTAAAGTATCTTATATTTCTTTATTTCATTAATCAACATCATTTTTACACTCGTTATTACTTTTTTTGTAGTATTTTTTTAGAGAGGAGACTCCTTAGCATAAAATGAAAACATTACTAATACTATTATTGTGGCTAGAATCTTACTTAAACTTACTGAATTTATAACTGTTTACCTATCATTTTTAAATACTACAATTTCATTCATTCTAGAATAATTTATTATAATTTGCATAATCCTATTAAACCTATTCAAATTAACATCAATATCTGCAAATAAAGTTCAACTTAGTATATTATTCCTATTGTTTAATTTATCTTTATTAGCTGATTATAAAATGATGGATTATTTATTAATTAGTATATTAATATTATCATTACAATCATAGATTCAATTTAGTAAATTATAATAAATTTTGTTTAATTCAGATACAATACTTAGTTGTTAATTAGCAGAAAGAGTATATAAGAAATGTTTAATTGATAAATAGGCAAGAATTTAATTGTTAGTATTTAAAAATAATCATAAATGTACAAAATGTAAAGCTTTTTATGATATAATTGAATGTATATTAAAAAAGACTTGTAAGAATGAAAGGGATAAACTAATTTATGCTAATTTTATATCTAAAAAATGGCCTTTAAGAGCATTAGTAGAATTATTAAAGGAATAGTGTGAGGATTTCTATTTTTAGTCAGCAATTTTAACATTCTAAAAAACAAATGAGTCTAATTTTGATGTTTCAAGTTAGATTTATATATCATATAAATCATAAATAGAATGTGAAAATGTTAAAAGTAGATTACTTTCTTTAATTACATTTATGATTAAATTTTGGAATTAAACAATTATGAATCAACTTGGAATCAAATAATTTTATAAATCAGTTTAGTAAGTAGGTAAAAAAATAGATCAAATTAGTAAAAATATAGAAAAAGTATATGATGTAAAAAATTATAAATTAAAAAACAATTAATTTAGTGATGTAATTACTTTGCGATTATTATAAATTTATTATTGTATTGCTAATGTAGATCTCATAAAAGTATATTTAATTTTTAAAATCTTAGGCATAATCAATGGAAGATAAAATTAATGATTTATTTCGAAGTGACAAATTCAGATAATCTAATACAATTGATAATAATTAATTAGCTACTAGTAAATATTGTGCTATCATTAGATAGATCCATGCTTCTAACAACAAGTATCATATACAATATTAATAAATTGTTGTTACCAAATTACTAATAAATAAGTTTATTTTTTGAAGCATAAATTGAAGAAGTTAATTTTATTAAGACATGCTTTGAAATAATGCCCTCATTTATATCTAATGTACATGATTAGTTAATTGAAAACTTTATACAAAAAGGATAGTCTCGTTTATGTTAATAAGGATAATAAACATTTTATTAAAATTTATAAGGATATATTGTACCTTGTAATATTCATTTAATACCATAATAAGGGTTAAATGATTATCTTATAAATGCAATATTTACAAAAGATGTAAATTACAATTAATGTATTATATTTGGTATGAATGGGAGACTTTATGGAATGACATAAGATTTTTTTGAATTTTCTTTGTAATCTATGTAATTTGATACTTATAGTAAAAAGTTATCAATCAATGATTTAATTGATAAAGGTTCTCTAGTATAATATTATATTGAAAATATATAAGAGTAAATTTAACTTTTAAAATAATCAATTGAGAAACATTAAAATTATATAATTTAAGAGGCTTAATCTTAATGGTAATATCCAGATAATCATTTGAATTGTCTTTTTAATACAAATTCAATAATCAAACAATAATCAGTTAATTAAATGTTATCTTTTTCAAATTTCATGTCTTAAAAGACATATTTATAAACATCAAAATAAACTGAAAAGTCAGCCTAAATTTCTGAACTTAATGAATCAGGATCATAAAATAAAGAATTGATGATTGATGGAGTTGAATGGTCAATTTTAAATTAAACTTATCAAAATTCTATTAGATAAATGTTGGATTAATTTGGTGAGAAATAGAAGACAAACAGAATTAAGTTAATATTAATATATTCTTTAACATTTAAAAAGATATCATTTGGCAAAAGATCTTTAGGATATTTTGTAATGGAATTAAAAGATTATCGTCAAGAATTTACTTAGAAAACAACATCTCAATATTTTACTTCCTATTTAACAAAAAAGACTGAATCTAGTCAAAAAAATGTGTCCAATTATAGTTTTCCTAGAAGTGATATTGATGATATCTATTCTGAAAAACCTATTATAGATGATGATTTAGAGAATCAAATAAAATAAATTAATCTTAAAAATCATCTATTGTATCTAAATAAATTAGAAATAGATAAATAAGCAATAATTTAAAATGAAAATTAAATATCTTCAATTAATGTAACCAAATAGAAAATGTAATCTTATGATTATGATAATTCCTCAAGATTATTAAAGATTTAAACTGATAGGTAACCTAAAAAACATCTCTTAACAACAAGAATAGAACTTTAAAGTATTAATATTTAACATGATGATGATGATATAATGTAGGAAGTAGAAAAAGAATTTGATGAAATTGCATTTGAAAGAAAAATGATAATCAATTAAGAATAAGATGAAGATAGTGTTGATATGTAGAGAGACAGAAATTAAAAAGATTGTTATTAAAAATAGAAAACTAAAGTTATTAATGAATAAATAAGTAATTAAACTTTTACAAAATAGTTAATTGGTCTAAAAGATACATTCTAATATCTTGAAAAGATTAGCAGTAATAAGTTTACTATAAATTCTCTTAAAAAATTTACATATTTTTCATTTTGCGTTATAATACTACTATTGATAAATGTTGTTATGGACTCATTAAAGGCATATAATCATGTATCAGAGAATGACAATTTTATAATTTAAACTTTAGATGAATTAAAATTTCATAGAATATGTACAATAAAGTTGAGTTTATTGATTACAAAATTGTTAGGAGAATATTCTATCATCAATAAGAATTAAATGATATTTTAGATGTTAAAAAAGTAAACCTAAAATATTTATAATTATAATACTTATGATCAATAGTATTTATTAATTAATACTTATAAATCATCTCAATTAATAAATGCTGATTAATTTAACATTTTATTATAATAATTTGAAAATGATATGAGAAAAGTTTAGTATAATACAGAATAAATTATACTTTAAAATTCCACTTTTAAATTTACTAATAATACATAATTCATCTTTAATTATATTTATGATATGGTAATACAAAATTTAGATAATTATAATGACTAATAAGTTGATTATATATCAGCATCTATTTTTATTATTCTATATGTTCTTCTAATAGTTTATTAAATCAAATTTATATATGCCAAATAAAAGGTGATCATAAAATTACTTAAATTAGCTCATTAAACTAATATTAACAAAATATAAAATTAAATAGCAAGACTCTCAACAATAAAAGATACATTTGATTGTAATAATTCCAAAAATTGGAAATTAACTTCATATGTACAAATAATCTCAGAAGATGTTTTACATGAGAAATCCTAAAAAAAATAAAATCATGATCTGGAAGGAGATATTGGACATTAATACATCTATCCTAATATTATTGCTATATTAATTTTGTGTTTATTTGCAGCTATGGGGTTGTTCTTTTAATAAATCTATTATTAGAAAGAGTACTTAACAATATAAAACTAATTTATAAAATTAAACATCATGATTGATCACAGTCTAATTTATGGAAGTCTCATAAAAACATTTTCTATTATAAATATATCTAGATCTTTAGATAATTCTATAATTGAGAATTTTAATGAATCAATAAATAACTAGATAGATATTACAAATAATATTATTGATCATTTAGAGAGATTGTAAGAAAGAAGTTTACTTGATTCTTTGATTAATGATCAATGTCTCTATTTTTAGGATATGATAGAATATTGTAAGAATAGTTAGTATCCATATAATGAAATGTATTCAATAATTGAAAGAGGTATTATTAGTTTAACAAATAATATTCAAAAAGTAAAGAATACTGAATTCAATTATGAATTAACAACAAAATAATTTTAAAAAGAATCCATAGAATTATTAGAGTATATTAATAGTTAATCTTTTATAAATACATTTTTAGTATATTTTTCAGAGAGTGTAAACATATTGGATAATGAAATAGAAAAATTATATTAGATTGGATAAGATTAATTTAGTAGTTATGTTTTGATGATAGAATTATATGAGATTGGTGTAGGAATTAGGTAATAAGATAATTTTATATTTTTAGTATCGGTTTAATGTATTTATTATATGGATATCTAACTTAGATATATCATCGATCAGACTTTAAAATCATAATGCTCTTTTTAAGAACAATTCCTAATGAATAAATGTAATTAAAAAACATTTTACATTAAATCAAGAATATAGTTTAAGAGAAATGAAAGTATGTTTAATTTCATTTAATTTAAACTAAAATGTTATTTTTTTCATTTTTGAATTTTTTCACTGCTTTTTTTAATACTTTAGTATTGGCAATAAAATTAGAAATGTCTTTGGGAACTATTTTGCCTAATTTCCTTAATTTCCATCCTTTCTTTATGGCAATAAAAAAGAATGAATATAGAGATGTTTCAGGATATAATCTTTTTTTTCCAAAATACTTTTAGGCTCTAGTATATCTATTGTAATTATAAGAATTAACTAAAATTACCTTTTAAGAACGGCATCATAATTATTCAAAGGTTGATAATATTGAAATAAGGACATTTTATCGAAATTTGAAATCAACATAGATAGAGTAGGAGCAGAAATATAAATATTATTTTGGGCTGTGTTTTCACCAATTACAGTAGGTTATTCTTCATTATGAGTTCTTGTTCTATTTGTAATTTTTCTTGCTTATTCTCTTTAAGATTATATTTTAACTTCTATATCAGACTGATGTTTTTGTTGTAATTATGTTTTACTTATTGGTTTTGAATGATCCTCATTTGATCCAGTTCTTGAAAGTTATCTTCTAAGTGACCCTTTTTATAGGATTTCATTTGATTTCTATTGGTTTACTTGTTACTTTTGTATGATAACCTAATCCTATTCTTCAGAAGAATCTTTAGAATCACTTAATTACTCAACATTCCAAGTTACTATTTTATTACATAAGATCAATACTTTCTTTCTTTTTTGAATGATCCATTCCAAATCCAGCAGTTGCAACAGTTTATCTTTATGAACTCTATCTTCTAGCATGATTTTTATTATTATTTCTTTCATCGTCATCTAAATCTTATTATTAAGTTTATCTTTAACTTAATTTACTTAATGTTCTTGATTAACTTCTCTATTAATTAAGTGATGAATATTATTCTTTTGTTATTAATTATAAATACCTTCTTCATCATCATAAGCATCATTTATAGGTAGAGTATGGGAATCACCATCATCAATATCTATTCCTCCTTTTTCTTCCTAATTGAGATCCTGCATCAAATCATGAGCTCTTCCAGAAATATATTATTACATTGATTATGATTAGAGTTCTTTATCGTTTTTTTATCTTAAAAATCTTGGGTTTCTAGATTATTCAACAGGATAGAGTTCCTTTTTAAGAATTTTCTCATGATCAGCACAATAATGCAAGATATGACATGTATTGATTAGATGTCTATTGCTATTACAACTATAACAATTTAGTTATATTGTAGAATATTCATTATAAACTAATCGATCTCTTACATCACAAAATTTCTCATAATCATTTGGAAAAGATTATAAAATGGCTAAGAAATTTTCTCTTTTGATTTTAAATACTTTAGTGAAACCTTTAGAGATGGCAGTAGCAGTTCTTGGTTTCCCTGTAAAGAATGCTACTTCACCAAAGCATTCATGTTAAGATAAAAATTTAATAGAATTCTTTTTCATTAAATCTCCAAGTTAATTTTTACCAGAAAATAATAATTCAACCTCTCCTTTTGTAATAATATATAGAGAACAATCATCAATTTAATTACATGTTATAATTCGTTCTTCAGGTGAAAATGATATTTCTTCCATTGATTATAATAAACTTTTAACACATTATTCAGAGAATAATTTCACTATAACTCTACTATTTTTGAGGATATTACCCCTTAATTAATATTATAATTCATCTTATAAATGATGACTTAATTTTTTCATTATTGATCCTATTTCATCATCATTCATTTCTTATTCTTCTTACCAAATATATTCTAAATAACTTCTAATTCTAGTTTATAAATCAAATTGTATCTTATTTTTAGACATAAATGTATTGATCAATGTAACCGATCTACTGTATTCCATAGTACCTTTATACATATTTGATACAAATATTCCTATACTGTTAACAGAATATGCAAATACAATACTAGCAACAAACATTGTTATATTATTTAATAATAGTTCACTATTATTTTAAGCAGTAATATCACCATAACCCACAGTAGTCATTGTCATAGTTGCCCAATAAATTGAGTAATTATATTTAGTTCCATTAGATCTATCTCTTAAATGATAAGCATCAAGCCAAGAATAACTTGTTGAATAATGTGCTAAACCATGCCATGTACAACCACATATATGTGCTATAAATATTATTACCATCAATAATTTCATTAATCCTACCATATCATTTAATGAACCATTTAAATTAAAAAATCTAATTTAATTATTAATGTATTACTCTTAAATTTAAGCAAGGATTTTATTAATTTTTGTACTTCTTAGAATATAAAAGATGGCACACAATATTATCTGGATAATTAACATCGTGTTGTCTTGACTATCTAGATTCGGAATGAAAAATTGAGCAGAAACTGTAAATAACGAAACCATAAGTTAAATGTAATTAATACCAAATCAACGAACGCATATTAATTGAAATAATTAATTATAACTCTTTTCCTATCTGTAATTATTTAACCCTTATAAATAAAAGCCAGATTTAGACCAACTACAACATCCAAAGCTAAAATTGATAGGAGAATCATTTCAATAATTTTAGTATTTCCCATTTCGAATAATTCGCTAATGAAATATATTTAAAATGATATTTTATAAGGTAACCAAAAGAAGATCATTATATAAGTCAAAATTTGAAATACATCCCATATAACTATAAATTTACTATAAGGAGTGAACACATCAATAAATTTCCAAAAGGCTAAGGATTAAATAAAAGATTTTGTATTTTAATGTGCTAAACTAGAAAAAGATTCTTATTCAAATTATAAATCATCTAATTGTTCTATCTAATACTCTGTCAATTGATGTAATTTCCTTAAATAAGACCGATTCCATAAATTATTAATGAAATTGTTTTACAAACTTTTCGCAATTATTAGCCTTAAAAATTACGGTTTGCTATCTTTTATCGATTCAGCATCCTCCTAATCATATGCAGATTAATATTCTGATTTTCTACCTCCCATAGTTTTTACCCTTTCCATATTCTTTGGGGTTCGTGCTGGAGAGTTTTAAATCACAAATTATTCTGGAACAGTAAATGAACCATAGCTTCCTCCTTGAATATCTCCTTATTATAAAACAACTTTGTTGCTTAGAAGATGAGGATTTGGTCCTTGGAAATCTCCTTCTTAGAAATTATTCCTAAATAAACTATCAGAAGAATCACACATTTATATTATTATTCATTATAAAGTCTTTTCCAAACAATAAAGTGGGTTTCGATTTTCTATGTGACTTTCTTGATTACACCGGCTTTTAGGGTCCAACATGTTTTTATAAATCCTCTCCAAGTCTTCTCAATTTATAACCTTTCTTTATTGTTAAAATAAAAAAACTATAAATGGAAGATTCAGGGAATACTCTTTTTTTACCAAATTATTTCTAAATTTTGGCATATCTTTTAAGGATAACATCATAATTATTGATTGGGAAATAGTAACTAAATAACTACATCTTATCAAAATAAGTTCCTATCTAAGTTTCTTAGTTAGGATACCCATCTGTAAATAAACTATGATCTTTGGCTCCTCTAGCAGTTTTTGATCTCTTCTTTGTGGCTTAACGAACTATACAGAATATCTTATAAATATAATACATGTTTTCTATTATTACTCAGATCCTTATCTTTCTTCTTAAGATTCTTTAACAATAGTAATTCTTTTCTTAGATGTCTTAGGGTTAGATCTATTATCTCCTTAATGAGGTTTTACTTAATAAGTATTAATCAATTTTTTAGATTCTGCAATCACTCCTTCTGTTTAAGGAGAATCCTATTATTATTATCTATCTTATTTATGTTATCCAAATCCAGCAGTTTTAATTGTCTCATGAGGAATTGCAATGTTTCTTTTGTATTTTTAAATCTTATTGTTATCTTCATCTTCAGTGTCATTTAAATGTTGAGTTGCACTTATAGATTATGAATTATCTCTCATTTAAACTTAGTCTTCTTCATCTTCACTTGTTTGATATATACCATTATCTTCATCTTCATTTTCCTCAGAATCATTATCATTATCAGTTATTGTATTTGTATAAGCATATTATTTTGCTTTATTCGTTAATATATATTAAGTTAACCAAGGATGTAATTTACTTGTATAACTACTTCGATCAAAAGATTTCCTCTTTTAATCAACTGGGAAATATTCTTTCTTTATTAAAGATTCCTTGTCTCCACAATAATGATGGAAATGACATTCATTTATAAGATGCTAATCACTCTTACAACTATAACATGATATAGCTGATGGTACTGCTTATTTCATCATTAATTAATCTTTTAAATAACAAAACTTCTCATGTTCATTAGGAAATAAGGTTAAAATCTTTAATAATTATTCTCTCTTTATTTTAAATACTCTCACAAACCCTCTTGCAATTGCAGATGCGCTTCTTAATTTACCTGTTATGAATGATATCTCACCAAAATAATCTCCAGGTTTTAACCATTACAAACTATTTCTTTATTATATATCTCCATTTTGATTGGTTCCTTCAAATATTATTTCCACTTCCCCTTTTGATATTATATATAAAGAATTATCATCCTACTAATTTAACTAATATTATAAATTGTTTTATTATACAGTTATTATTCTCTCTTCTGGCGAAAAGCTTTGTTCTTCCATCACAAGTAATAAATGTTGTTTAAATTTAAGTGAAAATGTCTTTGTTATTATTTTACATTAATTTAATATGTTACCCTTTAATTAAAAATTCAATTCATCTTATAAATGACTACTTAATTTTGAAACAATTGAACCCACTTCTTCTTCATTCATCTATTATTCCTCTTGCCAAATATATTATAAATAACTTCGAATCCTTGTCTAAAGATCAAATTAAATATTATTTTTAGACATAAATGTATTTATTAAGTTTACTGTATGATTATATTCTTATCTACTCTTATATAGATTAGATACAAATATTCCTATACTATTTACAGAATATGCAAAAACAATACTACCAATTAACATAGTTACATTACTAACTGCAGTTTCAATATTATTTTTGGCAGTTACATCACCATATCCTACAGTTGTCATTGTCATCGTTGCCCAATATACAGCTACATTGTACCTAACATAAACTTCAGTGTTTCTTAATTCGTATGAATCTACCCAATTTGGATGTTAATTAATATTAGCTATGCCATGCCAAACACATGCACATATGTGAATAATATATAAAATTATTGTAATCATTTAAACTAATGCAAGAAGATCATTTAATTAGCCATTTAAATTAAAGAATCTAATAATTTTATTATACAATTTTACTCCTATATTAAAGCAAGTATCTTCTCTATTTTATTAAGTCTTAAGATGTAAAATATAGCAGCAAATATTATTAATAAAGTGGTTGTTTTATTTGTACTATCATGAAGAAAAAAATGGAATGTCAATACTGCTAATGAGACCAAGATAATAAATAAAATAATACTAAATCGACAAATGCATATTATCTAATATAATTTTATAAAATTCTCTTTCTATTTTTGATTATTTATCCTTTATGAATAAATGCCATATTCATTCCAACCAATACATCACATGATAAAATACTAAGTATTATTATTTCCAAATAATGATTGTCCTTCTCATTCCAAAACTCACAAATCTGATTCATTCCAAATGATAATTTAAAAGGTAACCAAAAAAATATAAACAAATATAAGATAATCTAAGAAATATCCCAAAAAAATATAAATTTACTATAAGGTGTAAATACATCCAAGTTATCATAAGCAGATTCTGCAACTTAACTACTAAATTTTAAATCATCTATAGTTTTTATTTAATACTCTGTTAATTAATGTAATTTACGTAAGTATGACTTATTCCATAGATTATTAATAAAGTTATTTTATATGCTTTTTGCAATAATTAACCTTAAAAATTCAGGTTTACCATGATTTGAAGATTCTTCCTCAAATACACTCTATTTACCAGTTCCAGTAATCAATGATTTTTTTATTTAATTTTTAATTGGATTATTAGGAGAAAGTTCAACAGGAACAGAGTAGGAATTTTAACTGGGAGGTTATAAAAAATCACCTTCTTAAAAGCCTACACAATTGGACATTAAAAGAGACTAAGGGCCTTGGAATTATTACTCTAATATCGATTTAAGGTAATACTTTCTAGTGATTCTGACATTTTAAATAAATATAATAATAATGTTTTTTAAATTAATTTTTCTTAGAGATTGTTACTATAATTATTGCAAAAGAAATAACACTTAATTAAATAGAGTCAAATTTATATAATCATTCCTTCTTTATTTCATCATAATATTTTAAAAGTAAGTCTGGATATAATTCCTGAACATATTTTAATAATTCCCCTGAATTTTTTGGTTTAACACCATTGGCCCTAGAATGAAACTTCAGTAATAATACCTTGGTTTCCATTCCAATATTGCTAATTCATAAGAATCATTTGGAAAGATGATATTTTTGCCAATAGTCTTGATTTCCACCACTCTTTCACATTGATCTCCATTAATGAAACTTCCTTAATGATTGTAAGTTCCTATATGAAAAAGTTCCATTGGTAAAGAATCTATTGTTGTCGAGGCTATTTTATTGAATACATTCTCATGTTCCTTCTTAATTGGTATTGGTTTATATAATTATTTTGCATCCAGTAGCTTAATCGTATAGAGTGAAGATGTGTTAATTTAACGATTTTAACTTATATCTAAAGCTTGAGAACTATCTTAAGATTATGAAGATAAATCTGGATGGCTCTCTTTAAGTGATGTTATTTCTTGTGTCTATGGTTTACCCACTTCCGAGGACTGTTATTGTAAATGACTTGATTTTATTTGATTCTATTCTTCAGATGAAGATAGTTCTTAATGGTTTATCATTTTATTTTTTGATATCCAGAAAAGGGTAGATGAAATGATATATTTCGGAAAATCCCTTTAAAAGTTGGCATCAACATTAAGAATTGGATTATAATAATTATTATTATTCAATGCAATACCTAATTTAACTTAACACTTCTTATAAATTTATGTCATTATTTTTATCATTAATTCATTAAAAAGTATGAGTGGATTGAAATTTTAGATTATTTTTGGTATTTGTAATGAGTTAGTAGAATTGAATATATAATCATTATGATATTTAATTTAATTAACGATCATGCAGACTCGAATTCAACAGTTATCTTAGCTTCAACCAGATAAAAGAATCCTCAATTATACTTTCAGTTAATAAGCTGTAATAGGACGTGGGTCTTATGGGATTGTATATGTTGGAATGAATATTGATACAAAGTATGTCGAAATTTAAATTAAAGTTAAGTTGTTGCTATTAAAGTTGTACCTTTGTAATGCGATTAACAATCTCTTAGAAAGGAAATTGATATCATGAAAGATTTGGATTGTCCAAATATAGTTAAATTATTAAATGTAGTTCAAACACCAAATAATTGCTACATTATTAGTGAATTATGTACAGGAGGTGATTTGAGAGAGTACATGAAAAGACATGGATGCTTAAATGAATAATAAGCATTACCAATTATAACATAGATTTTAAAAGGGATATTATAATCCTTTAAGAGAGGTATTGTCCATCGCGATTTGAAACCTGCTAACATTCTCATTACTTCTGAAAATATATTTAAGATAGCTGATTTCGGGTTCGCCAAACGATTCTAACATTTAGAAGGAGATCTTATGAGTTCATTAGCAGGGACTCCTCTATATATGTCTCCATAAGTATTGTTAAGGAAATAATATACTTCCAAATGTGATGTATGGAGTGTAGGTCTAATTTATTATGAATTGATTGAAGGTAGAACTCCATGGAATGTTATGGATATTCTAGATTTAATTAATAAACAGAGAAATACCAATATAAAATTTAGTAATTTTAATTATTTATCAATTCTAGGTAAAAAGATATCACCTATGTCATAATAATTTATTTTGGGATGTTTGTAATATGAAGAATAAAAGCGTTTAGGATGGGAACAAGTTTTTACACATCCTTTGTTTGACAATAAATTCATAATGAAAGAGTTAGATTAAAAGTCTTAAAGATCTCAATATTCTACTTCATAAATTAAAAATGAAACTGATTCTTAAACTATTAATGCAAAATTGGTTGCAGTTAATTCACCTCCATAAACTAAATCTCCTCTTTAAATTTACAATAAGTAGAAAACCAGTTAAAAAGAATTATTATCAAAGGTTGATTCTCCTAAATAAGAAATTCGTTAATTGTTTAATCATAGTAAAACTATGATGATTCCTTAAACATTAAAAAAAGATAGGACTATAAGTATTGGTAATTAGCCATAGAGTACTAGAAATAGTGGGAACAAAATATTTGGAGAAAATTAAAAGGGATTTTCTAGATAGAGAAGCGAGAATGATGAATTGTAAAATAATAAATAAATCATTCAAAATTAAATTGAATTTTTGTTATTGATGAAATAAATAAGGATTTAATTGCTTGATTATTCATAAGTTACAATTTAATAGACTACTGTGTATAAATTACAATTTATCATCTTGAAAAATATTATGATGAAAACAACTTAATTGAAAAACTGTTTAATTGATGGGAATATTAATAATTTGGAATTAAAGGATTTTGAAATCTTTAAATAAAGTGATTCTTTTAAGAATATAGAAAAATAAATATTAGAATTACATTTTGATAGTTTTAATAGCTTTTAAGAATGTTAATTACTGTTAAATGAGAATTATACTTTAATAATGAATGATTTAGAATTTATGGATATTTTTAATAATAACTTTGAATATTCAATATAATTTTGTAATTTGGCTAAGCATTTAAGTTTGTAATTTATTAAATGTAATAAATTTAACTATATTTAGAATATTTATATTAAATAATTTTGGGATATGAAAATCCTAAGATTTAATTATTTACATTTCTATTGTGCAACTATGCAAAGTATGTTGGAGAATATACTTAGAATGTAGAATAATTATTACAAAATAGCAAATTGTAATTAAGTAGGAACGAATGTATAAATTATATTGAAAAAATATTATTTAATTGATTACTTATATATATATATATTGAGATATATCATGATATTTAATTATAATTCTTTAGATAAATTTGAAATTTTTTATAATTTGCATCTGCATTAACATCATAATTTTACGTATAGTCTTCCTCATTTTCAAAAACTACTTATTTATTTGGAAAATATTTCTTAAATACTTATCTATTACCTTTTGCATATTCAACTGCCCTTCTAATTACTTCTTCATTTTATAGATTCTCTTTTGCACCCTAAATGATATTAATCTTAAAAAATACAGGAAAACCACCACTTCTCATCTTATATAATTGAAGAAATGATTGTAGTTAATTTTAATGATCAAAATCATCAAATTGAACTCCTCTTAAGTACAAATCCATATTATCCCAAACAGAGTGAATTTCATCTGTAAGTTAAGTGAATTAGGATGATACACTCTCATTTTTAGGTCTAATAGATTGAGATTCTTTTTTAGGTCTGATTTCAGTCTCTTCTAAAGTAGGGTCTTTTACTTCTTCTTCTAAAACTAATTTGTCAGATGATTTATCATTTTCAATCCTTTCTTATTTTTTATCTTCTACATACTTCTCTTTTTCTACACTTGTTTTTCGAGATTATCTTAAAGATAATGTATCTATAACAGTTCTACGAAAAGAAAACTAACTTTTATGAGTAGATTCTCCTTCATCTTCAGACCTTGGAGAATTGAGAGATCCTAAAGTAAGAATTGTTTTTTCAGTTGGATATTGTTTGAATTATGGTCTTTCCTTTTGTTTAATGAAAGTCTTTGTTTTTGTATGTAAACGAGAATTACGTATATGCTCAGAAGATCTTGTGGGGATATTCAACATTCCAATGCTTTTGTGGTTTTGGAACATAATACCTTATTTAAGGAAGTTTGAGGGTTGAACGTACAATGAGATTTCGATCAGAAGCCTTTGAATTGAAGGTTCTATGATATTATTACATTATATAAATATAGACTTCTTAACATTCAGATTAAAATATAATAATTATTAAATAACCAGATGACAGACGAAGATGACAGTATGTACTTTCTTAATTAGATATTATTGCCTTTGAAGAAGATGATGACAATTAGCCACCAAAAGCTGAACCAAAAATATCCACCAGATTTAAACATAAACAAGTGAGATAACAAGAGATAAGTAATGAACAAGCCTAGGAGGCAAATGAAGATGGTCCTGTTATCAATTTTACTAAATTATTCAAAACTAGTAAAGAAGCAGGAACTACGTAGGAAATAAAAGTTGATCCAACATATGTAGCTCCTATGGCAAAATCTCTCTTTCTTAATCCTGATGAATAGTAAGAGGAGGATGATGACCCTGGAGTATTGAAATTAGAAGATCCTGAAGATTAGCCATTACCTCCAGATGAAGGAGATGTTTTTATTAAATCAAAATCCAACCGTTCTTAGAAGAGTACTCCTATTAAAGATGAAAGTATTTTGGATGTGATTCAGAAATATGATGGAAAAAATATGGAAAATAGTCTTGAATTTTCTGTACATCCGATTGGAAAGGGAACTACAGAATAATTTCCAGCTAGTTAAGAAAATAGAGATGAATTAGTTGACACTATCTTTAGTTAATAATTGAAGATAGGCATTTAATCAACTGATCCCCAAACAGACTTTTATGGAATTTCTATGTTGACACAAAAAGGTAGTTTATTTCAGAATGCTCTCAAATTTTCATTAAAACGTGCTTTCATGACTCCAATTCTACCATTTATTATAATCATTACTATTCTGGATTATACAATGACGTCAGTTAATGTAATTTTCTATCATTATTTATTAAGCAATTTTAATTCTTTATTATTTACATTTTGTTACTTGCTACATTGCCTACATTTTTATGGTATAGGGTTTACAAATAAGAATTAGAATTAGAATTCAAATTTGATAGATAATTAGTATCAGTTTTTGATTTTGCATAAAAAAGATTTAGTAGTAGAACAATAATTAGATTATTTCCTGGATGCATAGTTTAATTAAAGAAAGGTGAAAGAGTACCTGCCCCTATGATTATTTTAAGTTCTGAAGGTTAGGAACATGCTTAAGTCAATTTTGGAGATGATTTAAAAACATATAAGGTAGCTGCTTCAAAATTGTAAGAACCTGATTTAACTTATATTGATGGTTAATTAGAATTTAATTAATTACCAATATTCTCAGAAAATACTAAAGCTAGATTGAGATTGGATTTGGTAGAACCAATTGATGTACAATTAAATTCAGATCATTTAGTGGAAGAAAATGGTATTGTAGAATCATCCTAATTGATTGGTGTGTTGCTTCATTCTTCCACTCGTTAAAAATATTTAAGAGAAGCTTTATCATTCAATTTACCATTATATTTAAATCCTTTGAATTCTGAGTTTTTCAGTATTGGAATTGCTATAGTGCTCTCAATTACATTTTCAATTGCTGGATCTATTTGGAGTAGTAATAATAAAGATAAGCATCTATATATAAGAGAATAAAGCAATTATAATTTTATATCATTATTAATTGATAGATTAATAATATTTAGCAATATAGTACCAATATTTGTAGAAGTGTTTAGACCAATATTTTTATTATTGGCAAGAAAGAAGGTGAATGGTGATATTGGAATGGATCCTTAGAGATCAGGATTATTAACTAAATTAAATAGTTATATAGCATTAGATAATTTAGCAAATACAAAATTTGTGAATTATGGTTAAGTATTGAATGAACCAAAATTAAGAGTAGGAAAGCTACTTTATTAGGAGGACCATAAGGAGAGAAAAAAGATATTGAGAAGAATAATGATGATGTTAAATTACAAGGATATGAACCAAAACCTAATAAAGAGATTATGGATGATTAAATATAAGTTAATTAATCAACTGCATTTGAGTAATTAGATTTAGAATATGATGCTTAATGTGATGATAAGGAAAGAAGTACATTTGTATTTGAGAGAGCATTATTAACATTACCATATAAGACTTTGAATCCTACTTAAATGGCTATATAGAAATATTGTTAATTGGGTGAGTGTGTACAATTTTCATATGATGACAATTAAAGAAGTGTATTATTACCAAAGGAAGTTTTGAGAACATATACTATAAAATTGATTGTTACTACTGAATAATGGGATGCATATTTATATGAGATGCCATTATTAGAAGAGAAAGATTTGGAATCAGATGATGAAGAAGCATCAGATTTATAATAATTATAAGATAGAATAAAAAAGGATAGAGAATTGTTTGAGAAAATGAATAGCAAAAGATATATATGGGTATTGTAGGCAGATATTGAAAGTACTTTATGTAAGGAACATCCATAATTATCACAATTTATGTAAGGAAAGGCTATTTTTGAGTATACATTCTAAGAATAAGAATTCTAGAGATTGTATAAGTAATTAGGATCATCTGCTTTTAAAAGGAAATACATTTAATTACCTCCTTTTGCAGAAGAATAATTAATGACCTAAATTAAACCATGTGGAGTATTTTAATTTTAGAGTGTTGCTCATCATAATTTCCATTTGCTATTAGATCTTAATCTTGCTATTGTTAGATAATGGTTCTTCATTAGAGATGTAGAGAGAGATCAAACTCTACAATATTTAAAATAATATATGGAATGCATTGAATTCACCAAAGATGATTTACATAATGAAATGAATAGTGTTAAAAGTTAAGCTGCCCCATTATTTAAATAATCTACAAGAGAATTCAAAGTGTTTGATAATTTGTATAAGATTGAGGATAAATTTATTACTTTGATTATCAATTAAGAAGTATTAGATCAAGCATTATCAGATGGAGAAATGAGATCATAATTCTATGAAGTAATTATGATTGCATCCTTTGTTGTCTTTCATGATCTTACTAAAGTTTAGATTGAATAACTTATTACCTTCCAAAAAGATCAATCTAAAACATAAGCAATTGTATCCGTTGGTCTACATGATGAAGACTTATGTTTATGTAAAGTCAATACTGTTAGAGCAAGTGTTCAATCCCAAAGTGCTAAAAGTCCATCATTATTTTCTGCTATGAGTCATATTGAATTGGTTAATTTAGATGGATTATCTAAACTTATTTTGACTCATGCTAGATAAACACATGTCAGAACTGCTGGATTCTTGCTCTTTATTCTTTATAAAGGTTTCCTCATTACTATGTGTGAATTCTTCTTCTCCTTTTTTAATGGATACTCAAGCACATAATTATTTACCACCAGTTTTCACTTCATGTTTTAAACTTATTTTACACCACTCTATGGATTTTTGATCTTTTCATTCTATTCTGATGTTAATCATAGAGTTATTAGAATGTTTGCTAGTGAATTCATCAAATGTCAAAGGGATTATTATTTCAACAAAAAGAAACTTTTCCTAATCTTCTTTGATTCTGTCTATTAAGGATTCATCATCTTCTATTTGCCTGCTAATGTAAGTTTAATATAATATATTATTAGATTCTATAATATGCTAATAATTAAGAAGGTATCATTGAAGGATTTTATTATATATCTTTGGTCTCCTATTTGACTATCCTTTTAACTACCCTAATGTAACCAATACTTTATTTAAGTACTCTTTCCAAAGAATAAATGTATATCTCTTTTATTATTTTAGAGTTGTAATTATGTTCAACATTACAATTTGCATCTTGATATTATTTACTACATGTTCATCTGAAACTTGGAGTACAAGCATCCCTTAATATATTCATCATTTAGAATCCATTTTAGATAGTGTAAAGAGTGTTTTCATTGTCATTTTCCTTTCTTGCATTTCTTTGACTCCAACAATCATCTTATAACAATTTGAGACTGTTTCTGATTCATAACTTATTAGGATGATCCACTATTATGAAGAGAAAGAAGAAGTTGAAGAAGAACCAAAACAAAAACCTTAAGAATAGAAATTATCTTAACCAGTTGATACAAAATAATTGTAAACTAAAGGATTAGAATAATCAATAATGATAGAATAAACTAGTTAAGATTAAATCAATATGTCCTAAGACAACCTTTTGCAGAAATGATTATCAAAAATATTATTATTTAGTATTTAATTTGACATTATCAATAATAATTATAAAATGTTATGTTTTAAAATCATCATTGTTGGAGATAGTAGTATTAAATTATGGTGATATTTTTTAGATGTTGGTAAAAGCTGTATATTATTGTAATTTACTGATCTAAAATTTAAAAACACTCATGATACTACTATTGGTATAGGATTTGGCTCTAGAGAATTAAGAATTATGGATTAAAATGTTAATTTACATATTTGGGACACTGCAGGTTAAGAATCATTCCGTTCCTTGACTCGATCTTTTTATAGGGGGTATGATGCATTAAATTTTAAGAGCAATTGGAGGCATTCTTGTATTTGATGTTACGAACAGATAATCATTTTAAGGATTGGTTCAATGGTATGAGAAAATATAAAGTTATGCTTGTGATGATATTGAACTTATTATAGTAGGAAATAAAACAGATCTTGATTAATAGTATATAGATTATATTAAGTAAGAAGGTCGTCAAGTTTCATAAAAGGAGGGAATGTAATTTGCTAAATAGTATAATTTTGAATATTATGAGATTTCTACTAAAAGTGGATTAAATGTAAGTAAGGTTTTTGAAAATTTGACAGAAAAAATTATATAAAAAATAAATTCTGGGGAAATTGATTTTTGTAGAGAAGTAAATTTAAAAATATTTAATTTAAGAATTATGGAATTCAAATTGGAAATAATAAATTAAAAAAGTCAAAAGAGGAATGTTAATATAAAAATACTAAATAATTAGATAAATAAAAAATAAATAATACTTGTTGCTGAATTATATATACATTAAGTAAATCAATTTTGAGAATCGTCTAAATTTTTAGTATCCTACAATCCCTAATAGAATTGACTATTTTAAAGTGAATTATGTTTGCTTCTAGGTGTAATATATTCTCTTGCTGTTTCATGAATCTTATTTTAATATAAATATATTACAGATTCCATCTCTTATATCATATCTAATATTTTTTATTGAGTAGGGAAATGAATTCCTTCTTTTTATTATACAAAATGAGCAGTAGCAGGTACAAATTAATGAAATGGTTCTTCTAAATCATTTTAAATGATTGTGTCTATTCTTTTAACATTTGATATAGTTTATTCCAATAATCTTCTTAAGACTGCATTATTGCTTGCTGCTGCTAAAATTTCTTATTTATCTAATTCTCCATCTCCATTTGAATCACAATTCTTAATCATTTCTTTAATACTTTATCTTAATTAGTATTTATCACTTTCAGAAACAATATTAGATTTTAATACATTGAATATCTCTTTTTCACTTATTTTACCTGATCCATCAAGATCACATAAATCAAAGAATACTTAAAGTTTTTAAATCATAAATACTTTTTAATTTCTCCTCAATTGTATCATCTTTTAACACTTCTAAACCAACAATTAATTCTTTATAATCAACTGTACCACTTTAATCTTCATCAAATACATAAAATAACTTTTCAGCAAGATTTCTATCTGCTCCTAATTATACAGAATTTAAAAGTTCAGAAAACTCTTCTTTATTCATACCTTCTTTCTTATCCTTAGCTTTTTAGATAATTTTCTAATAATTTGAAAAGATTTAATCTATTGCATCTTTTCTATTTAATAATATCCATTAAATTGTTTTCCATTTCATTTTAAATTTAGACTTAGGAGGAATCTTCTTTTTAAATTAAGAAATGCTAAACCCTTAATCTTTTTTTTATTTATTAAGCATTATGCTAATTGAACCATTTGGAACAGGTAATGCTTATTAATGAGATTTTGGATTCAAATTATATTTAGTAGCTCCATGGAGTTTCTTTTCATAAACAAATTTATAGATGGATTCTAATCGTAAATGCTAATTGGCAGTACTTCTGTGTTTGAATCCTTACTTACTTTACATAGATTACTCATGATTTCTTCATCAAATGGTGTTCTAACAAGATCATCAAAAGCAAAACTATTTTCTGGTAATTTGCGATGAGTAGTAATCTAAAATGACTTCATTCTAGGTATTATCGGAGGTGATTTCGGAGTTTACAGTGAAAGTGGTGTTCTTTAAGATAATATGGCAGGAGTCGAGAATTTGTCAATGGAATCAGGTAACTGTAAATGTGAAGGTCTTTTTTTTCGAAACATATTATATATTAATCATAAATTTATATCACATAATTATCTTTTCTATACTATCTTTAATTTACTTGTCAATATACTCAAATTTGATCTTGACATACATTTATTGAGTTCTCTATACTCATTTAACAATGGTAATACAACAAAGTCTACTAAAACATCATCAAGTTATAATAAACTAAAACATAATATCACGCAAAACCATTATAATCAATCTTTAAGATTACTTCTTTTATTTTGATCATCTTATTTTTTATAAATAACTCAATTATGGATGTATCACTTATGGTAAAACAAAAATTTTTGATTGATGCAAACTATTGTTATGAATAATAATAAAGTACAATTGGATCTATCAAAGTCTAGTTTTATATATTTCTTACATAAAATCAATAGTATTTATTTGCAATAGCACTTAAATTATGAAAAATATAAGAAATAGATTGTCTTATTCTAATAGTTATGATAATTTTATTGTCATACAATAATTCATTTATATTAATTATAATATCATATTCCATGCAGTCAGATTATTATTCTAATAAATATGTGATGAACCATCATTCTACTTAATAATTAAGGAGTCGGAATACAACTAATTATGTTATGTATACAGTTCATACAAGGAACTGTGAAAATTTATTCCAATTAATGAAATTGATATTCACACTATAAATGTCTTAGTGTTTCAAAGAGTGTAACTGCAGTACTAAAATCTAATGATATATTGAATGAAATCAATTTTAAGATTTTGAAACAGAGGGAATCTATTTGCAATTAAATTAAAAGGAATCTAAATTTAATTTTAGAGTACTCCTTATATTAGACTTACTATCATTATTAGATATCTGAAATGTGAAATTCTAACTAAAATCTCCGTATCAAAATCTGAAGAGGATGAAATCAATTAAAATAAACTTGATCATATAATAATTCAATTAATAATAGAGAATTTTTTATTCAAAATGTTTATCTTTAAAAACTAAAATTATCTAATTCTACCCTCTTAAAAAATACCCTTACTTAAGAAAATGATTCAATGGAAATTCCAATTAGCTTATGGGATAAATTTATTATGGATGATCTTAATAATCTTCACTAATATCTTGATATAAATAAAGTATAAAACACTTAGGGACTCAATAATCAACTTAGATCCATGACTCAGGAACAGTAATTCAAACAATATCTGGCAATTTACAAATTTATATATAGATTGTAATATATAATTAATATCATATAATAATTATTTAAATCAAATCCTAATGTAAGGAGCACCAGGTATATTTATATCGTTTTTACATAATTTCTAGAAGTCCCAAGAAGATTTAGATTACTTGAAGAACTCTAAAACGGAGAAAAAGGTATTGGAGATGGAACTGTAAGCTATGGATTAGAAGATGGTAAAATTAGTATTTGAAATTTGTAGCTGAGGATATGTAAATGACAAATTGGAATGGAACAATCCTTGGACCATATAATGTAATGTTTATATTCTATATTGTAGACTACATTTGAGAATAGAATCTATTCACTTAAAATCACATGTGGTCCATAATATCCTAAGGTTGCTCCCTAAGTCAGATTTGTTACTAAAATTAATCTTCCTTGTGTTCAACCAAATGGATAGGTATTTATCATTCACTAATAATCAGATTGATCTTAATAAATTTAGCATTTTAAAAAATTGGGTATCCAAAAGTACTCTAGAAAACATCTTAACAGGATTAAAAAATGAAATGAGTACAGCTGCTAATAAAAAATTATAATAACCACCTGATGGATAAACCTATTGAGTTAAAATAAAATCAATATATATATATAAAAGTAAGGAAAGTTTATCATTTTTATTATTCCTAAACATTTCTTTATCTTTTATGTTTTATTCTCATATGTAAATTCAATGACACCATAGACCCATAGCTCTTTTCACAATTCTTTGAGTAACACTTTATATTATAAATAGTAATTTAAACTTTATATTTCTTTTCTATCTAGGTTGAAGTTCTTCTAACTCTTTTTACTTTACATTTCCCTTCCTATTGTCTCATTTTTTATTCCAATTTATGAGTTCTATTTTTTAATGAATCCACTATCAATTTGATCTCTTTAATTTTCTAATTGTTTTTTAAATATATGTCTATCATCTCTTGTAACTGTCTCAAATCGCACTTCTCTTTTTTCTTATAACACATGTTTTACATAAGTCTAATTCATTGTTCATCTATGTTTAATTTGAATTCTTTTAATTGGTCTTTTATACTTCTACACCATTTCTCAATGGTTCTTTATTAATTAGACTTGTATTCTCACTTATAGTATCAGTTCTTATCAATATCACAATATAATACTTTTGATTAATGATAATAACTTTTTTTGTTACTTTTATTGATTTATTTAGCATAATAAAATTATTAAAATGATAAATTGAATTAATCTATATAATACCAAATTCACACAGTCTTTGAATATATCAAATTTAAATAAAATTCTTATATCCTAAACAGACTTTTAATAAATATTGTTATATATTTTTATTACAACATATCATTAATTAAAGTAAATGTAGATAAAATATCATATACATACTGACTATTGAATAATATATATTATATATTAATGCATACATTTGTTTGACTCTTTAATTTAAGTAAAATGAGATTATTATTTCTTAATTCAAAAACTAATAATTTTTATTTTTGATCTAATACATTATTCAATTTTTTTGTTCATTTTTATAATGAGCAATTTTTATTAATAATTAGCATATAAATAGGCTAACTTTTTATATTATTTTATTTTGAGTAATTTTTGTCTTCAAATTTGGAACAATTAAAATTCAAAAAACATTATATATTATTTATTTTAATCACCATATCATTCTAAAATATTTAATATAGTTATGTATTAATTTTCAAAGAATCCTAGAACAAAGATAATAATTATATCAAATTTAATTTAATGTCAGTTTTTAGAGTATTTACAATGTATGATTATGGGAGAGAATATTTCTCTATATTTGTTAGAAGAGACTTTTAAACATCATAAAAGTGGTGTGAAGTCAGAAATGAATTAGAAAAAAAGTTGTAAGAATAAAAAAAAAAACCAGAGGACTCGTTCGAAATGGAAAGCGAGTATGGAACTTTCCTTTGTTAATATGAAAAGCATGCAAGTCAATTATTTCTAATATATTTTAGAGTGTTATTTTATATTATTAAGTAATCATAAGGCAATAAAAGAGGAACAATAGAAGGTAATACAAACTATCATTGAACAAATAAAAAAGGTTAACAATTACATCAAAGTACATTATTATAATAATAAATTAATTATAGCTAACAAGAGTAGAATTTGAATTGAAGCTAAAATAAGATATTTTAGATTTACTAAGTAGTAGTGAAAAGGAATATATAGAGAAAAATGGAAATTTAGATTAAATTATGACTTAACAATCTTAAGAAAAAAAGAAATTTAGAAAGGATTTGGCATAAGAAATTGATAAAAAGGCAGAGCACAAATAAAAAACATTTGAATTAATTAAGAAATTGTTAATCGAAAACAAAATTGATGATTTGGGGCCAGAGCAGAAGATGATGTTTAAAGGATTTATGATGTTTGATTATGTTAGACAATATTTCTTTATGATGATCAACTTAGGAATACGTATTTAGAAGAAATGGATAGATGATCGAAATGCTTTATAGAATTTAATAATGGATAATTAAAAGAAGCATTAAGAAATTATTTAATTAAAAGTAGAAGGATCCCAATTTTATGGTAAATATCATAAAGAAAAAAGTAATTATATCATAAAATAACTATTAGAATGCTACTTTATTCTTTTTACTGATGAATTTGTTAATTTGGAATAATAGAAAGAAGTTCTAGAACAAGTATATTAATTAATTGTTCATAATGATTAATATATAAAAGTATTCTTTAAATGATTATTTTAGATGAATAAAGAAGAAATTGAATCAAAATATACATAAGAAGTAAAAGCTATTTTATAAAAAAATGAAAAAGTGGAAACTGAATAAATTATAATGAAAATAGAAGATAATAATCATAATAATAATAATAATAAATAAAAAACTTTTTCTCCTGAATAATAATCTGATAATAATGATGCTATTAAATCCAATATTACAGGTTCAATTAATAATCAAATGAAAAACAATATATATTTATAAGAAGAGACTAAACCGCTTAATTAATGAATATTAATTAATATCCATATCTGTTTAATATAAAATATTAATATCAAATTGCTCAAAACTCTATTATATATATATATTTAATATTATATATTTTATTTATATATTGAGGATATAAAAATTAGATGTAAGTTAACAAATGTATGTTCTGTGATAAATTAAACACTGATCGATCTTTTCATTTTATTCTCACAAGGGCACTTTATTGCAAATATTCTCAGTCATAAAACTTTTATTATGAAAAAGGCATTAATGATATATTGGATGGCAAATAAGTTAAATCTCCTATTTAATTTAAAGATTATGCGTAATTGGATCAATAAACTGAATTTATGAGAAGGTAAATAAAGAATTATAATATGAAAAAGATTTTATAATTATTTTGAAAGTGATGATAGAATATTATAAATACTACATAAATATTCCCAGAAACTTTAATTGTAAACTCTTTAATAAAAGAATGGAAAAAAATAGAGATATACAATATTGTAAAATTAAAATGTATTTGGGTTTGTTTGAAGAAGTTAAATAATAAACTTAATCAAAAATAAAGGATACTTCTGAGGACTGTTCTGTGACTTAACTTAAGTATTTATTAAGAAATCTCAAAATTGAATCTACATAAACTGATATTTCTAAAATAAGTAATACAACTGTGCTCAGAGATTTGGTTCACATAATTGGAGATACACAAATTTAACCTAAACCTTTTCAGATATTCAATTAGAATAGGCTTATTTAAAACTCTTTAAAATCTACTTGTGATGCTTAAAGAAAGATATATTCAAATTATTAAGGAACTCTCAAAAAAACTATATAGATGTAATTAAGATAGTCGCAATTATTATAATCTCCACCTTTAACATAAGGGATCCTTAAACCTGCCAAAACATCTAGATAAACTTCAGTTTAAAAATAAAGATCTAAAATCCATATTCCTATAAAAATAATAAAAAGCCTCCTTAACTAAATCAAGACAAGCATCATTAGGAAATATTGAAATGACTAAATCTTGTTTAACAACTTCAATAAATAATCTATAACAAAATGAATTATTATTGGATTTAGCAAAAAAATATTTTCTACAAAATTGACTTTCAGTAATAGCAACAATAAAATAACTTTTTTGTTAAAGAAAGAACAAACTAGAATAGTAGTTAGAAAAACTTTGAAGATCTTAAAAAGTTTTATGAGATGTTTAAGATCTAGAAATTTAACTCCTAGTTAAATATGTTCTTCAAATCATGGCACACCAAAAAAGAAAAAGAAAATGATATTAAAGTGAATATAATATGAATCTAATCATTCTTTTTGAATTTATGAATTATATATAGTTTGGAAAATAAGAATTGTAATATTCAAAATCATATTCTTTAGAATGGTTATTTACTCCTATTATTATTATATATCTACTAAGAATTTTCAATTTAAATAAACCCATTATCAATAGTTTTATTAAAAAATCAATCAAGTAAACTTAATTATGAATATCATAATAAACTACTCTATTATGATATTTAAATTAACAAATTAACAAACTTTTCTTATTTTTTAAATTCATTAAGTTTATTTTGATTTAATAATTATCATTTGGTATTAATATCTCTTGTGAAGTTAATTATTGATTATTCATTTAGAATAGTTTACTATAGTGTTGAAAGACCCACGTGAGTAAAACTTCACTTTAGAACATACATGAAAGACTATTGGAATAGTGCTTTATCAAGTTTACAAAATTGAAACATATATTTGTTATCATAAAGCAAAAATTTTATAGGATTTGAACTAAGAGTATTCAAAAAATATTAATAATTTATTAATTCCTTGTAGTAATTTCCATTTAGATTTCTAATTTTTTAATAGATTCTTGTCTCTAATTATTCTTGAAAACAATCTAAATTAATTGTTCTCTAATAGACTATTATTATAAATGCATTTATAATACTTTTATTTAAGAAGATGTGTTAGCATTTTCTAAAAATATATTGAATTTCTTAGGATAATTGATTTTATCTAATTTATTCAAATTTAGCTTATTTATATCTAGTTTTCATTTGGTTAGAATAAATTTTTAAAATTTCAAAAGAGTCTAATTATATAATAGATAGGACAACCTATATCAAGAATATTATTGTTTTATGGTATTATTACTTCAAGAGTATTGATGTCTTGGAATCATAGTTTTGATAATTTACAATAACTTTGATTGATTAGAAATCATTATAAAAATATTATGTTACTATAGAATAGGATCTTTAAGAATTAATTCACTGTTTAGAGGAAATTATCTGCTGGCTCTTTTGGAATTGTATTCCTAGGCTTAGATTAGAATACTAAGCAAGAAGTGGCTATAAAAGTTGAGAGAGAAGAAAATGAAGATGTTCGATCATTGGAAAGAGAAGTATAAATTTTTAAACATTTGGGTTCTATCGATGGTATACCTAAATTAATTTGGTCAGGAGAAGAACATGGTTACAATATATTAGTTATGTAACTGTTGGGCAACGACTTAGCTTTTCATTTTAAACAGTTGAAGCGCTTTACACTGAAGACAGCACTATTGATAGCAATATAATTGATTGATGTTATGGAAAAGTTGCATTTTTAAGGTGTAATTCATAGAGATCTAAAGCCAGAGAATATACTCTTAGGTTCAGGTAAAGATAATGGTAAAATTTATCTGCTTGATTTTGGAATAAGCAAAATTTATAGGGATAGCAATAATAAACATATGTATTAGTTAGTAATAATAATTTAGTCCTTTTAGAGAACATAGATCATTTTTGGGAACTACAAGATATGCTTCTATTGCTGCTCATCTTGGACATGAATTAAGTAGAAAGGATGATTTAGAATCTATGATGTATATCATCTTATACTTTATTAGAGGGTAATTCTGAATTAATATCAAGATAGTTGCCTTGGTAAAATATGTAAAATGTTACTGATGATGAAAGAACAAAAAAGGTTGGTGAGATGAAATTACTCTTATAGTAGGAAATATTTAGAGATTAACCAAAAGAATTTCAAAAGATATTTGAGTATTCCATTTAAAATGATATTTTTAGTTACATACGTAAATTATAATTTTAGAGTGAACCAAATTACAAGATGATTACATTTGAGTTAAAAAAGGCAGCTGAATCTTTGAAATTAAATCTTGATGGATTCTATGATTGGAGTGAGATTAGATCTTCTACTCATTATGATTCTTTGGTTCCTCATAATAGTATAGAAATGAAGAAATCTATTGAGAAATAATTATCAGGTATTTTGAATCAACAAAAGTAAAACTAAATTGTTTTAATATTTAGTTCTAATCAATTATTGGCTCCACCTCCACAATTTTCAAGTAGAAATAATCTTAATGGTAGAGAGGAGAATAAAAAACATACATTGGCTTCCTTTTAAGGTTGTTTACTAAAATTATTATTAGGTAGTTAATAATGCCTTTCTGTAAATCCATTCTATTCAGGTTCTAGAAAAAATTCAGATAATAATATGGACTTTGAAACAGATCTAATTAGTTATCAATTAAATGAATATCTTGGTGATAGATGTTTATGGCAAAAGTTTAGTAAACTCAATTAGTTTCAAAAAGAGTATTTCTAAATTTTATTTTAGGTTTCGTTTATTATCTAGATATGATTAGTGATTTGAAAGAATTATTTATGATACTTAACTTATTTCTGTTTAATAATATTTAATTTATGTAATTATTATCTCTAAATTCAAATAAATAAATTGAAGAATCTTAAACTGAAAAGAAATATTAAGAGGATACTAAACAATTACTCTAAATAGTATACTATTTCAATAACTTATTAGAAAGTTTAAGATTTTCATAAGAAAATGTAAAAAGAAAGAAATGAAAAATAATTTAAAAAAAAAAGATAAATGGTTGTGGAACTTCCAATTTTATAGGATGATCAAATATATCCTTATTTACTTGATGAAAATGATTTTGAAGATGAAGAAACTTATCATATGAATAATTTTGAAGAAATTTAAAAAGAACTTGAAGCATTTTACTAATATAAAATTTGAATATTCTAGTTCATAATATTTGTTTTAATTTCACATCTTTTACTCAAATCTTTTTATTGCATTATACACTTATACATCTAATAAATTTTCATGTGGTAATAATACTAATGCTTATCTAATTGCTCTAATTTATTTTTATAATTTTCTTGTTGCAAAAATCACTACAAAAAATAAAATTGCTGAAACTGTTATCCCAAATATAATATAATAGATTAAATATTTTTAATAATCTGTTTCTAAAATATCTACTGATGTCAATATTATAGTTGTGTAAAATTCTACTATTGCTCTATTTAGATCAAAAAAATATGGCATCAATAATTATATATTTTCAGCAGTCTCCAAAAAATGAATAACTTCATCTGCATCAGTCTCTAATTCTCCATTCAATTCCTATACAAATTTACTTGAAAAAAGTGCTTAAATTCTATTTATATTTAAATTTAATTTTACTCTTAATACAATCCATTAAACCCTTATTTTAAATGCTCTCGATTATTATTTATCTCCAATGGCTATGGAAAATCAGGAAAATATTGAAATTTCCCATTCTCATAATAACAAAACGGTAATTACTCTCCTATATAATCACAAAGATCATCTTAAAACAAACCTAACAGTAGATTTTTATTTTAATCACTAATTTTAGTAGATGCAACTATATTATCATAAATTGAATTATATTATTCCTTCTATAAATCTAAACTAGTTTTAAATTAGGCTAATAGGATTTTATTATTTTCTTAAAAAAATCCATCTTTTTTATTATATTCTGGATTTTTTAAATAGATTCCAGTCTTCCTCTAATATTCACTTAATAATAACTAATTTTTAATTAATTAACTAATTATCAAACAACTATCAAATCTTTATTTAAATCTAACAAAATTCATACATAAATTTAATTCTGGAAATGAATCTGTGATATTGATATCTTAAAATAGATAGGATGATAAAACATATGATGTTAATATAAACCATAAAAAGAATAACATTAAATAAATATGCACAATAGAATATTAAGTCTCTTAAATTCTTTAATTTAATTTAGCTCTTTATTATAACTTTTATTATTTTTTTTCAATTTAATGTGAATGAGAAAGTTTTTAATTTCTTTTTAATTGAGATATTCTACAAGTAAAGAATTCTTTAAAATAATTAATCTATTTCCATTTACTAATATCATTTACCAAGATATCCTTAAATGATTTATACTTCAATAATAATAATTCTACATCTTTCTCTTGTACTCTACAAATCATTAGAAGTATATTCTATTTATAACCATATGGTTCTACCCATAATTTAAATTAAAGTAATACAGCTATGATAATAATCAATAGTTGAACAAATAGAAAAACAAGATATAAAAATTCATAATTATCTATATTTGCAAAAAATTCACTCACAATATTTTCTACTACATTGCTTACAAAATCAATTAAATTATTGAGATTTGCCTTTAAGAATAGTAATCGTATTTATTAATTAACTACAGACAATTCATCAGTTTCATCAAGTAATTTATCTAATGCCTCAGTATATTCATTAACCATTTAATTAAATTACAAAAAAGTAATATTGTAAACTTAATATACAAATTAATTAACTATTTTAATTTCAGCCTTATTCAATTTTCCTTATTATTCTAAAATTGAAAACTCTTGTTCTATATCAACAATTAATTCTAATAATTCTATTCTTAATTATTAACTTTCTTATTAAATCCTATAGATATAATAGTCTCCATATTTAAAACCAAGCAATCTCATTTCTAAATCTATTTATCCTAAAACAGTGAATGTACAATATAATCTATTAAATTTATCTGGTAATCTAACTAGAGGAATTTAATATTATAAATTGTTAGTGTTACTTCTTGCGATAATCAATTCAAGAATTACTAGGAAGACCAACACAAGAAAGAGAAGAATTGTATTGATTAATACTTTAATAAGAGTTGTTTAATAGCGTTAAGTATATTAAAGATTTCTAAGAATATTAAATACAGACATCTAAGTTCTATCAGATGTGGCACTAGATTAAGATTATTTAGCATTGTCTTTAAACTCTAATTCCATTTCTTTATACTGTTATATCACATCCTCAACAATTTATTTATTTTAATTTTATTAAGAACTGCTCTTAGCATTTTCATAAGCTTATTTCTGATCTTCATCATCTTCTTCATCATAATCTTAATTAATTAGAATTTCTTTATTTCCTCTAGGAGAAACCAATTATGGTTATTATGAACTTTCATTCATATACAATTATTTTTTCTGAGTTTCATCTACATCTTGATTAGGTATTTAATTGATTTTATTTATGATTGGAGGGTTGAAATGTATAGCATTATCAATTGCATCATGATCCAATTAGAAATCAGATTCATTAAAGGGATCACTTGTAAGTGTTTTTTTTACTGTACTATAATTACTAGTAGAGGGATGGTTGATAGACTTTTTCTTATTGAGTTTTTCGATATCATTAATTTACAATACAAATTAAGGAAGGATATCACCACCTAGAACAGTGAATTACAACAAATACTTGATTGAATATTGAGTATCTTATTAAATGTATCTAGTCTAATTAAACTTTTCTAAAAATTCATTTATGAAGGACATATTTTATTCTTTTAAAAAATGAATTGAATTAATATTATTACCATTTGTTTAGTTAATTTATTATTCAGTTTCATTATTTTCAGTTTAATAATTCTAGGATTCATGATTTTTAACAGTACTATTAGCTCTACTAAAATCATGATCTTAACATAATTAATTAAAATTATTAATAGGAGACAATGTATATGATTTAGGTGTTCCCCTTGCTTAAATTTCATTTTATTACAATAGGATTTCCTTCTCTTCATGAATTTATTAAAATATAGTCTAGAACCAAAAGTATATATATCCTTTATTTAATAACTATTCCAAAGTGAATCCTTAACCTAGAATACCAAAAAGCTACTCACTTATACCTAAGATTTTACCACGACGATCAAAAATAAGAAAATCATAACTCTATTTAACTTTCTATAATGCACCTGTGATAATATAATCAGGATCATTTTCAAACATATGCAATAAATTGATATTTGCAGCTTTTATGAAATTATTTTTCATTTTTATATAAACTTCTTTAGAATGTTCAATTAATAATGAATATCCTTTCTTCATGTATCGAAATACAATTTTATCATGAATCTATTAGATATATTAAGGCATTAATTATTCTATATAGAGTATATTTTAAAAATCTTTCTCATCTTTATATCCAAAGAATTGAGCCAATTATCCTCTATTCTTGTTTAAGATTAAACTCTTTTATTTTGCAAAACTTGTAGCAATCATAACTAAATCATCATTAAAGAGTGTTAAATTATTCACATTATCAGTTTGTACATTCCTTTCAAATTACATAATCTCATCAATTCGTTATTCTATATCTAAAGTAGCATGATAATCATTTAAAATAGCTGAATATAAAATTGATAATAATTTTAATTCTAATATGTTAAAATGTACTAATCTTGTTTACAACTTCATTGGTTAAATGTTAAACCAATTAAAGAATATATCTCTCAAATTCCAAATCTTCTCACTTAATTTAAAAGTACATAGAGCAAAATCTTCAATTCTCTAATAACCTTTATCTAAATCTATCCAAAATTTAATTTTTGTATCTAATATTGAAATCATTAAATTTAAATTATCCTCATATAACAATTCAGCTTTTCGAATATCAGATAATTACAATTTTTTCTCTTGATCTCCACTCTAAATTTATTTCTTTTTTTCTGCCATTTTCTCTTACAATATGTTAGAAATTACTGAAAAATAAAAAGATTATTTCTATGAACTAGTCATATATTGTTTCAATTCAATATAACCTAATTGTGTTTTCTTGCAAGCATTAATTATATACATTATTTTATAAAGTTGCAAATTCTCTATAACAACCCAATCCTTTGTTTTTATTTACTCAATTACTAAATTCATTAGATTCAATACTGTTTATTAGATTTTTAAAAAGAAATTCTCATTTTCAAACCAAATACCATACTTATAATTAACATGTGATAATATAGAATACAAATAAATTGGGTTTGTTTTAGTTTAACTTAAAATATCAATTATGGACAACATCTTTTCTTAAGTCATATTTGAATTATATATTTGATTACTAATTTATTGTTTATACAATTATGCTATTATCATAACTGAAGATGATGAAAGTAATAAAATAAAGTAAAACACTTCAGTTTAATCAATTTCAAAAGATGCTAATTTTATAAGAGAAACAAAAAAAATTAATGATGTTGCATTTACATATCTAGAATTGATTTAGTAACTATAAGGCTGAATTATAAAAGAATCAATAAGAAATAATAAATGCATCAACACCAACAATATGGAACAAATAAATTCACTTACCATAGACTTTATAATCATTAATGCAACATCACTAATTATCAAAACAACATTGAAATATGAATATCTCCTTAGAAACTCATTTCTTTGAGGTAAAAAGTAGTTCCTATTCACTAGGAAATAAAGAATATAGCAAATGAAAATAGCGATAAAATTTATAATACTAATAATGAGATCTTCATCTTTTTATATTTGATTGTTTAAGTGCTTAATTATTGGAATGAGGACCAATAATTAATAATAAGTAAAGAAGCTTTTTAATGTATATTTTAATTGTAACTTTGTAAATATTATTATGATGATCATCCATAAATACACACAAATTAAGTAGGATAAAAATGAGTTTAGGTTTGAACTGTTAATTAATTAAATTGGAGTTTATAGAGTAAACCAATTAAATAATTGTTACAAAATTTGCAATTTAAAATCAATGTATGGTTTATCAGCATATTTATCAAAATCGAATAATAAACTTATCCTTTGAAATGAAAAGATGATCATAATCCACATGCTATTTATATCTGTTTAACTTTCATTCATAAATTCAATAAAGTCTCTTGATCTCTGTTTGAAATATTCAATGAGAATTAAGCAGTACATATATTATTAATTATTTTATCAAAATCATAAATGTTAAATTAGACTTTTATTTATATAAGATGAATTTGAAACAATATTGATATTGTTATCACTTTGCACTATCTTAAAGATGTGGTAAATCTGATTCGAAATGGCATCCATTTATAAATACATGTAGGGTATGAATATAAGTTCAAAATGATATTATTTGTTATAATTCTCAACTATGAGCAATAATATCTTTTCAAACATAACTACAAAATATACAACCTAGTTTATTATTTATCCATTTATATCTAATTTACAGGTAATATTTTTGAAGTGAATAATTATAAAAAATAATTTAAATTAATAATTATCTAACACCAATTATTCCCAAAAAGAATATTTCTTTTTTATTTTTATTGTTTTTTCCTTTGATTACATATATATTTAATATTGCAACTATCAAAATATCCAATTCATAAAAAATAATGCTTTTTACCAATCTGTATTTTAGTAAATAAATATCTTATTGTGATTTGATCTTAGGTAAAATATCCTTATTTAATAATTATTTAAAAACCATTCAGAAGTGATCAAAATATTATAAATATTCCATATTTTCTATCAGATTATCCATATATTTGTTAAATCTAAACTTTATCTTTTACTGAAACTTTTAAATAATGATTTATTTCATTTATTTTTCTAAGATTTAATATCTTTTTTATATATCTTTATTTTTGATTGCTCCTAGACTAAATAACTAATGGCTTAGAAATTTCATTTAATTTTTCCATATATTTGTACGGTTTCTTGTATTTTTTCGAGAGAAACAATTTTTTTGTGTTAATGTTTAGATGGGACTTCAAAACCTGAATATAATACAAAACCTCGGTATTTTATTTCTAGCATATAAAATTGATCAATTATTCATATAGCTTGGTTGAAGAGAGAACTTAAAGCTTTATTCTATTTTTTTAATTTCACTAAGGGTTGCATGATGGCTTTACTGTGATGAAATTCAATAATAAATGGAATCTTTTATGAAATTTTCATATCTTTAGAATCATTTGTAAGTTAGAAGCAAATTAGAATGTTTTTTCAATATTCCTTATCAGTACCTATTATATAGGTTTTTACATTCTTTCTAAATTCTTATTTTTGATGATCAATTAACTATATTTATATGCATCTGTAATACATTCTTTATAATAATCTAAGCTGAAGACACTATATCTATGAGACTATGCTGCACATGATTTCCTTGATGTATCTCTACTCTTATATCATTCGCACAATTTAAGATTAAATATTTTATGATCTCATAGTGCAATTATATCATATTTTATGACTTTTGAGCCACTCTCTTTTGATAATTCTATTTTTAACTCTCTCCGAATTCTAATATATATATATAAGTAATATTAATTGTTCCACTCTTAATAAGATCTATTATATTTTAAAATAGCATAAATGGATAGATAGTTACCCTCTCACAAATGTAATTGTTCGAATTATCCTCCTATATATCAAATTGTAATTGTAACAATATTCTATAAATAGATCTAAAACATATTTTTTACTTCTTCAAATACATATATAAAGTTTCTGTTGTCATGGTTAACAAGGTTATTGCCTAAGTAATAGCCTTTTTTGAAATTTGATTAACAATCTCTTCTCTTAATTTTATCATATAATTAATTATTCATAATGAACATCCTTAATCAAACAAAGTCAATCATCAACTCTAAACTGTTCAATAAGTATTGCCAATCTTAGAACTATTATTTCACAAGAGACATTAATGAAATTCTCAACGAAGCTACAACCAAGTCAACTGTCAGATTCAAAGATTGGAATTGCTATGATGAACAAGTATTATTTTCACATTTAAAAAGGATGAATATCTAAAGCGTGTTTATCATCTATCTGAATATGCAACAAAGTTACAACTTCTCACTGAATATTATAAAGTATAATTGTATCATCTATATAGTTTCACCATGATATTGCAAGAATGTTTTAAGAACCAGTCTCGACTCTCATAAACAAATACTATGATAAGAAGCGTAAGATTGAATATTATAGAATTGCCAAACTTATTGATCAGGAGAATAAAAACAATCCTCAAAGACCACCCAAAGGAATTATAGGAGAAAAACCTTCCCCACTTAATTCATAACAAACTCAACCAAATCAGGAATAAGACTTGTCAGAATTCAATATCAAAAATATATAAATACTTAAAGAACTAAGTTGCCTCGATTAATTATAACAGGTAATTTTTTCATTTTTATATTATAGCATATTGATAAACCTACCAGAATTAAACTTGATGTTTCTTAAACTCTAAATGAAATTTGTAAACAAATTGTTAATTGTCCTGATCAATCATCTCTCTTCATTCCCACTAATAATAAAAATGAAGAAATCTAATTAAATCATTTCCTAGATTTTATTAATTAAAAATCAAAATAATAATTACCACAACAGAAACCCTATACCAAACTTAGTCAACCTTAAGAAAAACTAATACATTCAATTATAAAATAGAGATTACCAAATAAACAAAAATCAACTGATATTTAATCATCACTAAAAACATTAAACTGTGATTATCCCTCCACCTAATCCACTATTGATTAAAGATATTCTAAAACTAACTTATATACAGAAGAAAATATTATTAAAATTGACCTAAAATTAAGTGAATCATTAAAAAATAGATCTAAATTAAAAGTCAATAAAGAATCCTTTAAATCAAACTCACCTACTAATTAATTAAATTTCAATTAAAATAATGCTTAATAAATACTTAAAACACAATAATCATAAATCAAACTTAACGGTAACAATTTCATATCTAAATTACTTATTGAAGATCAAATTATTGAATAAGATTTCAAATGGAAAAATGGAGCCTAAACACATCGTCCAACAACTGGAAGTTCTAATCATTTTAATTATAGTCCATAAATTTAGAAAATGAAATTAGATAATTGCAAAATTCTTAAAACTAAAACATATCATCAACCACCATAATTTTAAACTCTCAAAAATTTACCAACAAATAGAAACAAAGAGATTTCAAGAAAAACTGCATCTTAAAACATCCACATTCGTCAAGGATCTAATCAAGAAAGAATTATTACTCTTCAAAATGATCATCCAAGAACATAATTCACAAATTATAATTTTAAAGAAATAAAGACTTTTTAATCATCAATACATCGAAAACAGATCTCAGATAATAGAGCCTTATTTTAAAAGGATTAAATACATGATTACAATTGTTTAACAGATAGAAGACCCAATATTGAACAGCTTTTCAAAAATAGCATTTTAGATTACAATAGTTAGATGAAAAATGGACATAACAATTTTTAACAAGGCTCATTTTAAAATAATATTCTTATTAATTAATAATAGCAAAGCATTTAATAATTGATTAGGAAAGTAGCTAAATAAAATCAATAACTTTATTTAAATAATTATAAGAATTAACAAAATCATTCTTGACTTTTTAATTTGTTTTATCATTCTATTTATTAAAATTATCATGAGTAATCATAATGGAATTTAGAAGTTGTCAACCTTAAATAATGATCGTTTGGAAACACAAAGAGAAATGAATTAACATTTGAGAATGTCACCTAACAGGAAAAGCAGCTTTATACCTTCTCGAACAAAAAGTTTAGGTTAAAGATTGCTGAATTTTGTAGGAAAATAAATTTCTGTCGATTATTAAGAAAGATTAGTAATTAAAAGTCTTTAAGCAGAAAATAATAAGGTTAAAAAATTTTTTGAAATCTTGCTTGCACGTAAAAACAATCTAAAAAATCTTACTAATTTTCATTTAAGCCTTTTGAATGATAAAGCCATTGGAAATATTAGTTTTATATAAAGATAAACATCTTTTAAAATATTTATTGATAGGCTGTTAACAAAAAAACTTTTGAGAATCTTTAAGCCCTTTGTAGATAATTTAACATAACATATTAAAGCATTACCTTTGTTATATCCAGAGAGTACAAAAATTGTATTATGGGATGTACTTGCTATTTCATCCAAATTATACTTTTTGTATCTAATCCCTTTAGAATTAGCATGGACAAATAGATCATTACTTTATAATAGATACTATTCATCAACAATAATTATGCTCATAATATTATTTATAGATTTTATTATTGGTCTTAATACTGCCTATTATAATGCAGGATCATTAATTACAAATAGAATTTAAATCTTTAAACATCAAATCACAAAATCATTTGGATTAGAATGGATATCAACTATTATTTTGATATTATTATTCATAATTTGTAAATAAACAGACTTAATTATAAATGTGACTGAAAATCCTGTTTACTTGATTTTATTAAGTGTTCTATCTCATTAAATTAATGTACATTACAAAACTAGTTAATATGAATTAGCATTAAATTTATCTAAAAAAGTATCAAGTTGTTTAGAATTACTAAAATTCTTACTTTTATTATTTTATGTCATTCACTTATTTTCCTGTCTTTGGTTTTGGGTACTAATTTTAATTATTTATTAAGGTTGGGAATTACAGCAGAGACCATTATGAATTCACATGGTTAGATACTCTTAAAGATCTTCCAATAATAGATTGGACAGATGAATATTTGTAATCATTTTATTATGTTTGTGTTACTATGTTTACTGTTGGATATGGTGATATCACTCCTAAAAGTGGTTTGGAAAAATCAATCTGTATATTTCTGATTCTAGTCTCAAGTATTTAACTTCCTTATTCTATTAATACTGTTGGTTCCATAATTGAAAAAATATCAGATTATGGAGAAGAAACCAGAAATAAATTAAGAACTATTAATAGTTATATGAATAAAAGGAGGGTTCCATATAATATATAGAATTAAATTAGATAGTATTTAAATCACTATTGGGAATCATTATAAGGACAAGACACAGAAGAAGAAAAAGTAATAATATCTCAATTATCTGAAAATTTAAGAGAATAACTTATTATTTAAGCTAATAGCAGAATATTTGATAAGGTTTCTTTATTAAAATAAAACTTTAGTCATCAATTACAATAAAATCTACTTAAAAAAGTTTAATCTGTTTAATTGTAACCAGAATAAATAATTGAATTAGATAATAAAATTTAATGTTACTTTGTTGATGAAGGGGAAATTAATGTACTTATTGAATCTGGATTAGTTATTTAAAAAGCAAAAAAAGATGATATTATTAGTTTGGATAACTTATTTTTAGGATTTTAAAATAAAAATCAAAGACTTAAAAGTATTGGATTTACTAAATTATAGATCTTGTCTAGACAAGATTTCTTATAAGACTTGAAGGATTTTCCTAATGATTATGAAAAATTCTGTTCCATTAAAGATGACTTATTATATAACTTTAATTCCTCATACATCTAAAAATAATGTGATTCTTGCTTTTAAGTAGGACATGAAATTATTAATTGTTCAATGCTTCATTATGTACCTTAGAAAGATCATTTAATTAAAAGACATCAATATCATTAAATTTAATCAAGACATAAATTTTCAAGAAGATATTTTAAATTATCTAAAATTATATTTTCTGAATTAGATAATTAGGAGTTTAGTGAAACCAAATAACAGTATCTAAAAAAATATTATATACCTAATCTTAATAATAGTAATAAGGTAAAAGATCAAATTATTTAAAATATTAATGAAGATGATTTGATTGAATAACCAGAACTAAAAATAGAAAATTTAAAATTTTCAACAATTTTAAATACTAAATAACCATTTAAGAGAGACTCAATTTTAGCAATTTCTTAAATACCAGGTAATAATATTGATTAAATTAAAAGAAGTATAAATAATAACAAAAAAATTGGAATTAATTAATCAAATAAAAAATAATAATTAGATATCTAATTAGATAGTTTTGGACTCTAAAGATAAAATAGTTTAACATCAAGAAGGTAATCACAAGGAGTAAATATGATTAATATTTATTAATTGAGTTTAAATAATAATGCCTAGAAATAAAACTATTTACAAGAGTTAATTAGTAATTATTATGAGATTAATTTTGATGAAGAGTTAAAATTACGATATGACAATTTAAACTAAATTAAAAATATGAATCTTGATGATAAAGAATCAATTGAATTACTTTATATGAAATAGATTAACAAATAAAAATATTAGAAAAAAGGTTTAATGGAATTTGAAACTATTAAATGTTATCATGATTACTTTCCTTAATATAATCTTAATAGATAAATCAACAAAGCAAACAAACCGGAAAATCCGCTATTAAGAACTTTAATTTACAAGTATATGAGTTATATACTTTATCCATCAGAGTTTATTTCAAAATTTAAATTACTTTAATATGATCAACAAAGAATTCGTATGAATTATGAAGAAGTGAAGCGTTGATAATGTATATATATATATTATTATTAAATAATTTTAAGCAAGCAATTAATAATATTTTCCTTTCTTTCTTAGGGAAATTCAAGAATTCATTCTAATGTTTTGTTAAATCAAGATTCCATTCAATTTAGTAATTTATAAATATCAATTTGATATAAATAAAATATTAATTCATATTTCTTTCTAAAAACTTGTATTTGTTTTTTATTGACAATTAAATATAATTAGAATTACCTTATATTACAAATAGCACACATTAATAAAAAAATAGAAATTTACGAATTAAAAAAATTAATTTTTTAGCAATAATGATAAATAATTAATTTATATAATTTTTATTCATTTAAAATCAAATCTAAAAAACCATGGTTTATCCTATTAAAATATTTAAAAACCTTCTTCAAATTAAAATTAAATCATTAAATAGATGTTAATCGTTCACAAAAATTAATGATAATAAATAATTCATATTTGAAAAGCTTCCAATTCTATTTATTGAAATCAAGTAAAATAATGTATTGTAATATAATATTCTGTTGTAATTAAATATTCAGCATTTAATGATTAAAAAAGGATAATTTTTAAATTAATTATTTTTTGATAATTTTCTAATTGTATACTTTATTAATAACGCATTATAAAAATAACTCTATTTTTATATATTTTGTCCTATTTATATATTAGAAATTATCATTAAGAATATATAATTTGGAATTGAATTAATGTTCAAAAAGTGTAAATTCTAACAAAATTACCTTACTTAGTAGTTCAAAAATATCTATAAAATTTATATTTTTTTCTTCCATTTATATAAATTTACTTATTTACTTAAAAATTTGGGAAGGTTGTAAATTATAATGTATTTTTATAAATTACTCATTTCTTACATTAATTTTTGATGCTTATTTAAATGTAATATTTATTCAAAAAATTTATCAAATGTTAGAACATAAAATTTGATTATTTAATAAATGATAAAAAATAATATTCGACCAAGAGCTTCTAGTGAAAGACTTGACAAATTGGCTGCTTTGGAAAATTAAACAAGTCTTGAATGGATTATAAAAAACTCTTAGATGTCAGATATGAGATCAAACATAAGAATGATTGCAAAGGATTCTTTGTCTATTAATATTAATGTTCCAAAGCATGAAGGAGTGGCAACTATTTGGACTGATAAATGGTTTGGATAAAAAAAGATTTCTTAGTTCAGAGGCTTATTGATTTATGACAATAAATTTTGTCTTGTTTTAAATGATTGTTTTATAGAAAAGAAAAGATACTAATCATCCTATTTAAGGGCATATTTTTTAAAGCTTATTAATAAAACAGGATAATTAGTATTAATATTTTCTCATCCATTATCTCTGAAATAATGGAACAGTTGTATTAAGAAATTTTGCAAAAGAAATAATTTTAATAAGAAATTTAAAGTAATAGAATTGATATGTTAAAATTTTTATCGAATTTAACATAAAAAGCAAAAATCATTATTTACTTCATAGGTAATTAATTTAACTAGCATTCAAAATTATGACTAAGCAGAATTACTTGACAATTATTTAAAAATCTTAAGAAATTCATCTATATGTAATTACATTGAAACAATAGGTGTTTTTGAAGAATAATAGATGTTATTTATAGTTTGTAAATAATTTAAAGGAAATTCCCTTGATTAATTTTTTAATTAATCAAAATAATAATACTTGAGTTAATAATAAATAGCAACAATTTGTATATCGATTCTACATGCTTTAAAATCTCTTTCAGAAGAAGAATTATTTCATGGTAAAATAACTTTTGAGAACATTATTTGTTATAGCAATTTGAAAACTTAATTTGGAGCTTATTTAGTTAATTCACATTATAAAGTAAATTAAATTATCACTTTAGTTTTATGACTAAAATACACTTTTTAAGTACATTTAATCTACTCCAACATATTTGATAGCCCCTGAAATTAAATAAGGAATAAATCCATCAATTTAAACAGACATTTATTAATTAGGAATGATTTTAGGTTTGTTAACATTTTTTAATTTTTCATAAGCATTCAATTAAAGTTATTTCTAATAGTAATCATCTTCATTAATGCATTTAATTATCTAATAAGAAAAATTAATAATAAAATAAACAGAGTCATCTGATTATCCCTAATTATTTAGTATTAGTTAATTAAATTTGATAAAACGAATGATTTAACCAAATCCTGATCTTAGAATAAGTATAACTGATGCATTAAAACATGTTTGGTTAATAAACAATAAAGAAAAGAGGTTTTAGAAATTATTACCTAAATAAATAGCATTTCCTAGTTTAAGAACAATTATAGAAATAAAAGATAGTGAGTGTGATATCAAAAAAACAATGAATAATTTTTCTGATGAAAATAGTTCTTATGTAAATTAAGATTAAGATCCGAATTCTCTATTTGGACAAATAAAATAAAATTAAAACTTTCATTCAGAAACCTTTGTAGATTCAAATGATGAAGATGAGAATTTATTGAATGAAAAAATAGAAAAGTTAAATTAGTAGAGCAATTTGGTTCCTTCATTTAATGATCATTTTTGCATGTATCGATCATGATACATTTGATTTATATATTCTTTGTAATCATTTAAGATAATCTTTTATATAAGTATTTAGTTAAAAAGAAGTTAGTTTAATATTGATTTCAATCATTTCAATCCCTACAAAATCTCCTAATGAAATTATGTTTTTAGATAAGGCGACTTATACAAAAACGAATGAGTTTTGTTTATTTTGTTAGTTAGTCAGAAAATTCCAGATATATTATTGAAAATATCTTAAATTAAATTTAGTATTTAAGTGAAGAAATTTTATATAATTCATAAATATTTTTTTTTTAGATTGCCTTTGATATTGTTTTGATGAAATCAAAAATTCTTAAAACTGATTAAATTTTTGATATTTTAAAGCTTTCCAATTCCAATTATGATAGTCCAATGAATTTTAGAGATTTGAATGATTCAATAGAAATATATACCAATACTGAAGAATTGAAAAGAGAAATAGAAATTGTAAAATACCTTAATAATTTGGGAATTCAAACAAAAACAGATCCTCTTTTGAAAGAATAAGAGTATTGGAGAAGGAAAAAATTAGAAACTTAATAAAAAATGTTATCAATTTTATGTTTAACTGAGTCAACATAATCTCTAAGACTGAATGAATATGCTTCTAAGTTACTACATCATAGAGTATCCTAATCTTTTTTTGAAGCAAGGATGATCAATAATACTTCTACTATAATTATAGAATGAAAATTTTTTTTGTATTAACTTTCATATATAGTTTACATTAGATTTTTTTCTTTTATTAAGCTTTTACTATTCTTATATAATAATAAAGTGATATCATAATAATGCGTAAAGTTTGTTAAATGTCTTATAAACTTAAACATTAGCAATTTTATTACTAAATAATGTATCAATTGATTAAATTTTATGGTCATTCCATTTTATGATATTATAGCTATGCAGAATGATTCTAAGGTTTAAATAACAAATTAACTTAAAAATTTTTGAAAACTTGAAATTATGACTTGTTGGATTTATACAAATTCTCAAAAATGAATTCTGCAACAATCTATTTTTAAATTTTATATGATTTTATGAAGTATATAATATAATATATATATAAATTTATTAAAATATGATGAAATATGAATTAGAAAGTTCAACAAATACACCAGATTTAATGGGCAGAAAAAACATGAATTAATAAATCCTATAAAAATTGAGAATTTTGATTGAGCATATACCATATTAGGATTAAGAAGTCTCAATTAATGATTAATTTATTTTAGAACTATTGGCAGTTTTAGTTAAGATATTCAACAGTGGATTGGATATGTTAGTATAGAATTTAGAAATCTATAGCAAATCTAAAGTCCCTAACTTTAAGAAGTTCAACGCGGATTCTATAGTCATCTCTACACTATTATTGAGAACAGAAAGTCAACTAAATTCATCTAGAAGTACCTGAGATTTGTCAAAGTTGATAGACTTAAGGCTCCAATATGGATCTTGTTAGAGTTGAATTCAAATACTCTCTTAGAGTTTATATTATCAAATGAGACAAAAGAGAAATACTAACAAAATGCATGCATCAGACTAGGAGAATTTGTAGATATTCTAGATAGCTATTATTGCAAACATATTATCTTAATAGGTGATAAGATTTTCAATCCTCCAACACCTTAGTATAAAGAATAAAGTAACACAAAGACATTCTTTCCATAACCTCCAAATATATCAAATAACATGCAAGGGGATCTCTTTTAGAGATTTCAATAATTTGAAGATATCTAACCAATTAAACATGTTTTCTCATTAGATTGTGATGATTCAGCCGCTCATGCACCAACACATAGAAAATAAGATATGGAGACACCAGATATAAATTTTGGAGGTTCCTCAATGGAATAAGATTCTATTATAGGAGATGATTCAGATGAAGAGTAACATAAAACATTGCCCTAATATATTTCATTTTAATGCAAGAAATCTACAAAATTATTAAGAGAATTGAGAGAGAAATAAGTTGAAGAATATTGGAATTGTTAATAAATGCCAATCTGTAAGTTTACAGGGTAATGTCATGCTTGTTCAAACTAGATTAAGAAAAATTCATATTTCTTTTTTTAAGGAACAGCATATTATTGTCATTATAGTGGTTTATATTTTTGTAATCAATGTATTAGTAATGATTTAACTGTGATTCCACATTTAATTCTTAATAATTTTGATTTTAATCATTATTAAGTAAGCAAAGAAGCATATGAGATTATTTAAAAGAATATGAACAAGCTTATTTTTCAAATAAATCATTTTGATAATGTAGTATATAAGAATCAAATTTTATATGACTTTTTAATTAAAAAACGATCTCTAAGATTAATGTATGATTCATTATGTCAAGATTTTAATTTTGATTTTAATTTTACTTAGAATTACTCTCATATACTATTACCGATAAATCTTTTTAGTATATAGAATTTCATTGATATAAATAACAAAACTTTATTTAAGATTGCTAAAAAAGCTTATGATTTTGGGTTAGAACATATTTCTAAGTGTCCATAATGCTAAAAATTAAGTGCTCGATGTGCTGAATGTCTTAAAGGCAATATTTATATTTTTGACATTCTTGGAACATAATTTTGTAGAAAATGCAAAAAGATATTTCATAGATCATGTTTCTATGAAAAATGTACAAAGTGTGGACAAAATCAATATATTAACAGAAAGAAATTAGAAAGTTGATAATTATAAATATTTATAAATATTAAATGGAATTTGCTAGTCCTGCAGTAAAGAAATACTCAATTGAAAATATCTTAAATGATGCAACTTGCATGTTGAAGAAGGTATGTTAAAATTATAAAATAAAAGAATGGCAATAGGAAAGTTATTTTATTGTTAGATAAACATTTTATGAATTATTCATAAAATGATGTCGCATCATTAAATATTTAGATTAGTAGAAGACTTTTAAAGGCAGCATAAAATTTATTAATAGAATACATACAAAGAGATAATATATCTAAAGTTGATTTAATGCTTGATAGAAGCAATTTATATATAGCTGTTTTATATATCAATATTTAAAAAAAATTAAAGAATGAGAAAGTAATAGAATAATGTGATGAATTGAACACTGTTTAGATTGAATAAAAACTTGGGTTAAATAGATTAAGATAAAGAATTAGATAAACAATATGTATGCCTGGTAATTTAATAAAAGCTACTCATTTGAATAGATTAAAAGAAAAAGATAAAAGTATTTATATATATTTAATTTAATAGTTAAGTTTTATATCAATGAATGTTGGGTCTTATTATTAAAACAATTAATAATTTATGCTAAAATATTTAAATCTACAAATGAGATTTCAAATAGTTTAATTATGATGTCTAGAATAGACCAATTTATATCTATAAAGGAATTTCATAAACGAAAAAATATATAAATGATGAAAGTTTAATTTTAACATTATTAAAATGCAGGTTAATTATACCTTTAATTATGTGAATTTAAATTATCTTTATAATAGTATGATCTTGCTTTAAAACTTTTATAAGATTTGATATTTATAATTCTAAAAAAGAATAATACACCAAATGTAATTGATGATCATGATTTAAAACCAGTTGAACAATATATAATGAAAATTATTATGATTCTTTATATAGAATCATTATGTTATGAATATTTGTCTGAATATTCATCAATGAAAGAATGCCTACATTTATCATAATGGTTATGTAGTGAAGTCTTGAGACTTGGAGATGAACATCAATTACACATTTTAATATATAGTAGAGTATAAGATATCTAAAAATATTTTGAAATACTCTTAGCTGAATGTGAGATAAGACATATTATATTTTCATCATTTTGTGATAATAACTAAACTGAAATGAAATCTATATCAGCTTAAATCAAAGAAGATTACTTATAATTATTGAATGAAAAGTTTTTTTTAAAATTTCATCACTAAAAACTTCATCGATAATAATTTTACAAATTAAATTTGTAATCTTCTTAATCTCCCTAACCATATTTACTTTACTCTGTTCCAAAAGGCAGTAAAACAGATAGAGAAACTACTTTACAATATACTTCCAAATAACATTTATCATTTACAACTTAAGATGGTGTTGAATAACAATAATCAAGAAAATTTATACATGTTGAAAGTGAAACTAAATTATTGAAATAAAATTCCTTATCTTCTTTTTCTAGAAAAACAAGGCATACTGATTTTTCATAATATTGCAAGACTGAATAATCAGATTATCCAAAACTTGATTAAGAATTAGCTGATGTAATTGTACATTAATTGAAATAAGAAAAACCCTTTTTTATGTTATCTGATATCTAAAAAACATGTTAAGATGAAATTTATTAAAATTAAAAATAATAATAAGGTTATGAATTAGGTAAAGCTGTTCTTATGTTTAAAAAATAATAAAGTAAACATTCTATTACTGAACCTAAAGAAACTGATTCCTTAAAATAATTAAACAATCAAATTAAAACAGAATTTTAATTAATTTCAGGTTATTTGGAAGCATAAGAGTAATTAAAAAGAAAAAAATAGAAATAAAAATTATTTGAACAATCTCAACTTCCTAAATAAAAAAAATTTACTCCATTTAGAAAAATGTTAATTAAACATAGTAGTGCTTTAGGATTAAAATAAATCAAGAAAAAACTATTACATATGGAAGAGGAATCTAAAATTATGAAACTGTATTAGTAAATAAGTGAAAAGAAGGAATAAGAAAAACAACCACAAAAGGAAGAATAAATACTGAGAAAAATGATCTAAACAAATTTAAACGTAACATTACTTTTAACTAATTTTTATAGGCTATTAAAGTTATTATGGATGAAAATCAAAAAGAATAAGAAACTGCTTAAAATTAACTTAGAAAAAGGAGACCAGTCTCTGTATCAACACAAGCAAACCCTAAAATAAATCCTTAAAGCACTTCACTTCGAGATGCTATAACAGATTTAGCAGGATCGACTTAATATCTTAGCACTAAAGGATAATCATCCAAAACTGTTACATCTTTAGTTGAATTAGCTAATTTAAAAAGAAAATTAAATTCAATTTAACTTAAAAGTCCTAATAGATTCTCATAATTATTTAAAAAATAATAATGATGATAAACTAATATATATTTTTATTATATTTTATAATTTTACCAATATATATTATTAAAGTCATTTATCTATTTAAGAGAATAGGATAAATGCAAATAAGAAATTTAAGTGTTGTATAAATTAAACATAATAATTTCAAAATCATAAAGTTCTATCAATCTTTCTAATAGTCATAATTATAGATTAATCCATTAAGGATTCATATGGTATAAGAATAATTGATTAAAGAATTAATCGAACCTTTCTCTGGAGTGTTATTGCTCTTATTAAGGTGACAGAATATAAGATTATTAGACTACAAACTCCTGTGGCAATGTAATATTAGAAAATCATCACATAATCAGTCTCTAAGATATCCAAAGATGAATTAATCATAGTATAATAAAATTCAAGTATTGCATAACTTGAATCAAAATAATATGGAAGAATAGTCTGAATAAAATCAGTGTTTTATAAAAAAAGATTAGCATTTGTCAAATTCGTGTCTTTGATTCCATTTTTTTCAGAAGTGTAATATGTATTAAGAATGGATATGATTCTAAAGATATTTTAATATGTTACTATTAATAGATTCCATTAATACCATATTTGTAGGTTAATTAATTATTCAATAATGATGTCGCAGGAGGATATGTTGGAAAATACAAAAAAGTACCATTGTCATATGCACAAAATGGAAGAATATTTGGAATAATTTGACACAGATCTTTTTCATAGAGATCCAATAAGTGATTCTTATTATCATCATTAATTTTGGATGATGCAACAATATCAGTATAAATATTTGAATATATATCATCCATCTCTATTAATAAAGGTTCAAACTCTTAAAGTAATTCTTGATATTAAGTTTAAAAGTATTTATCTCTTGTATTTAATTCTGAATTTAAAGTAAAAATCTTAAGAGATTCTTCTATTAAGCTCTATTAATTTTTAAACAAATAACATATGATCATAATCCCATCAAGGTTTTATTTGAATTTTACATACTCCATAGTTAATCTCAATTCTGGTAGATTATCATTCATATTTTAATTCATAATAAAGTATGCAGCTAAAACAAACCCTGATAAGATCAACCAAAGGAAAAGTAAAAGTATTTTGATGTTCAAAATAGATAGGGATGTTTCTTAAATTCTTGATGACTTCCTTTGTTATTGTTGTCCAATCTTCCCATTTTAATTACTCTTTGAATACTCTGAAGATTTTCTTATACTTTAAAAAGTGTAAGATTTCTTTGAGTAGTAAAAGTAATCTTTAAAATAATTGATATTTTTGGTTTGATATGGAGTACTTATTATTCTATCAAGTAAGTATAGAGTCTTGGAAATTGTTATTTCAATGTCTTTATCAGTTATTTTACTGATCAACAATAATATAATTTACATGTATTTATAGGGTTGTTACCACTGATTTAATTGAATTATAAGGAAAATGACTATAATCCATAACATTACCGTTAAAAAGACTAACTATTCTATTTAAGAATAATCAATAAAATCAAAGAAATCTTTTTCAATTTAATTTACAATATTAATAGTTAAGTCTAATTAAGCTAATAAATTTCCTTTAAGGAATTCTAATAATGCTTCAATTTTTAATACTTCTTCGATAGTTTAATTTTAAATTTATAAGTATTCATTAATCTAGGAAGTATGCTCATTAACCAAAATATCAAATTATAGCATCGTCGTGTTTTCTAACTGATAAATGTATTCATTAATGATTCTTATTGTTAAATGAGGTAATTCTTCGTTCTATTACATATGGGAGAATTAATTTTTGAGTTCTGACATTAAATTTTATATTTCATTTCTTTTCTCTGAACTTTCATTTTTAATCCGATATTCATAATATTCCCCATATGATATATTTAATAATTTATCTTACAACTATAATTAACCTATAGCTATAAATGTACAATATAATCGATTAAATCTTTAAGGTAATCTAACTAGAGGGATACTAACTTTTAACTCATCTGCATTATTTCTTTCAACAGATAATTCTATACTAACCAAAATTATTAGAAATACAGAAAGAATAAAAGTATTACAAATAGCTTTAACAATTCCAGATTAATATTCAATTTTGTATTATAAATTTCTGATCAAATGATATATTGAATTCTATGTTTAATCTGATGTTGCACTAGATCTTGATTGTTTTTCTTATTGAAATTCAATTTAATTATTTCCTAATTCTCCTAACTCTATATTCTCTCTTTATGAACTACTCTTAATAATGTTAGATTCATTTCCTTTAATATCTTCTGAGTTATCTTCAATCAGTCCTTATTTCATAAAGATTTCTTTATTGGACCTTGGAGATATCAAATTGCTTTCCTTGTTTTCTTTGTCTATTATGGATTGAAAATGTTCTCCATCTTGTCCATTCTAAATAAAAACTCTTATATTATTCTATTCTTATCTTAATAATAATTTATTGATTATTGTTTAATTGATAATTAATTCTTAATGTAATTCATCTATGCTATCGTCGCTTAAAGTATTTAAATCACTCTATATTTGATGTGATCTTATTTTATTTATTGAACTATATGGACTGATTGTTCCTATACTTTTTGGATTGATACATTTTAATTACTTTTCATAGTATTCAATAATTTATAAAATAAATAGAGGATGAGTTCCTTACATTTTTTAGAATTACAAATTGAATGTAACCTAAAATCCAGTATAATATTAAGTAAAATTTGATATATGATCATTTATGAAATCATACATTTAAATAACATAATTAATATCATAAAATGATGCTTTAATAGATTGTTATTATTCTAATTATTAATCTTAATCTGTTATTATTAAATTATTATCTATAAAGAAATGATTTTTCTAATATGAATAATGACTTTATATTAATTCCTATAAATTTGTAATAGGTTGAATTAATACAGTTTGAGTAAATACAGTAAATTATTAGGAATAATTTGACATAGATTCCTTTTATTAATTTATAATTAAGAGTAGATCTTTAAACCAAAAGTAAATATAAGAATTTAATATAGATTTATTAAAATCAGAAGCATTTTAAATTAATATCGAAAGTACTTATTCCGATATTCCCAATAATTTTCCAGATTCATCAAAAATTATAAAATCACTATGTTCATAACTCTTCTTAAGAACTGCTGATAAGACATAATCATCCATCTCATTATATGATGGTATTAATTATAATGTAACAAAAAATGTGAAACCAGAATAATAGGATGGAAAAACATCATGACTTGTATTAAATAACTATGACTCTCCTGTATTTAAAAATTAATTTAAGAATTTATCATGTTTACTAACAAGATATTCTGGTATTAGTTGATTTAATTAAGAGATCTATTAAAAGGATTCATCATTTGGATATTTAAAATATTTCTATATTTTAGTTTTGTCCTTATTTAAAATTAATCCTTTATTTTTCATCATGCTTATTGAAATAATGATAACATCATCATTCAATAATGAAGTATTCTGAATGCTTCTTGATAATACATTGCGTTCTTAATTAAGTAAATCCTCTATCCTTTATTCAATTTGAAATGTTATATGATAATCATTTAATATAAGTCCAAAAACTAAAGATAGTAATCGTAAATCAAGGATATTTAATTTAATTATTTGTTTTGATAAATTAAGAATATTTATTTCCATATCTGTAAATACAAGATTTTTCAATTTCTATATCTTATCACTTAAACAGATACATTACTAAGCTAATTATTCTATTTTCTCATACCCAATTTATAATTATCCGAAAAATTTATTCTTTAAATCAAGAATCTCTATTATTAAAGGTATGCATCTCTCAATTAATGTATGACTTTATTTAATTTATTATATATCTAATCTCCCATAAAGAGATTCTACATCTTAATGTATTTTTTCATGTTTTATTAATTTAGAGAAATATTTTTAAATGATTTAAAAATACAAAGATTAATAAGATGATTATATTTGATGTTGTTTCAATCGTATATATGCCAAATTAAGTTTTTCTTGTGTTTAAAATATGAAAAATATTTTATATAATTGTAATTCCTCTTCACTATTCTTCTATTATTAAGTTAAAGAGTCATATAATCTATAAAGTAACATTAAGATATAATGATTTTGTGATATTTCTATTTTCTAGTTAGCCAATATTTTGTATTTATTTTTAAGGATGTATAATATCTTACTTGATATAATTGGATTATTTGAATAGAATTCATCAGCTATTTGTAATAATAAACTTTTAGAGAGTCGATTTTATTCTAGATTCATAGTGTATATGAAGATCAAAACTCTTTTCATAAGTAAACTTAAAAGTGGAACAAACATAAAACTATAAAATAGATATTCTTTCTCATTATAATTGATAGATAAACATTTGATTATAGAACCAAATAATAATATAGAAGAACAGAAGCAATAATTTAGATTTATTTACATTGGATATGGTTAGTTAAATATAGCATCTATTAATTGTATTAAAAATAAGAGCATCATAATCATCGTTTGAACAATTTCATCAAAATATGGTATGCCTATAAGAATAATTATTTCAATAAAATTCTGTACATAATTTTGAATCTTATATCTTTTTATAAATGGATTTTATATTGGTAATTAGTAATTTCTTTAAATATTTGAAAATATCATATAATTTATAAATATTGGTATTGTACAACACCAGACTAAAATATTGTTAGGTTTCTAATTTTAAATTTGATATATATATATGAATGAGGGATAAAGTATTAATAGGTGAAAATAGGTGTAATATATATTTTGATATTGTTTAAAGAAATTTGATTATTTAGTCTCAAAAACTAATATCAAAATAGAAAGTAGATGAATAGCAGCTATAATAATAACAAGTACACTTTTAATAGTTGATAGTTATATTTAACTTATTGGAGTTAGAAAGTGAAACCAATTTATAAAATTTTTAACAAGGATCAATTCCATGTTCTAAATTTAGTTTGAATTAAATACTTGATACTCTTTCTCATTAAATTGATCTAATCTCAATATGAAACTAAATCTGGTTCCTGTGTACATAAACCAAACAAAGTCTGAATTTAAGTAAGTCTATTATTTCTATTCTCTGATGATTTCATATAAAGTACATAATTTTCTTTTAAATATTATAGTATTCATTAATTTAATCAATATTATAGCTTTTTCAGATAATAATTATTTTCTGTTTTGAATTCTGGATGAACCTTTGAAAATGATTTATGATTAGTCATCAAAATCTGCTATCTGGATTATTATTACATAATATTATAATGATAACGATAGATTGAAATATCAAGTTACTTTGCAGACATACTAATATATATATAATAAATAAATTATACAGCTAATTAATTTGATACATTTCAGAATTTTATTATTGTTAATTTTCTATCCAAATTCTTTTAGCTTCTTCTGCAGTAACTGGATTTCTTCTATCATAATCATCCAAGAATGTAGGACTCTTCACATCATATGAATCTTCTGTCGCATTATCTATACCTATCTTTAAAATAAATTCTAAGACTCTTTCTTTGGGAAGCAAATAAAAGATAAAACAAATAATTAAAGAAATCCAAGTTGACCAATGCATTGTCTTAAATATAGTATATTCCCATATGCAATTACCTAACTAATTATATAATAAATAATTATTTACACTGTAAATAAGAATCAAAAGATCAATATAGAATTCAACCATAGCCTAGGCCATATCACTGCCAGTAGGTAAGGGTTTTGAATCTCTTCTTAATAATAAGATCTTTTCAATCCAATATATTCCCATGATACTAGCAAGTGCAAAAAAAGAACAAGCTGGTAATAATGGAGCATAAAAGAGAGCCATTAATAAAGTCTTAGCTATTGCAGGATACTTCTCTGCCAAATTAATCATTGGACCTTCAAATGCTCTTGTTTAAGTAGATGAATTTACTCATTAGCTTCTTTTTATGTTAATTTACAAGTCGATCCTAATTGTTTAATCTGTCTACGTATATATAGCTTCTTTAGATGTTCAAAATCAAAAATGAACAAGAACCAAGGCATAAATGAATCTGTCATAAAGATCCACATTACATCTGAATTTAAACCTCCTTTTTGATACATACTATTTAAAATTGTTTCATTTTGACCTTTAATTAAGATGTTAACTAAAAGAGTTAGGATTGCTACATTTATAAATTCAGCCAAACCTATCTTCTTAGCAATACTTATGTCATATTCTGTTTTTGTTGAATGCTATTCTCTGATTATTAATTTAATTATTGTAGATGATAAAATACTGTTTATAAAGGAAATAATGAGTGATGCTAAAAAACCTAAAAAATTGATAATCACAGCAGTTGTAGTAGGATCATAATCTACTTACGCATTTATATATTCTTATAGATAAGATAATCCAAATATCAGAGCTAATCCTATAGCTAAAAGTGCTACTGTTACAATATTAGTAGTCAAAATCCTTTTATATTATTCTTTAACTTCAATTCCTAGATTTTCCCATAGAACATCACCAGGCAAAGGTGCTTTTCTAACTATTACTGTGTTTCCAAGAAATTTTCGATTTTAATATTTCTTTATATTAAGTTACTCTAATAATAATTAAAATTTGGTCTATTAAAATTGATCACAAACGAAATCAGCATGTTTTTCATAATTAAAAGATAAAAAGATAACTCCTGTAAATCTAAAAATAATATCCTTGTATTTATCAACATAATCCAATTTTTCATGTATTTCTTTAATTTTCAATAATATTTCACCTTTTGGTATAGAAGATTTCTTTTTTTATCTTTCCAAATCTAAAACATGTGATAATTCAGCTTATTGTTCTTCCAATTCTATTTTTAATTACAAAAATTGTTTCACTTCATAAGCCATACAAATCTTTCTCAATTCTAATTCTTCCATTCCATCTTCTTATAAAAAGTATGATCTTATATCTTCTTTTTTACAATTATTTGGAGCATTATATATCATAATAGAGTAATCAGATACTTCAATTTCAGCATCATCAATTTCCAAACAAATTTTATTAATATGTCTACGATAAATCAAATTAGAAATCATCAACATAATCAAAGTTGCAAAATTTAAATAACTAGCTACAACATCTAACTCTCTTAATTATTTAGATACTCATTACTTATATACATTTGATCTTGAAAACTTATTGTAGATATCTTCTTCACATCCAGAATTCTTTTCTTTATTTTCAATCAAACATCTGAACCCTTAACTATTATCATAAAAAGTGTACACTCCTACTATTGATCTATATAATTTATTACACTAACATGTAGATGAGTAAAATTATTTGTGAATAAATCACAAAATCGAAATATAGAACTATTCCTGATCCTATGAAACTGAATTCAGATATAGAAACACATAATGGAAGGATTTAATTTTTATATGGATATCCACAACATGGACATACACTCCCTTTATCAAAATCAGAAAATGGTATTGGAGCAGCAAACCTTTTGGCAATTCCATGTTTCTTGGCCTTCAATAGGTTTGGTGGTCTTTTATATTCATCTTAATCCTCTTCAACTTTCTTTATCATTTTGATGTACAATTAATTAAAATTATTAATATTAATTAATTATACTATTATTTGATAACTTTTTTTGCACACTTTTGATTACTTAATACTTACCTAAATCTCAAAATATATATATACAAATTAAATTAAGATTTTTTATCAAATTTTAATAAAATAGATTGGTGTTCATTTTCATAGCTTGTACCTATAGTATATCTTGGGCTATCTTTAATTGGATGGTTGTTCATAAAGTGGAGATTCATTACAAACATGAGGGATTGATACAATTATTACAAAATGCAGAATAAGAGAAAATAGAGACACACTAGAACACATAAACTTAGGAGAGCAAGCCTTTTTAAGAGTGGAATTTAGAAATTGCAAAGTGTTTTTTTGCTGTTATCGCTATTATATTGATAGTAAAAGGAGTATTTATATACTATAGTTTAATTCTTCATGATCTTCATGATCTTCATTGTCATTTATATTAGAAGCAGCGACTTCAATTCTTTGTGGATATTTAGGTATGGCTATAGTAATAGCTGCTAATTATAGGACTGCATTTTACTGCAATCACAAACAGGATGGTTATATAAACATGAATGATTATGTAAATTATATTTAATGTTTATTTGTATTATACTTTTAATGTATGCTTAAAATCACTTCTCAATTTTTTAAAAGAATGGTTCAATTTCCTCATTTAATTATAAATACACTTTTTTAAAATCTTTCTCTCTATAACGACCTCCTTTTGGTGTTCTCTTTATTGCTCCCATATAATTAATTGTATTAACTTTATCAACATTCAATCCATACACTTTCTTTTAAATATTTTGATTTTACATTTTGTAAAGTATTACTTTATTTCAGGTTTATTTAATGAATATTTATATGGTTATAATTTGAATGCAACAACATTATTCTCTAATTACTTTTCTGCTCTATGCAATACTACAGATTGATCAAATAATTTTTCAACTGGTGTAGGTCTCTTGAAATTAGAAGTAGATGCAATCTTAATTCCTTTTGGATTCAAAAAATATTCTCTAAAATTTAGAATTTTTTGCATTTATATTTTTATTATATATTTTATATATAATGTTTATCATAATAATTATTCTTAAACTCTTTATCTTTCCAAATAATTATTAAACCTATTTAAATATAATTTCTTACTTTTTAATAACCACACTACTATTATAATTTGGTTCATATTTGGTATAAGTTCTGATTTGATCAATATCTAATTGATAACCTTAAAAAAAAGAGTTAGTATCTAACTAATCTTATTAGTCTAGTTAAATGTTTTTTTCTCTGAATTTTTTGATTATCTTGTTCATTTAGTTAATTTCCATACGTGTTTGATTATGCTCTCGATATCGACACCTCTCAAAATATAATTCTGAGTTTTGTTGACTTTATAGATATCTTAATATCACTCCTTCTCTATCAGGTGTATAAATCAATCTTGAGCAGTTTAATGCTAAATGCTTTTAACTACCACAAAAATAACAACTTAGTTGTAAACATTCAAATCTATTATTCAATAATTAATGATTAATTTCAAAATATTTTTCCTAATCAATTGGGAATTCATTAAGTATCATTAAAAGATTTTATCTAGTTATTTTTATTAGCTCTGAATCCTAAATTGCCCTAGCTCCTGCCATAGGAGCACGACCTGAAAAAAAAGAATATTCACCAAAACTTTGATTACTTTTCAGCTCTGACAATGTGTTTCTTTTTATAATTTGATTCTATTTGTTTCTATAAGATAAAAACAATTCAATAGTTCCTTCCTTTATTAAAAATAGTGAACAATCATCCAGCTCATTTTAAACAATAATTAATTCATTTTTACGAATTTACACTGTTTCTGCCACTTTAAGCAATCGTAATTAAGTTTCAATTGAAAAGTTCTTTTTAATCACTTTACTACTCTACAACAATACAACTTAACTTCTTTCTTCAACAACTTCTACATTTAATTGAAGATCATCCAAAATCATATTCTATTACTGTTTCAATTTCTTGGATTTCATACATTAAAAGTTAGTATTTATCCTATCTAATATTTTATATTATTATAAACTCTTATTAACTTTCTTTTAAGGCTCTTACTAACCTAAAAATTCCTAAGATTAATTATCATCATCGTCATCTTCTTATTCAAATTCATTTTATTCCTATAAATCCTCATTCATTATTAATTTTATATCAATACAATATATTAATAATAATTCACTATTTATAATTCCAATAAGGTCTTTCAATTAATTAAATTATTCAATATCATTTCCCTTTAAGGTAAATATGAATCATATTTTATTTAATATGATCAACTAATGAATATGTATTATTAGTGTCCAACTATAATTAAATAATACTTTATAAATTTTCCTATTTTAATTAGAAGATAAAATTGAAAATAAAAATATTTATTTTTCCATATATATATATGACATATTATGAAATATAATTCATTTGATAAAAAAAATAGAAACTTTAATTGTAATACTTAATTATATAACTATATTTATCTTGGTACAAATTACAACAAAGGTTTGAAGTTCTTTGCAAATTTAATATGTTACAGACCCAACTGAAGACAGATTTGTGTTTGAAAATATGTTGTATTCAGAATTTAAGTGTTTAATTTTAGTAATAAAAGATAGCTGATTCAAACAGTTTAAATATCTGATTTAAATTAAGGATTATTTCTCCTTTGTGGCAATCCTAAGAATCTGATGCTTTTTCTTTCACATGAATAGAGTGAATCTAATTTACTCAATAAATTGAATGATTCTCTCAAGGAAGAAAGATCTTGGTCGATAAAGCATGAGGAACATTCTATTACAAATAAATACAATCTATAATTAAAGCAGTTGAATTCTCAAGATGCCAAATATATTTAATTTTTTGAACAAACCTTAATACAATATAATAACTAAACAAAATTAGCCAGTCATTTTTAAGAAATAATTGCCGAGTTTGTAGATATTAATAATACGAATCTATGATTAGCTCATTCTCATCATAAAAAATGATAGGATTAAACACTTATTAAATTTAATTAAATGTTGCATTATTAAGATTTACGGAGCATAAATGCTGTGTGACATTTTTTTTTTAAAATAACATTTTAATTAAATTAACAAATACAATGGGATCTTGTTCTTCAAAAAAATTTCAAACATACTATTCCCAAAATAATTAAAGCTAAAACACTTAAGATCAACCTTTTCCTAGAATGTCATGGGCCAATAAATACATACAGTAACCATAAGAACGAATAATTACGCCTTACAATCCTAACAGTATACATTAGTTTCTATCTATTTAGGTCATGAATATCAGTATAATGTTGAAGTAGAGGGAGTCATTTTTGATGTTATTGCTCCACCTGACTTTCTTGATGACGATAATTTGGAGCCTTTTGAAGATGATGAGTGATTTTCTCTTGTTAATGATGCTAACTATATTGTTATTCATATATTAAATCAATATTCAATCTAAAATTAATTCAAAGTCCTTTCATAAAAGTTCTAAATATATATTTAGACATAGCACGTGATGTTTTATATAAATTTTTTCAAAATAATATTAAAATACATGGATCTCACTAACAAATTGTTAATTAGATGTCTTATTATGAAGAATTGTGTTTACGATTAAACATTTTCTAAATATTTAATCAAGAATTTTTAATATTTACACCTAAATATAAATTATACAAATGCTCAATGTAAAGACATTATGCACAAATATTTATTTAATATACAAATCTTATAAAATTACAACTAACAAATATAATAGATTACTTATTAGGTATGGATAATTATCAGATTAGAATTAAATCTAATTTTAGAAAATCCTTAGTTTGTTCTTTGTAAATAATATAACACTTTCTAGAGAATAATAAACAATAACAAAGAGCAAATGTTCAGATTAAATATATGGATAGGTTTTAAAAAAAATTAGATAAAGTCAAATTGCCAATTAATAAGTTAATAATCTAAAGAATATTCTCAACATACTTTACATTAATTAATGATATAAAAAATTACATCAAGTGAGTATAATACAGAATATTGTATAATTTTTCGCGTTTCTGTTTGATAAGAAAAAATTAGAACATATTAATTCTTATCATAATTCAGTTTTTGATACTTAAACAATATTTCAATTAATTATATTTGTTATTGTATAAAAGTATTGAATATATTAATATTTATATATTTGAATTCTAAGGATTAATGTTAAAACTATTATTTATTTTATATTATCTCTAAAATTATTACAATTAAATATTTGAGTTTATTATTAAATATTTCAATTCATATTAATGATTAAATAATAAAATAAATAGATTGTAAAATAATAATAATTAGTTGCATATTCAACTTTATATATAATTGCAGTAAAAAGCTTCAGTTATATTCCATCTTGCCTCCATATTGTAGGTTAGACATTTAAGAATAAAATCTTTGCAATCTTGAGATATGTTGGGCTTTTAAGGGAATTTAACTTAAAAAGAATTTAAGATAACTCTTTCCTAAACATAATATATTTATTATTACTTGAGCAATTCGTTCTTAAGACATTCCTTCCCCAAAAGGTTTTCTTCCAAATACCATTTCAAATAGGATCACTCCTATTGACCACACATCTACTTTTGTACTGATTTGTATGTTTGGTTACTCCATAAAGCACTCAGGAGGTAAATACCAATATGTACCCAAACCTTAGGATGTTAATTCTTATCTTGTTGTATCCTAATCTAAAACTTTACATAATCCAAAATCTGTAAGTTTAACTTCTCCTTTATGAAATAAAATATTTTGGGGTTTCAGATCATAATGAATAATTTTAGTTGGACTACAACTCATATGATGTAAGGCTGCTAAAACCTGTCTCAAAATCAATTTTGCTTCCTTCTCTGCAATAATTTTATATTTCTTCAAATGTTGATTTAAATCAGTGCCATCACAATATTCAAGTACAGTGCTTTTTCTTATTATACATAAATGTACCAAAAAGAGTCCTAATCTATTTCTTAAGTGTCATATAATGATACGATATTGACATGTTTCAATCTCTTATGAATATCATTTTCTCTCAAAGCATGTTTGATGTAATTATTTTTAGCATTTTCATTCCATTAAGGATTTAAATAATGTATTTTACATGCACATAATCTATATTCTTATAAATCAAAAGATTTATAAACTTCAGAAAATCCACCTTTTCCCAATAATCCCAATGTTTAATATCTTTAAGCTATCAATGGCCATCTTGGATCTGCTCTATAATATCGACAACTAAAGTTTCAATACAAAAAATTACTTTTATTCTTCCATAAATCTTCTTGTTTTATATGCTAATTGTTATTTCTCTTCTTCCAATTTAGTTACCTTTAATTTCAATTCTTCCTCTTCTTTTTTTAATATACTTAATTAAAATTGAATTCTTAATTTCTTTTAATTGACATCTAAATCTCCATTTACAAAATCTAATTCAAATAATTTATTTTGTTTTTCCTTTTGATTTTTTGTCTAAAATTTATCTTTAATTTCATTTTTCTATTTCTCCAATTAAGTTCTTTCATTTTCTAATTTTTATAATGTTTCTTTGACTTATTTAATTTCATAACCATCTTACCATTCTTCCACAAATCGTACATTGTTCCGAGAACTTACAAACTCTCCTAAACGATATCTTTCCCTCTCTAAATATTCTCTCATTTTTTCCCGCTTTAATTCCTCAACTTATTTTAATGCTTCTGCAAATACATCTTGAGTACGCTTTTTAAAAGCATTATGTTATAAGATTAATTCTTAACGTTCACTTTCTAATTATTACTTTTCTTATCTTAATTGTTTCTCAATTTGTTCTTTTTCTAATAATTTCTATTACAACTTGCAAGCTTCCTCATCTTAAGGTTTTGGAATTACTTATTATACTATTTTAACTTCTTTTGATTTCATATAATTGGTTATATCATTTGTATTCATTTTTTATTTGCTTTCCTCCACATTTTTTTACATTTAAGGCTTTCCTACATTGCCCGCTTCATTACAAATCTCCTTTGTAGTTTTCAAATATTTGTAGATCTTTTAACAATTTGGTAAATTTGCTGGAACTTAAGGAAAGTTATCATTAGATGATTCTTCATCACTTTTTGATTTAGTATTCATTTTTTTTTTCGAAATTTCATTTTCAATTTTTCTTTTTTTCATTTATTTTTATCTATCTATTGAATTTTCAGGATTCTGATTAAAATAATTGGTAATCAGCTATTAACCAGAATTTGATTATTGAATTTCTTCTGACATTTTTAGCTTGTATTTAATTATTAAAATTAAAATGCAATATTATTTATTCTCTTCATTAGATTGATAGGAAACAATTCTTTCGAGCATACTACTAATATCATATAAAAATAGTTAAAATAATTAAGAAATTCATAATTTATCTTTCCATTAGATTCTAATACCTTCACACCAAACCCCTGGTCTTACAATGTCTTTTACAACAAGTACTCCATCTCCATGTTACTTTCCATTCTTCCAACTACCCTTATATCTAGTATTTTCATCAATAATGAACTCTCCTTCTCCATCCTTTAAATCATGTTTATAATCTCCTTTATATGATCTACCATCTGGCCATTTAAATTCCCCATATCCATGCATTTGATTATTTTCCCAAGTTCCTTCAAACTCTTTTCCATCACTCCACACAAACTTCCCTTTTCCATGTATAAAATTATACTGAAATTCCCCTTTGTAACTAAATAGTATTAATAAAAAAATACTAATTTTTATTGGAATAAAAGCATTCTCCTTGTCCATGCTTCATTGAATTAAGAAATTGACCCTTATATATTGTACCATCTGAATATTCCTCTGTTCCATCACCTTCTTGTTTATCCTCCACCCAATTCCCCTTATATTCTGTACCATCATTATGAGTATATACACCAAAGCCATGACATTTATCATCTAACCAATCTCCAATATAAACATCTCCATTTTAATGTATTAATCTGCCTATACCACATGCTTTATTATTTTGCCAGAATCCTTCATAAACTGAACCATCTGGCCAAATTTATTTTCCTTTTCCCCATTTCATTCCATGTTTCCATTGACCTATATATATTGTTCCATCAATTAATTTATGTGGTTCTAAAAATGGTAGCTTTTTGTCTTCTTCTGAAAATTAGAAATTCGTAGATCTTTTATGTGGATCATCTGAATTAATAAAATCATTATAACGAAATGGGCCAAGCTTATATAAGGCTTTTTAGACTGTTAAAGCATAATCTGTAGGAGTTTGACTTAGTTTTTAGGCAATATCTGGTTTTGGATGATGAACAACAGGAGATTCTTCTGATTTAATTTTCATTTTATGATATATTTTTCTAGTTTTGTAGCCTTTATAATGCTTTTAAATTTTAAGAGCAAATTGGTCATACTTAATATCTTCTTTAATAAGTTCAGGAGTGATAGGGTTATCTAATTTTTCATGTGAGTTTGTACAGCAAACACCCATATTAATATCTGTTTTATTTGTTTAAATTTTAATTATTACTATATATAATGACAAAATGATATCTATTTATCATAAAATCTATGCTTATGCTTTCAACATATTAATTTCATTTTCATTTATTTATATTTATTATTTCAATTAATCTATTCTCTTAATCCTTTATTATCCAACCTAAAATAGTTAATTCATCTTCTCTTTCATTAAGTTCATAGATTTAAATAGACATTCCATCTCCTCTTATTCATTCTCATGAATATCTGCACAAGCCTCACAAATCTCCACTTATGATTATCTAAAAACACTGAGCATTTAACAAACTGGACACAATGCTTCGAAATCTTTACCACCAAACTATTAGAAACACTCATCACATAACCCTTATGAACATTTAACACAAATCAAAATATTTTCATTATTTTCACACTATTAGCAACATTATTATTTATTCATTTAACTTAATAATATTCATTTTGTAAATAATGATCTTTTCTAGTCCTAAAACTTCAATTAATGTACTGCTTCCTCATCCAAACCCCAAACCTCAAATTCTTGAATTTGGAAATTAACTTCACTAGATAACACTTCATTATCAAATGTTTCACTTGGATTAGATTCACCCTTACTAAATGAACTGCTTACAAATAAACCATATCTAAATATACTATTATAATTAATTTACTTATCTCCTGCTCCAATACTAAACCCAGTCTCATCAGCCATCTGAAAACACCTATTTTTTTGAGTTCCTTTGAATATCCTTGTATGATTATATAGACAGATAAACAAAAATGATTCTCCTTATCCAAAAAATTCATTCTTAGATAATCTCCAAGAACTCAATAAGAAACCTCCGAATATCTTCTTACCTTAATCCTTTATGAGAATTACATGAGGCCCAGCATATTCTGTTCTCCTCAAAAATTCTTAATAAGAACTACCTACATATAAACATTATATTACCATGTCTATTTATTGAAAATAATAAGAACCATGGCTTAGTTTACAAATAAGATGGCATACCACCTGCTATTTCTAATACTTATTTCATAGAAATTATTCTACTCTCTTCACTCAAACTAACCTTAGCTTATTCTTTTGGTTATTATTATTATCTAGCCTTACAAACTTCCATTGACCCATTCTTTTCATTTATTTCCACATAATTGAAATTATAAACACTACTTAAACACTCTATATTTAACTCCCCCTTTTTCACTCTTGTATTAAATGAATCTCCAGTAACTGACTCATGTTCATATTATAATTATTGAATCAAATATGTAAATGCCTCCATAGTTATCATTCTTTTACTCTTCCCTTTCATCTACCACAATTCTCTTACAAATGTCTTCACTGCCTTTGTTTCTCCTTTTATTGCTTTTAATTCAATTAAAAGTTTCTTTTGATTTTCAGGTACTCTGTTACCACAAATACCCCAGATAATTATTTACATTAATTCTGCTATTGGATTGAATATTATTTTGTAAATTTCATTTACATATATTGAAAAGTTTAAATGATCTTCCTTACCTTTATGTTCCTTACTCAATTTCTTTGAATTAACTGTAAATATCAAATAATCATAACAAATTTACAAATTTCCTTGTATATGATCCCTATCCCACATATAGAGGATAGGTATGGAAATATTTATGGATTTGAGTAAATCGCGTTATAAAATACGCTTATTATCATATTACAATAACACTTCTTAACCAGGAATCAAATGACAATGTTCTAATTTATTTGCTTTTTTCAATCTCCACACATTGCAATTATTGACTATAGCAAGATCGATTAAGGTTTGACCTGGTTATGCAACACATTTTTAATTACATTGCATTTTTTATATTAATTAATAAAATGGATCCATTAACAAGGTACAAAATGAAATTAGAAAAAGATAAATAACATTTGCAAGAGTATGAAAGAATTCAAAAGGAAAAAGAATTATAAAATGAGATGAAGTTAAAATAAAAATATGAGAAATATAACAATATATAAAAGAAATAGGAGAGACAAAAAGAAATAGTTAGACTCAAGGCTGAATTAAGAAGAAATCATGTAGATAAAACCTTATTTCAAAGTTAATAGATTGAAAAAGAAAAGTTAAATGTATAATTGATATTCTAGATTAATTAGGGGTATAAAAAGAAAATTGCTAAAACTCTTGATTCTTTAGAAAAATATGAGAATGGATATCACAAAGATTTTATAACATCTTTACACAGAAAACTTTCTAATCATTCTCATTAGATAGAGTCTGTACAATAATAAAGTGAAGTAATATTGAAAAATAAGATTGATAAAATCAATTAATCTCTTGAACTTCGATTCAAAAAATCAGAGGATGTATTCATTTCTAAATTAGTTTAGGTTTTATCAAACATTTCTTAGTAAAATAGTGAAAGAAAAAAAAGTGAAAAATAGAAAATTGAAACTTATTAATAATTGGTTTAGAAACATTAAGAGATGCTTTAATAATTAAGACATGAGAAAGCATTATAATTTGAGGAAAAATTAAATAAAGTTGAAAAACTTTAGAAATTAAAAGAATAATAATAAAAAGAGAAATAATTATTGAGATTAGAAGCAGATAAATTAAAAGAAAAAATGAGCAAAGAATTTGAATTAGAATTAGCAGTAAAAATATAAAGTATTATTTTTTAGAAAATGAAGTCTAAGTAAATTAAATTAATACAGAATTGATAATGAATTTTGTCATCAATCATTTTACACTATTCTTTTTTATTAAAATTTGATTCAATTTATGATAATACTTCTCTTTTTGCTATTTTCTCAATTAAATTTAATTTAATAGTAACTTCTTATTATAAGAACATATTAGATTATTTAGAAAAACAATGTTTTAAAGATTTTTATTTTTTGGGAACCAATTGATCTATAATTTATAATTTTAATACATTTTATAATATTTGTTTGTATTTTTAAATATTGTGAATTATAGTAAATTATTTAATTAACAGACAAATATTACAAATGGATCAAAAATAAAAGGTTCAATCGTTAATGAACAATTATGTAAAGAAAGAAATCAATAGATCAGGTATGGTAAATGTAAAAATTTACTTAAACAATGAATTATTACATTCGATCTAATTTCCAACTTTAAATCAAACCACATTAAATTTAGTTAATCATTTAAAAAATTTGTTAAATTCACCATTAGTAGTTGGATTTTAAACAATAGATTAAAACATACCTTTGGATTTCTACTTAACATAGAATTAAGATTTAGGATTTCTTACAAATTAGACAATTTAATTAAAACCATTACAATAAATATAATAAACTCTAATATCTTTGGATTCATTTTATTTTTTGCAATGTATAGGTGTTGGTGGTTTTTCAAGAGTTTATTTGGTGAGATGTAAATCAAATGGTTAATTTATGGCATTGAAAATGATATCCAAACAATTCATTTAAGAACATGATAAATTTTAAATCATCTAGAATGAAAGAAACATAATGGTTGCTTTAGCAGAATAAAATGATTCACATCCTTTTCTATGTAAATTATTAAGTGTATTTGAAACAAAGAGTTGGGTTTGTTTTGCCTTAGAATACTGTCCAGGAGGAGAATTGTTTTAATAATTGAAAAGAGTAAAAAGGATGGATGAATAATAAGCAAAATTTTATTTTAGTTAAGTTTGTTTAGCTATTCATCATTTACATGAGAATGGAATTATTTATAGAGATATTAAACCAGAGAATATATTAATAGATTAAGATGGTAATATCAAATTGGCAGATTTTGGTTTAGCTAGACCAAATATGAAAGATGATTTATTGGCATTTTCATTTTGTGGATCTCCAGAATATATGGCACCTGAAATGTTATTAAAATCAGGACATAATTATTAGATTGATCATTATTGTTTGGGAGCCCTTCTATATGAACTATTAACTGGTTTACCACCATATTATTCAAATACTCCAGAGTAGATTTATAAAAATATTCTTTAACATGAATTAACACTACCTACTAAAAATTGCAGTATTGAATCCAGAGATCTAATGTACAAATTATTATAAAAGGATGTTTTTAATCGATTAGGAAAAGAATATGGAATTTATGAAATTCTAAAACATCCTTGGTTATAGGATAAATCTCTTTTCAAAATTCTTAATAGACATTATGAACCACCATTCAAACCTGATCTTATGAAAATGAATTTTGATTAAAATGAAATAATTAGAGGAGAAAATAATTTTTAGAGAGATCTTCAAAAATCATTGAATTCAGAAAATGAAAATGTCTTTACACCTTTTTTCTCAAATTTCTATTTTTCTTCAATTATACAAAAAAGTTAAGTAAGATCATCTTCAATAACCTAAATAAATTCATCAAATATTGATGAAAAAATTAATAATCTATTAATTAATAGTAAAGCTAAGAATGTAATTTAAACTCATACAGCATCATAACCAAATATACATAGTTAGTTAAAACAAAAAAAATTATCTTAAGAAAGAAGTTCTGATAATAACAAAGAAAATATAATGAAAAATTTTAGTTCTTTAATTACAAAAACATGCAAAAAACATAGAAAAAATAATTAAAGTATGCCTGATCAAAGTTGTGCAGTCTCTTCTGAGATGAGATCCCTATCAACTTAGAAAATAATTGAATCTTAAAAAGTACCATCAACTTTTAATACAACTCTATTAAAATCTTAATTTACAGAAACTGATGATGATTCAAGTGTTAATAAAACACATAAAACTCTTTTTGGAGAAGCTAAAAGTTTGAATAAAAACTTCACTAATTAATGCACATTATTGAGATTTTTCAAATAATGAAAATATTTCAATTTAAATAAAGCATAATTATTAAATGTCTTTCAGGAAGTTGTCTTATTATATATATATATATAATATTTTTAACTACTTATCAATTTTAATATCAATCCTTTTACTTTTAGGATGTAATATTCTTAATCTAAATGATCTAGTACTTTTATGAAGCTTCATTTCATTCAAATAATTATAATTCACTTAAATCTATCTAAAATCTTGATTCTTTTAGTATATGTATAGTTACTTTAACAAAGTTATATCGAAAATTAAAATTATCAATTAAAATTTTATAAAAAATTAGAAAACTACTTCATTATATTATTAGTCAATCTAAGTATTACTCAATTCTAAATATAATTAATTTAAACATTCAACAGATTATTATTTTAATAATTTTCCAAAATAAATAATAAACTACTTAACCCAAATGATTCCATTTATTAATTGAGAAATTTTAACTTAGTTAAAAATGTAACTACTAAAAATATAAAAAAGTACAATTTACTAAAGTTTTGATTATTAAAATTTACTATTGTAAAAATAAAGTTAATTTTATAAATTATCCATTCAAATTCATATGAACTTTTTATATTGTTAGATAATTATTTAATTTTTTGTTTGCTTGAAATTGTTGAAAAAAATATTTAATACTATTTTTATTAATTTTCACAACTACTATTAATGTAATAAAAACCATAATTAATGTTGTCTTCGGATGATAACTTAGATGATTACAAAGATCCTAATCTAGATTAAAGTGTTGATGATGTTGCTTAAATAAAAAATGATTTCTATGAATAGAAACCTTAAATATTAAGTCTTCCTGAAAGTTTAAGTTAAAACATGCTAACATAAATTCAAGAATATCCTGTATTTCCCCCTCATCAAGAGCTTTAAATTAAAAAGACAATAACCTAAAAAGAAAATAGAAAATTTACAATCAGAGTTTACTATTTTGTAAAGAGATTTCTGACAAAATTATCAGTAAGTAGAAGACATAAGCTCTTCTTTAAAAGTGTACATTTTTAAATTGTAGGAGATAAAGCAAGTGGAGAAGTTGAGAATTTAGTGTCCAATCCAGTTTCAGTTAGGAAAAAGAAGAAAGACTAATAGAGCTTCACATGTTATAATCCAATAACAGAACTATTAAGAATAATGCCCATTATATATCCTCAATCAATATCTAAAATCATTTGGGACTTATGTTTATGCTTCGTACTAATTTATTTTTTCATAATGATCCCACTTGAATTAGCATTTAATACATCATTAATGTATATGCAATCCATTTGGTTGACTACACCATTTTACTTATTTTTAATACTAGACTATCTAATGAAGATGAACACTGTATACTACGAATATGGATAACCAATTGTTGATCGTTACTTAATTTTTAATAACTATCTCAAATAGGGTTTGATAATAGATGGAATCTCTTTGTTAGTACTCTTATGCGGATACTTTAATGACTATTTCTTTTAAAATAGATGGCTAAATCTATCATTAATCATTTTTATCACTCAATATCATTATTTTGCTAAAATTATAAGGAACATTGAAGAATCAATTCATCTAAGCAAAATCCACTCATCTATTATGAATTTAGCTAAATTATTATTCACAATTTTATATTTTCTACATATTTATAGTTGTCTTTGGTATTTTATAGGCTCATATGCAAATGATATAGGCATGGTGAATTGGTTAGACAGTAGACATTTATCAGAAGCCTCTTATGAAATTAAATACTTGGAAGCATTTTATTTTTCAACTGTAACCATGATTAGTGTTGGATATGGGGACATAGTTCCATTAAGTATAGAAATATCAATATATATTATTAGATTCTTTAGAGAAGATTTGTACAATTTTATTTATGTTTACAACATGTGTATAATTGTCATTTAGTGTGAATACAGTTGGAGAGATATTAAATTCAATTAGTTTGTCTGCAGAGAACACTACTGAAAAAATAAGAATAATTAATAAGTATATGAGTAGAAAGCATATAAGTTTTGAATTACAATATCAGTATCAAATATTCTATTAATTAAACTAGAATTAGAGAATATATTAAAATTTATTGGAGTTAATAAATGTAATAAGAAAATGATGAAGAAGAAAAACTAATTACTTCATTATCTGAAAATCTAAGAAATAAATTAATAAACGAAGCTAACTTTTCTATTATAGAAAAATGTGACTTATTCAATTAAACATTTTGTTTAGAAACAAAAAAAAAATTAATTAAACTATTCAAAACAGTCCTTATTACTCCTGAATAAATTATTACATGTGAATTACCTCATTATAATGAACCATGTCTTTGTTTTATTGATTATGGTACATTAAGTATTTGCACTAATTTTACTGATAGATCGGATATTATTAAATTCTCTTAAGGTTAGTATTTTGGATTAGATGAATTATTAACTGGCTAATAATCAAAGTTATAATTGTAATCTCAATCTTTTGTAAAATTACTAGTTTTAACAAGAAGTGATTTCATTAATACTTTAAAAGATAACCCTAAAGATTTTGAATCATTTTGTAAGATTAAAGATGAAATATTAATGCATCTAAGAGACTCAAATACCAAATGTAAATCATGTAATTGTTATGGTCATGATATCTAAAATTGTCCAATAGTTCATTTTGTAATTGATAAGGAAAGAGTTATAAAATCACATTAATTTTATACTTAATAAGAGAGAGTTCCAGGTTTGCGTAATAGGACTAGAATTAGGAATCAATTCAATGCAATATTCGATTAATGGTTTTTGTAAGAAATTGCATAAATGATTAAAAATCAAGAGGATTTACCTATTATTCAATTTTATAATATATAATAGATACATCATTCAGAACCATCTTAATCTAAAACGTCTATTTTACAATCAAAAGATTCTTTAATTGTAAATGAAAGAGGTTCATTTTAAAATGTAGAATCAAACACTTAAACAATAATAAGTCCACCAAAAGTAAATGATCATTTTTGTATAAATATTGTATTTAATTAGATCCATAGAATAAAATAATTCGTAAAAATTATACAAGATAGAGTATTCGAATAAAAAACTAAGGAGTAAAATTAAAATTTTAGAGAATTATTAAAAAAGTTATAAAAATGTAACATTATTCAAAAACTTTTACAAAAACTAATGAACTAGAAGCTAATTAAAAGTTTAATAAAAATATAATGGAAATAATAGAAAACTATTTTCATAATCCTTAATTAAAAGAATATATAAATAAATTTGAATATGAAGATTTATATTTCCTTAGAATGAAATGCAATTTGATTCAATATTCAGAATATATTTTATCAAAGCCTTTCGAAATCTAAAAGGAATATCTCATTTATAATGTTCAAAATAATTTATCATAAATAATTAAGAGATCTGATATCTATTTAGAATAATTGAAAAGTAAATAATTTAGAGTTGAAATGTAAAACACTACATAAATATTAATGTTAAGTTAAGATGAGAGGAAATCAATGTTATAAGAAAGTCTCATTAAATATCTATCATATCCAAATATTTACTTCAAAAAATATCATGATGTAAATAAACCGAATGAAACTCTTGAATCAATAGGATAATAAAAAGCCAAAGCACTATTTAAAGCGTATAAAAAAAGATAGATCATGAGATAAAATGCATTTCTCCTACCAATTGTTAAAAGAGGCTATACAAAAGGTTCTTAATAAATTTTGCATATAAATGCAAATATAATTGTGCCTGAAGGCTGATATAAAATTAATTCACAAATCTATTTCTTATTACATAACTTCTTATGATGAGGATTATTCTTCTGATGAAGGAGGTAATCCTTGTACTTCGAGTTCTCCATTTGGTAAAACTAAAACTGACTTATCAGTAGTGTAATATAAGATATCCTTGATTCCCTTATACATTTATTCTTATGTCAATTAAGAAGCACCTTCAATAAAGAAATCTAAATCCTTGAATTTTTAGAAATAATAATCTCTTTCTTATTTTAATGTCTCAATCTAAATAAGTAAATCTTGCATTGAAGGTTATTTCTTTTAATAAGGTTCCATATGAGCAAATGAATTAGTTTTTGGGATACTTGATGAGGATTATACTTAATTAGGACTATTAAAAGTATCTCTTCTAATACTAGTTCTTGATCTCTCTGGATTTCTTTTAGGTATAATGGCTGGTTAATCATCTAATTCTACATTTCCTCTTTTGGATTAAGGATCATAATCTTTTGGTACAACATGTTAATCCATATATTTCTTTAACCATTATAGAAACTCTAGATTATCTTAATATTTGCATTTCGTTAGTTTTTCAATTTCAATTGGTTTTTGAATTCCTAGTTTAGAAAAAGCTTGCTAAAGAACTTTGAAATTATTAACAAATTCATATTCTTGCTTTGCTTTCCAATTTATCTTATTTAAGGCAACTAAGATTAATAACTAATAAATACTTACCTTTACCAGGATGAACTGCATCAACTAATTAACAATAGACTGCACCAGTTCCTAGTTATTCAATCTTTTAAAGAGACATTTTCAAGGTATCATTAACCCATTATAATAATTCTGCTCTAGATATTTCAGTATTCATATTAATGGGAAATAAAATACAAATCCAACTCAACAACTCTAAGTTCTATTTTCCAAACCAAGCTATATAAGGTACATAATAAATCTATGAGAGGTATGGTTATTATTGAGGAATCAGAATAAACTTTGAAAGAGATCTCCAAACTTTATATTCATTTATAAGGTGAGGAAACATGGGAAAAAGGATATTCATGTATTTAATCAAACAATTTTTACATCTTCTACTCTCAGTTCAAGTTGCTTATAGATATCAATGAGGATCGAAATTTAGAGAATTAGTAATTGAAAATCTAAAAAACGATTGCAATTCCATTTACTTATTCATTACCAGACAATATTCCCGGTTCAATGAAAAGAGAAAAAGACCATAAATTAAGAATTGATTATAATATGTCTTTAATTGCTGAGACTCTAAAACTTGATAGGATTACCCTCAAAAAATTACCTATCATCATCAATCAATATGCGGTTAGACAAAATGTTATTAAAAGCATTTCAAATAGTCATGCCATTCGTGGATACTTAAATAAACAATAAGGAGTATAATTTATAAACAAACTATAGATTTCTAAATTAGAGTGCATATATAATGGAGAAGAATTTTCGTTTGGTGATTAAATCAACTTAGAAATGATTGTTGATCTAAGAGAAAGCAAACAATATATTTAAGAAATAGTAATCTCATTAAATAAGAGAACAACCATTATTTCTGAATAACCAAAAGTTATCGTTGAACAAATCTCTAAATATAGTTTACCTGGAGTTGTCTAAGGTATTGTTTAAAAGATTAACAAATCAATTTTGCTCTTTGATTTTCACAATAAAATGGAATTTTCAACAACTGGATAATTCATTAAAGTGGATTACTTAATCAGGATTTAAGCCTATTCTACTTTATTCAATATTAATAATAATGATTTAAGAATAGATATTCCTATCAATTTATTCCAAAGATTAATCTAGTTCCCAAATTAAAAGTTTGAAACAGATTAGATTAAAAATCTATATCACCTCTATGATGTAAATATAAAATTAAATGTTAGGTAGTAAGACTTTGAATAACATAGTATTAATATAAATTATCTAAAATTATTAATTAAATATCTTATATAAAATAACCAAATCTGAAATTTAAGATGAAATATAGATGACATACCACAGACAGTCTAATGAAAATAAGTTGAATTAAATACTAATACTTTGTTATAATTTGAAAATAATTCTAAAGTTATTTTAATCTCATAATAATTACCAAAAGCTGAAAGATTTATTAGAGTTAAAAGAATTAAGTTTGAAATCTATTTTTAGTAACTATGAAGTATTTTAATAACCTAATTAATGGACTCTATTGTAGATGTTAATAATACGCTAAACGAATAAGGATATAGTAGACATTGATTATAATACATTACTTAATAAATCTAAGAAAACTTGATAAAACCATAATATTTATGAATTTCTAATGTCCAAATCAAGAAACTCTAAGTTATAAACAATATAAAGGTTTTCAAAAAGTTTAAGTGTATTCTTAATTATTTATGATCTAAATCTATAGTATATATATACCTAATGATACCGATTAGCTAAAATTAGAGAAAGGATCATCTAATAGTATATCATAGATAAACCATAAATTTCGATAAAATTTGTTGAATCAAATTTCACTAATGATCATTTTTGTCATTAAATTAATTATAATCAAATGCAATACGATAGATCTTTGTTAACTTTAGATATTGATGGAGCTTAACCAAGACCAATGAATGCTTATATGAATAGGTTATTGCCTAATCAATTAAGTTTTTAAGAACAAATACAATTATAGTATGATATATATATAATCATATTAGAAGACAAATACCTCATCAAGATTTTTAATTTGGTAGAAGACGTTATTAACATGATTTTCATCATTTATGTAACTTATGTGTACCTCAAGGAGAAGAATACTTTAATAAAAGCAATAAAAAGCATTACGAAAAACAAAAAGGGGAAATAAATTAATTTAAGGTCCTAGAGAATTATTATGATTTTCCGAAGTATTAGATGGTTTTTGATAAGGGTAACTAGAGTTTGACAGATTATTATATACAAAGGATATTGATGGAGCAATTTCTGGAAGTTTATAGAGTTAAGCAGTTCGAAATCAAGAGTTAGCCAAAAAGTTAAGATTAGAAAGGGAGAAATAACAGAGAATCTATAATAATTCTATGTTAGATAATAATAGAAGGGAGGAAAGATATCAAAATACTGGAAGACAAAGATCACATACAATTTAAATAGACTCTCATTTAATTGTGAATAGAAAGAAATAATCAACAGAAGTTATAGAAAAACTTCCACCAATTTCATATACAATAGATCATACAGCAAATAAACTATAATTACGATAGCATCGTAAAAGTTTTTAATTAGAAGATTTAAAACTTTTATAAAAATAAGCATTATAAAGATTATATGTTTGACTTAAATTATTGTTATAATAATTAATATTAATTATATATAATTAATTTTTGAAATTTCAATTTCAACAAGTAAGTAGATTTTAAATTATTTTTTATGCATCTAGTACTGTTTGTTCAGCTTCTTTCATTCCTTAAACAATATCGAATGATAGAAACCCATGAGGCATCCATTTATATTCAGTGATTTTAACATCTTTTCCTAATTTCAATAATTTATTAGCTAATCTAAAACTTTCATCATGTAATGGATCATTTGTACCTAAAATCATTCTTGTAGGAGGAAACTTAACAAGAATTTCTTCACTAGCAATAGACGGTGACATTAATGGATCTAATCTTGCATCAAATTGTTCTGGAATATATGATGAAATGCATAATTTCAATACTGTATGATGTAATAATGGATCATTTAAAGAAACTAATAAACTGGGAGTAAACTGTTTAATATTTAAACATAATGCAGGATAAGCCATTAAAATACCATCAGGTATTCTTGCACCAGATTTAATAATTTAAATGGTTAATGCAGCCACTAAATTACCACCAGCACTATCTCCAACTAATACAACCTTCTTTGGTTTGATATTAAAATATTTATCAATGTAGTTAATTATAAACATATATGTTTACCAACAATCATCTAAACCAAAAGGATAAGGATTTTCAGGAGCTTTTCTATAATCAATAGAAAATATTGGAACTTATAAATTTTTAGCCCATTTTCTAGTATAAGTTTGATGTGATCTAGATGACATACTTACAAATCCTCCTCCATGAATATGGATAATTATTTTATCAAATACTTTTCCACCTTGTATCAATTTTAGAGTTTGTTACAAAAAACTTGCATTTTATATCTCTTATAAATTATAATGACACAAAACTCTGACAGATATTCTCTCTTTATTTTTTGTTAGTAATTCTGTACAACTAGGTAGATTAGTGTTTAAATATTCATCACAATCATTTTAAATATGATTAATTTAGTTTTATTTATATTGTTGAAGTATGTTATCTTAGTCTAATGGTTTAAAAAGTTATGGGATATATATCTTTTTGTTAAAAGTAATTATAGGAAAGAGAAGAGGTAATAATTTACTAAGAAAACCACTCTCTCCCAAATTCCAGGCTTTAAATATTAGATTTTTATTTGGTTCAGCCATAAAATGATCAGCCTTCAATTTAGCATCTTTTTTGGCTACTAAATAATATAATGCTCCAAATCCTTGCATTACATTTTTAGTAGTTTCATTATTAAATTCAGATCCCTTTGAAATCATTGCATTAACAAGCAATATTCCTTCAGCCACTTTTCCATATGATTTTGATATCTATTCTCGTGTACCCAAAACTACTTCTTATGTTATACTATTTAATCCTTACCATCTTTAATCTCTTCGATCATAACAAAATATATCTTCAACATCTAATTATACAGCTCCAGGTAATTATTCAAGGCATGTTTATAATTTAGATAAGTAGATTATTAACAATTTTAATTCTTATTTTTCTCTTCTCACTTCTATTGTTTCCAATAATACTGATAAATGTGATAATACATGAGAAATTAAAAATTCTAATAATATGCAAACTGCCTGCTAATTGAATTTCTTATTATTCAAATTGATATTATATTCTGCATTGATTGATTTACTCATGATATCCTTATCATTAGTGATTAATCCAATTTGTTCAAGTTATAAAATACCAATAAATGTTATTTTTATGGCTTAGATAAAACGTGGTAGAAAATCAACTTCTTCATTAAGTACTTTTGTCAATTCAATTGCTTTTTAGTTAAGTTTATTTAAGAGATAATATGTTTCACTAAGATTTTAATATATTTCTTTAGAAATGACTGCCTAATTAAAAATGGGACAATCCCAAACTTTATCAATCATTTTCCATTGTGATTCCATCAAATTCTCTTATAATAATTAGTTTTGGCTTGATTTAAATTAAACTGGTTTTTCATTCCATTGTTATTGTATTTCAATTGATTGTATTTCTATTGATTACTCATCTATAGGTAATTGTAGGTTGATGTCTTATGTCAAATTTGGTATAGACATACAAAACTTAATCTTGTCTTCGATATTCTACATTTAAATTGTTTTTATATATTATATATTATTATATTCAAATGTATCTGTCAATTGATTTATGGAAGATTAGGTAACGATTCGTATAGAACAAGAGATTTTGTGGAACAAATTTAGACAAGGCTTCTCACATTACCTACTTTTCTTTTTGGTGTATTCAAATTCTGTATCCGGTATTTTTTTTCGATTAATTGTACATATTCATGAAAATTAGGAGGATTTGTAATTTTCTTTAATGTTTCTTTAGGTTCTGTTTTAATTCGTTATTGTTGAAATCTCAAGGTAGATTAAGTGTGTTATAATTCTTATAACTTCTTTTACCTACTGAAACTCCAATCACTTGTTTGCCAAGTAATTCTCAATTTTTGTTTGTCCATTATAAATTAAATATAATATATCATATATCAGATAACATGATTTGAAACAACTCTTTTACATTCATTTTCTAAATTTAGATATATTATTCTTTAGTAAATTCTCCCATCATTGGACCATTGTTTTATTTGGATTCTAATTCATCATTCTAAATTTAGAATATAAAGATCTACTGATTGTGATTTTAATTTTAATTTATCTCCCTCAAAAGTTGAATCACTTTCTAAACACTTTAAAACATCAATCATATGATCATAAAATTAAAGTGCTTTAGTTTCATTTTAACCTTCCATCATTTCAGCTTAATTTGATAAACAATAAAAGTAATTCAATACAATATTAGTATAATATGACCAATCCATTTCTATTGTTAAAATATAACAAATAATTAAATACATTTTGCATTTTACATTTCATTAAGTACTTTTTCATCAAAATCTTTATACTCTTTTTTTCTTCTATTAATAAAGGATTCTAAATTAAATTTTGTATTTTCATAATATAACTAATAAACATAAGAATTTTCTTCTGTCTAATTTAAATATAATAAAAATACTTCTTTGCCAATTTCTTATAATGATTTACTTTATTATTTTTATTAATTCTTTAATTCTGATATTAATTAATCCAATCTCCTTTATAATATCATTATCCTCTTTGAAAGCATAAATTATACATAATATTAATTTAAATTTTTAATAACCTTATAATCTTTTCTCAAACTCTCACTATTACCTAAAGTTTCTTAAATTTTTAATTATAATTCTTTAATCATCGAAAATTTATTCATTATATTCTAGTAAAATTAATCAAATGTTCCCAAATCCTTTTATTATCCAAATTCTAAATATGGATCCTAATATAACTACTCCCAAGTAATTCTTAAATTGGGATCCTTTGTCAACATCCTTCTAAGTAATCTCTTAGCATCTTCACTAATCCTAGCATTTGTCTTTGAAGGAGTGAAATTTAAATCCTTAGCCTTTTCAATATTGTCAAATAAATCCTTCTCATTCTATCCAACAAATGGATATTATAAATCAAATAACATCTAATAGAAAATTACTCCCAATGACCAAATATCTGCTTTATTATCATATCGAATTCTCCCTCTACCTTTGAATACTTCAGGAGCCTTAGTATATGGTGTACCTACCTAAGTAACTCCAACTTCACCAACTTTACTAAGTCCAAAGTCAGCAATCTTAATAATTCCATCATGAACTAAAATATTTTTTAGTTTAAGATCACGATGAATAACAAACAAATCCTATAACCCTTTGAAACCATTAAGTAATTATTTTAAGAAATCTTTTGCTTGTCTTTCAGAAAGTGATTATTTAGTCTTCTCTCTAAGTAACTTTATATAGGAATCCAAATCTCCTCCATTACAATATTCCATAACCAAATAATGCTTATCTTTAGTTTCTATATGATCAATTAAACTAATCACATTGTCATTCTTTATCATTTACATGATCCTTTTTTCAGTTTAGAATAATTCTTATCTTTTTTTGACCTTTTCCAATTCAGATTTTAATGCTTACTTAATTGCTACCTATTATTTCTAAACTCATTTATATTAAGAATTACTGTTTAAATATTTTCTGCCAAATAAACTTCTCCAAACTCGCCCTTTCCTATCACTTTCACAATCCCATATTTACCTTCTAAATTTATTTAATATTTTGTTGCCATTTATATTAATGTTTTTACAAATAAATACTCACAAATACTCATCATATTTGAACGTAAATGAGTTTAAAGGATAAGGTTGCATAAATATAACTATAAAACATATAAATAAGAAATGAGATATGTAAATAAATACAATTATAATGAGACTATTGTTTGTAGAAATAAGTTAAAATGTTGATTATTAAAAGCTATATATTAAATACAAATTATAAGGTTATAAATAACAAATATAATTAGAAATAAGTACTTAATTTGATTGACTCATATATGATTGAATAAAAATATGAGTAGGAGATGAATAAATTCATTGATACCAATGAATCTAAAGATGATTTTAAATAATTACATGATTTGATTAAACTTACAATTCTGTAAATGATAAAGTAATATATTATAATCACATTATTTATAATAATTTTATGAAAAGAGTAGAGTCGATCAAGTATATTGAAAGGAGCACCAACAATAAAGAAGCAACTTAGAATTGTGATAATCAAGTCTTAAATGATAAGTTTTTTTTATTTAAAATATATTAGTAAACATTCTAATGCAATTGAAACTCCGAAAAGAGAAAAAAACTAGAGCGTTGACAGAATTTACAAATAGCGCTAGAGTTCTGTAGAGCAATTCAATCGAATCCAATTTCATGAGTATAATAATTTATTAATTTTTCAGAGAAACTTTTCCATTAGATAGCAATAATGAAAGAAATTTAGATAATTAAAAAATGTCTGAATATTCACTATAAAGCATCGAAAGAGAAGATATGATTTAAGATCGAGTTTATAGACATACTCTTCACAAGTCACCTCATATATATAACAAATTTATATAATCAGCCTCACATTAACTGAATATGTAACAAAAACCAGAACCAGACCCTGAAAAACCAGGAATTGCTATGAATCTCTTGAATACATTTAACCAGCATTAAGAAATATAAGCTGATTATTTTAATGATGTTGAATATGAGAAAATCATACGACGACATTAAAAATTAATAAAAAGAAATACAATGAAAGATCCTTATTATGTTAGATTAGTGAAATTATCAGAACTTTAAAGATTAAATTATGAATTATAAGTAAAATTTTGGTTTTTTATATAGAAATATAATGACAATTTGGTTTTTTTAAATCTGAGAAAATGGTTCATCTATGTGATATATAGTATACCTATAATTGCAAGGAAAATAGTAAATAATTTTATATTTAAACTCTTAATGACATTTCTTATTTTATTTAATGTGGTATTGTATATTGTTGTAAAAACAAACGGAAGAACAGATACAGATAATATTGAAGAAGTTGTTATGATACTATTTATTTCGGAAATAGGATTAAGAATTTTAGCAAGTGGAATTTTCTTTAATGATTATGCCTTTTTTAGAAATATGGAAAATAATTATGATTTTTTACTGATATTTTTTACAGCCATGAATCTATATTATCCAGAAATTATCATTATTGATATATCTCCATTAAGATTAGTAACATTATTAATGTATTTGACAAATATATTTCAGGGATTGAATGTAATGATTACAGCATTAAAATAATCATTCAAGTTTTTAATTGAAGCATTAATGATAGTAATATTATTCTCATTGATCTTTGCATCAATGGGTATATTTCTATTCTAAGGTTTATTTAATTATAGATGTCAATATGAAAATGGTGATGAAACTGAAGGATGGATATAATGTAATTAAAATCAATGTCCATCTGGAATGCATTGTATGTATAGTGATTATACTCCTAAAATGCCAACCTCTTTCAATAATTTGATTGGTTCTTTAGGTTAAATTCTAAGAACAATTACTATGGATGATTGGAGTTGGGTTATGTTTTTTACTATGAGAATATTTCATCCTTGGATTTGGTTATATTATTTATTAATTATCTTTATTGGAGGATTCTTTGGATTTAATATAGTTATTGCAGTGTTGAAAGTTCATTATTCAGAAGCAACAGAAGAAAATAAAAAAAGAGAAGAAGAAAAAGAAATTTAAAAAAGATTAAAAGAAGAATAAGAATATCCAGAAAGAAATTTATTAGAAATATTAGATGTTGCACATTTAAGAGAAATTGGTATCTATAAAGTAATCAAAAGATATAGAACTCATTTAAATGAAGCCTCATTTAAAAAATATGTTATTGAAACCAATAATAATTTTGAAAAATCATATCAAACCACAAGAACATTATCAGCTAAATAAATCTAAATGGAAATTGGAATCCTTAAGTTACCATTTATTGAATTAGTTACTAGTTTTAATTGGAAAAAGCTTCTTTTACCAAAATTTGATGTTTTAGATGCCTTAATTTAAAAAATTAAGATCAAGAATTATACTGATGATGAATTTAATATTCGAGTTATTGAAAAACTTAAAAAGATTCAATTTTCTAGATTATAACCCTAAGTCAATATGGATGTTAAACAAAACTTTACTTCATAAAATGATGTTTTACTTAAGTTAATGTAATTTTAATTCTATTTATATATAGTGATTAATAAGAAATGATTCAAAAAGAAAAAAATTTCAATTTAGAAAAAATAAGATCAACCAAATTTAGAATTGTTTATCATGAAATAAAAATAGAAAAGGAATAATTATATGGCAAAACCTAATTTGCAAAATCATGTTTTCCTACTAAAAACAAAGCATAATCACCTTTTATGAGCATTTACTAAAAAAAAGTTGATAAAAGCACTGATTCTATTATAAACTTCGAATAAAATAGGTTTAAATAATCTATTAATATGAAAGCAACTTAAATTTTAGAAACTAAATACAAAAATTTCTTCATTTTTAGAAATGGAAAACCTTATATATATGTTTAAGGATACTATACAAATTATGAAGGAGTCTGTGAAAAAATTAATTAAAAAATTCCATTGTTAGTTCATGAATAAGTCTCAAATAAATTCAAATATTAAGGTATGAGAATGAAAGAATACTAAAATCATAAAACTATTACTAAACATAATTGGTCAGGCAAAGATGTTCTTGAAATCAATAAAAAGAGATTGTAGTATTTTCATGAAGTTTTATTATTTCTTAATAAAGTTGATATAATTATTTGGATTAAAGGAATAAAAGGAGTTTATATAATGTCACAAAAATATGCATATTTAATTGTTACTAGTAGATTTAGTCAATTCTTCTTTGATTTAGTAATTCTTAACAATTTTACATTTTTATCACTCTAAGGAATTGTAGATATCAATATTATATCAACAGTTGAAGATATCTCTACAATATTTTTATGCTTTGAATTAATGATGAGATTCTTAGGTTTTAAATTCAAAGATCTATTGAGATCTCCTGATTTAATTTTATAATCTGCTATTGTTGTAATAAACTTTTTTGAATTAACCATTAGTGATTATATGACTACTTTTTTGAGTGAGTAAAATTTAAGATTAATAAGAGGAACTAAATGTTTACTATTCTATAGATGTCTTAAATATAATAAGATGGCTATTACTATTGGACATATTGCATCGATGACTTTCGATTAATATATTTATTTAACTTTCCTTATGTTTTTAGTTATATTTATGTATGCTCTAACAGGAATGGAAATGTTTGTTGGAAAATTTGATTAAAATGATTCACTTGGATAATTACATTCATATGAAAATATTTTTAAATCATTTATGACAATTTTCAATATTATGACAAATGATGATTGGTATGGAGTTTATGTAATTGGAAGTGATATTAATTTCGCATTCTCAATTATCTATTCATTTTCTCTAGTGCTCATTTTAAATTATTTAACTTATGGTTTAGTTATGGCTGTCTTGTTGGATGGATTTGGAAAGTATTTAAATTAACCAGTTGAGGAAATTCAAAATGAAATCCAAAAGAATATTAATGAATAATTGTAACATATTACATAGAATTCAGACGAAATATAAATGCAATTAGTTGAATATAATTAAGAACCAGTAATTTCTTATAAAGATATATCAAATGATAATACCAATAAATCTAAACCTAATTTAATTTACAACCTAATTAAGTCTATAAGTAAATATTAAATGATATACAATTATAGAGTAAATTAATAGGAAATTGTAATCAAGAACACCAAAATTATATGAAGGGATAGAATGTGAATCATCTTTGTTTTTGTTTGAGAAAGACAATTTAATTCGTATAGCCTTGACTCATCTCACAACATCAATAATATATATCTACATAATGGATATAATTACATATCTATCTATCATAGCTTTTATTCTTAAAACTTATAATGATTATGAAATAGATAGTGAAACATATCCAGATACACTTTAATTCTCCTGTAATATAATTCAGTTGGCTGATACAATTTTTAATATAATTGCAAAAGGATTATTTATGGATCAAGGATCTTATTTGGTATCAACATTCTAAGTTTTTGATTTTATCTATTAAGTTTCAAACATCATAGCATTTGGAAGTAATCCAAATGATTTAAGGCCAATCATCAAAATTCTACTTTATTTAGGTTACTTTCGACCAATGAAATTAATGTATAGATTGAGTTGGTTAACAAATTTAAGAGAAGCTATTGGAAGATCATTATTTGATATTTTTAATGTTCTAATTACTTTACTATCAGTTTGGATAATGTTTGGAGTTTATGGTATTATACTTTATGAATAATAATTTGGATATTGTGAAGATAAAATGGCATTTGAGGTTAATAAAGAGACATGTCTAGGTGAAGGTAAAATATGGGTTAATTATAAACATAATTTTGATAATATTACAATAGCCATTCCTACTTTATTTGTAACAGCCACTTTGGATGGTTGGGGAGAAATATATTAAATTGCTGAGAATAGTTAAGTTGCATCAATAGGTCCATAAGGATTTAATTCATATATAGTAACTTATATATTCTTCTTACTTTTTGTATTCATAGGATCTATGTTTTTCTTAAGTCTTTTCACAGGAGTACTTTACACAAATCTAAAGAAAAATTAAAAAGAAATTGAAAATACAGAAGTCACTTAATCTTAAAAAGAATTTAAGGAAATATCATAAATGTTGATAAATGATTTCCCTTAATTTTCTACTCCACCTACTAATGGAATAAGAAAGATTTCTTCTGATATTACAAGTAATGTTACAATTTAAAAATGTTTATTTTTACTTTTATGGGTGGATTTCATTATATTGTTGATATTTACATCAGATATGAGTGATGAATACTTTAGAGCTATTAATGATGTTCATAATGCATTAAGTGGAATTTATTTTATTTGGGTGATTTTATTATTTCTAGCATTAGGAGTTAATAGATTTTTTGATAATTATTGGAGAAGATTTTATTTCTTTTTAATTATAATTGCAGTAATTGATTTCATAGGAGATTATTCAGTGGATTGGATTATGATATATTATAAATCTACACCAAACGATGATGGATATTAATTACTTCGTTTATTCTTCTCTTTAAGAAGTCTAAGAATAATATTAATATTCTAAGGGTTTATGAATTTGTAGAGATTAATAAATGTGATCTTATTTGCTTTGCCATATTTAGGTAAAATCTTTGCTGTTTTGATAATCACAATGTTAGTATTTGCATTGTTTGGTTGTTAATTATTTGGTACAATAGATGCAGGATAAGTGTTGGATGACTAACTTAATTTTATGACAGCTGGTAGTGCCATGATGACATTATTTAAATGTGCTTCAGGTGATGATTGGAGAACAGTTATGACAGATACAATGCATTATAATCCTTTATGTTGGGAGGATCCTAAATATTGTGGATCATTTGCAAGTTAAATATACTTTTTTTTATTTATGTTCTTTTCCACATACGTCCTTCTAACACTCTTTTTATTAAGTTTGATAGAATAGTTTGAATCTTTTTTCTAATTATAAGACTCACCAATTTAATCATATGTTGAAAATATTGATAAAATCAAAACAATTTGGTGCAAATACTCTTCTGAAACATAAGGATAAACAATGCATTATAAATGTTTATGCAAATTTCTCTTAGATATTGGCAAACCTTTTGGAGGAGGTAAAGAGGAGAATCTTTGGGATGTTGCCAAAACTGCCTCCTCATTTAAACTAAAATGGTAAATAATTTAAATTTATTCATAGTGATCCTTATGGTTACATTCAATATAACTAGTTGATTTATGAATTGTTCAGGGTGAAATTCCATTCAGATGTTTTTAAGGAGGGTTCTTCTGATTCTATCAAATAAATTAAATAATTCAACAAAGAAATGCAACTGCGCTTAATGTATTACAGAAAAAATAGGCATATTGAAAGATCAAATATTAGTTCAGCACTATAATTAAAGGCTAATTTCAATATTCTTCATGATTATCTTACTGTTATGATTCTCTTTAAAACTTGGGAATCATACAGTAAGATCCTTATTAAAAAGCTAGCCATCAAATAGAACCAATTCTCTGATGATGTTATATCTATGGATAGCTAACTTTAATAGAAGTAACCATTTCACATTATTATTTTATTAGCAACATTAATAATTTAAATCATCTTATGGAACCAGATATGTTTGATGCTTCATGTGTAGAAGCCACTATCAATGGTAATTTCGTAAACAAAAAACGTCATCATACTAATGAAAGCTAAAATATATCAAATATCGAATTGCCAATCTATAAAAATGCTTCACCCTTCTCTGTTCAGGAAGAAGATGTAAAAATACTCTTTTCTGCTGCATAAGAAAAGTAACCTATAATTTGATTTTGTAATTTTTATTATTATATATTCTATTAATAACTCATTAAGTTAAAATTAAATGTGATACTTTATTATTTCATTAATATAATAAATGCACTAAACTAGATTGTCAATTATCATCATGAAATAAAAATTAAATGTAAAAATAATACGTAACATCATGAAATAAATATTCGTCAATTAGAACACTATATTTGAAAGTAAAATAAAATTAAAACATGGATAATGATTATTATGACTTTCTTGATCATTCATTAGATTATAAACCAAAAAAGAAAGGACAAAGAGGTAGTATCTCTAAGCATTAATTTTAGCATTGACTGATTAAGAAATCATTTTGAGAGAAAGAATGAAACTAGTTAAAAATAGAGAATCAGCAAAAAATAGTAGAAAAAGAAAAAAGATTTATGTTGATCTTCTCGAAAATAAAGTAGTTTATATCATTAATCATTAAGGTAGCTGGTCTAAATTAATAGTTATAAGATTATAAATAATTATAAGAATCAAGTTAAGAAGTATTAAGAAGTACTCTAATTTAATAATTGTTTGGAAAACCACAAAATTCTAAAGATTAATTGAATCATTATTTCAATGAAATTTTCGAACAAGCCTTTCCTAAAATAGCCTTACATTTGAAATCAGAAAAATCAAATCCTGTCTTAGAGTTGTGTTTTTAAAATTTTTATAATTGCTTCAATGATATGAATATTATAAAAGAAGAGATGATTTAAGAATTGAAATAAACAGAGGAAACTATGAAAACTATCAAAGAAATACCAGAATTCTAGAAATTTGTTGAACATGTTAATTAACTTGATTACAAGAATTAATTAGATAATATAGAAGAAGTAATTTACTAAATATATTTTAGGATTTAGGAACAATCATTTAATCAAATGATTTAATGCTCTCAGTTAGTTAATTCTATGAATTATACAATAAATCCATATAATTTACAAAGAAACCTAAAGTTAATTGAATATATAATTAATAAGCACTACATAATTCTTATTTTTATATTTAATATCTTATAGATAAAAAAGATAAATAAATCTTAAAACCTCTATTTTCAATTTCGATATCTTTTATCATTATAATGCAATTGTATTAGTAAGGAATAGCTCACAATAATAATAATGTAGAAATATAAGAATGAAGAGATGGAATTCTATTTTAAATTAAATACAAATGAAATGAATTAGAGATTATAAAAAGATAATTTTCAATTCCTTATAATTTGAAAACCCTAATCTGATTATTAAGATTATTATAAGTAAGTGAAGTTTATACTAAATTTATTATTATTTTAGAGTGAAATTAAAGTGATTATTATTTATTTTTATTTTAAATCATAAAGTTTGCAATATTTATAATTCAGATGTTACAATAGATGAGATTCAACTTCCAACAGCAAATAAGAAAATCTAAAATTGAAGACTAATTAAAAGAAGCAAGGAAAAAGTATTATAATTACGGCGATAATTTTAATGATAAAAATATTTTGAACTAAAATTCTAGTTCTGAATTTTAATAAAAAATTTAATTTGAACTCGAAGGTCTGGAAAGATAAATTGAGGATGACGAAAACTACATTATAAGTTTAGCCAAATCACGATTTTTAGAAGAGTTTGCTACTCCTACTCTAGTGTAAAACTTTAAAGCAATAAATTCAATATTTTTTGAGATTTTTATAAAAATGATTGAATTTGCCAAAAGAAATAACTTGTTTTGGATAATTCTATAATTTAGACACTCATAATTTTTAAACAGTCTTTAATCTTTGGAATATTCAAATGAGTTTCAAAGATTTATTAACTCATTGATATGATTTTGAATATAATATATATTGTATTATATTAATAAGGAATTAACATTTATTTCATATTAAGTCAATTCGAAATAACATTACCATTTTAACATTTAGATATAATTAGAGACAATTAATTAACTAATTAATAATAAAATATTGACTTGTTTTGAAACAGAAATATCACCTGTTTAATAATATATGAGTATGGATTGCTATGATTCAGAATTTTCAGCCATGCAATCTTTTCAAATCAAGATTTTCAAGAGAAATTGAAAGATTTATTAATTTAATTGAATAGAAAATTAATATTAATTTACGATGGATGCTAAGAAGACAATTTCAATGGAAAAACTTAAAATTTTTGTATGAATATTATATCTATATTTAAAATTAATAATAATAAAAAGTCATTCAGAATAATCAACTAAATTTCCACTTCTAAACTCTTATTTAATGAGATTGCCAGCTCCATCTTTAAATGTTCCAACTCCAACTCTGACTCCACTCCTATACTATCCAGTATATGTACAGAAATTATAAGTAAAAACACCATTGCCATCCATTTTATTTCTTGACCAATCTCCACTATATTTATAATCCTTATATTCAACAATTCCTTGTCCATGTATACAATCATTCATCCATTATCCTGTATATTTCAATCCATTATTGAAGACAGCAGTACCTTAACCTTCTCTCTAATTAGTGATCCAAGAACCTTCATAAAAGTAGAGTGAATAAATTTATTTTCCTTGTCCATGCTTTTTATCACTTACCCAATTACCAATGTACTTAGTACCATCTTCAAAGTATTCTCCAGACCCTTCCCTTACATTTTCCACCCATTAACCTATGTAATATTAATCTGGTCCCCAATGAAATTCTCCTTGTCCATATCTCTCATCATTATCCCATTCTCCTTTATAATATTTCCCATCCTGTAATGTCATAATACCAAAACCTTTCCTAGTATTGCGACTCCAAGATCCAACATATTTTTTACCATCACTCCAAATGTAGGTACCTTCTCCTTCCATTAAACCATTAAAGTATTAACCTTCATAAGTACAACCATCCTTTTATGTAAGTTTACCTTTACCATGTTTTAAATTTTCATACCAATCTCCATAATAGATGTCACCATTTACATAACGATATTCTCCTTTACCATTTTTCTTATCATTCAGCCATTAGCCTTTAAAAGAAGCTCCATCTGGTAAATAGGCAGTACCAAATCCATTCCTTCTATTATCCTTCCATTGACCTTCATATTTATTGCCATCTGGACAAATGTATTCTCCTTACCCATTCTTTTTATCATTCTTCCACTCTCCAATATACTTCCTGCCATCTTAACATTGAAATGCACCTTAACCCTCTCTTTAATCCATCTTCCATTATCCATTATAATATTCACCATCTGTCCAAAGATACAAACCTTTACCATTAAATTTTCCCTCAAAAAATTCCCCTTCATATATATTACCATTCTTAAAAAAATATTTACCTACTATCATTTGTCCTTCCTTAAAATATCCTTCAAAATAAGAACCCGAAGATAAAAATAATTTACCTCTCCCATGCTTAAGGTTATTTTTCCAATAACCTGAATAGACATCTCCATTAGAAAATCTATGGGGCTGCAACTTAATACAATCAGAGTAATTTTGATCCTACAAAAATTTGTATGATCCATGCTTTTGTATTTGCTATTGTACAATTGGATTGAGATCAGGTTCTTTATCAATTTTTTGAGCATCAACATTAGAATGAAAAGAGGATGTTGCCTTATAGACACTACTACCTCTATCTCTATCTCTTCTTGTTGGAGACTCAGAAACAAGACTTATGGACTGTATTTAAGTGGATCTTTCAGTGAAAGTTAAGATGTTTTCTGTAATCTTCTCTTCTTTGAAAATTCTTGAATTCGATCTGGCAGTGATTCGAATAGGTGATTAATACAAATCTATTCGATTTTAAGATTTTCGTGGAGATAAAAATACTGTCACTGTGCTTTTTCTTTTTTAAGATCTCTCAGTTACAGGAAAAAGTATTGTAATTATCTCATTTTCAGCTTGGGTCATTTTCTGAGTGATTTCTCTTATTTCTTAGAAATCAAGAGGTTTCACAACTGAAACAGATTTACTGCATCCCATCTTCTTAAATAATAATGGGAACAAATTATATTTATAATGGGAGAAAACCAAAATATTATAGATTATTATAATTATTCTCAAATATCTATAGCACTCTTACAATGTATTTATTTATTCAATGGAAGATCAAATATTACTTACACTTCACATTTTCTGAATCACAATTAGAACTAAGTTATAGTATAAATTCAATTATATATTTAATAAAATAAATGGATTGAGTGGTAATTTAATTTTAATAATAAATAAAAATAATTATACTTATGGGCTAAATAGAATATCAAAACAAAGAGTTAGGATACACAACATTAGGAATTCAGTTTTAATAAATATAAACCATAGACAATCTATATTAATGTCATGGAGTATCTATCTATGTTTGATATTATAAACTCATTGGATGATTTAGATAAAACTATGTTTAATTTGAATGAAATATTGTAATTCAAAGTAGATTCCTAATATTAGGTGTTCAAATTGAAGAGAGTATATTAAAAAATTGGATATTACCTCTCTACTTATTATTCGGATACTTTTTGATTCTAAATATCAAAGAAAGAACTGCTAATAATGATTCTAGTCATAGTCTTTAAAGTTATAGTTGTTGTAATAATGCTTGCTTATTTAAATATAAGAAATTAGGTCGTGTGAACATTTAATGAAATAGAATATTTATTATTCTATCTGAATATTTTAACTTCAAATTCAATGAGTAAATTTATATTCCAATTAATTTAATTAATGAACTGCTTGTTTCAGTTAATATTATTTGCTATTCTAACTATTTCTTAAGGAATTACAGTTTACCCAAATCTTGGATCTTCAAACATATAATGGGAAGAGTAAATATGGATAGATTGTGGAACTGAATAACTCATTGTGCCAACAAATTGTGAAAATAATGATCAAAATTGGACTGAATGCTATGAAGTACCAGAATCAGGGTTATGTCTAAAAGATAAATTTAAAATATCGAAGTTATCTTCATATAATTTTATTTTCTCCTTTTAAAGTTTAAATTCTGAGATACCTCAGATTTTAATTAATGATTAAAAGTATGAGCAAAAATCATACCCAAATAATTAAATAGTGATAAAAACTGTTTTAGATCCATAAAAAATAAATATTAAAATTTTGGGAAATAATTCTCAATTACAAAAATTTACTTTGACTACTGATTGTCACTTAAATTGTTAAGAATGTAATGCAAATTTTGAATGCACAAACTGCATAGATAATTATTCAATGATAAACTATTAGTGCATACCAGATTCTTGCTTTGATACTTTAAGTGGTTTAAATACTAATAGTGCTTAAAGTGCAAATTCTTTGGTAGATAAATAAGGAAAGTATTAAGTGACAGTTGATTTTAATGTTCAATTAGGTTAATGTTTAATTCCAAAAATTCATATTATAAATGAAATAAAATCTAATACCATAGGATATGTTTTAGCTGCTAATTAAATCTAACTTAATAATGAAAAATAATTGTCATTCTATTTGACCCTAGATTAAGTTAACAAGTATTGTAAAATAATAGTTGAAAATAAAATAAAGAATATTCGTCAATGTTCTCTAAGTATTGCTTTAACTACTGCATAAATAACTCAATATAACCTTTTACTTATAGGAGAAATCACTACAAATTTAGAAACATCTTCATCACTTTCTTCAACACAAATTATTACTATTCCTGAAGATGGAAATGTTCAATTGGAAGTTAGTAATGAAATTACAAAAGGGTAGGTTAAAAAAGACTTATTATCAATTACTTAAACAATCTATAATGATGATTTAAAAATAGATAATGTCTTATTGAAAGAAGCTTATCTTGTTTAAAATGAATAGACTTATGATTGTTTAGATTTTATAATGTCATTTATACGAAATTAATAGATTACATATTAATTCAAAATTAAGAAAACGAACATAAAATTTGAAGAATAAATTGATTTGGTTCTATCATCTGATTTGGTTGTATCAAAGAGAATCCTAACTTAAGATAGGTCTTAGTTAAAAATTTAATATAAGGCAAATAATTAGATTTAATTTTTACCAAATGAGTTATAATTATTGAATACAAATACCAAAGGCAACTCTAATATAAATTATCTAATTTATGGAATTACAATATTTTTAGTGTTATCATTAGGTCTCACTATTGTCTGGCATAATTAAAGCAAAAAAAAACATTATGAAATTGGAGAAGAAGTGGTTTAGAAGAATATTTGAAAATATAATAGTTTTTATATGTTATTATTGATTTTGTTATTAAAATTTATAGATTGTGCAATTACAGAGGACTAGATTATAAGGCTTAGGCAAAGTTGTTAATCAAAATAAACAGGGTACTTTTGGAACGGATAATAATGTTTGAGATGCAGATCGCCTAATTGTTAATGTGAAAGTCAAGGCGGATGCACTTCTTGCGTTGATAACTATTTTTATGATAAGGAAGACACTAACTGTAAACCTTGTCCAAAAGGTTGTTAGAATTGTTGCAAAAACCCTTTATTAACTTAGTATATTTGTACCTTATGCCAATCTGGATACAGGAATATAAATGGTGTATGTGTATTTATGGGTAGATGTGCTATGATATCAATGCATGGAAGATGTATTGAATGCGATTCAGGTTATTATGTTGATTTTGAATTTATTTGTCGACCATGTGGATAAGGGTGTAAAGATTGTTCTAATTTGGCATTTTGCAACAAGTGTTCGGATGGATATGTTTTAGTCAATTTATTATAAAGTCTTGTGTGCAAACCATGTAGTGTAAGTGGGTGTAAGACTTGTGAAAAAGATGTATGTTCAGAATGTTAAAGAGGATATTATAAAGATAGTTCTAATTCATGCATTCCGTGCATTTAAGACTGTGATACTTGTGAAAATAGTACAGAATGTGATACTTGCAACTATTATTCTATAGCAAATGAAAATAAAACAAAGTGTGAACGATGTTAGGATATATTTCCAAATTGTATGGATTGCATAACAAAGTTTACTACCATAGATGGTGGTGAAGAAACATCATACTTTGAATGTTTATATTGTTTAAATGGTTATTTTTTTAATGATGAGGAGAAAAAATGCGAAACTTGCATTAATGAGTAAAACACTGCTCATATTAGAAGATGTGAATCCTTGGAAATGATCACATAATGTCTACCTGGATATTTGTTACTTTAGGATAGATATATAGATGTTTAGAAAGAAATCCCATACCTTTTAAAATATACTTGCATTTAAAATATTTATAATTGTGCAATAATAAGTGATTAGAATGGATATTGCAAGTCCTGTTTAATGGGCTACATTTTAATGGTAGAAGGCTCTACTCAGAAGTGCATAACTTGCAAAGACAAAGCAACAAACTGCCTAGATTGTTATATTACTCCTAAGAATTTATTTTAATGCATTTAATGTGCAGAGGGTTACTTTCTAGAATCCAATGGGAAGACTTGCTCTTCATGTGGAGATTATTGCATTAAATGCAATGACAAAGTGAAGCAATGTGATATTTGTAAGGAAGGATACATATAGCTAAATGGAGTTTGTGAAAGTTGTGAGGTTGATAACTGTAACAGTTGCCAAATTAAAAATGTTTGCACCAATTGTAAGGATGGTTATGGAGCCATTGATGGACAATGTAAATTATGTTAATTTGGATGTAAGCAATGTAATTTTAATTAACAATTATGTTAAACATGCATGGATAATTACTTTTTGTTTATGAAATCTTGTGTACCTTATCCTACTCATTGTCTTGAAACTAATGATGATGGATTTTGCTATTTATGTGAAACCATCATAGATTATGATATTAAATTGGATTAGTTTGTGGATGAAGGAAGTCAACCTCCTATTTATAAGGATTCAAGCATTTCCACATTTTATAAAAGTGTCAATGGCTATTGCTTAAAATGTAGTGATTATGATACTGGATAATATTTTTGTCCAGACACTTGTTTAATCACAATTCATTCATATGAGATAATGCTTGGTTTTCTATGGTTATTCCACATTATTTTATGAGGAAATTTATTTTTATATTCTATAACATTAATCAATTAATAAAATAATGAATCGTGAAGTAAAGGTTGTATTATTAGGAGATTCAGGAGTAGGCAAAAGTTCTATTGTGCTGAGATTCTGTTCAGATATATTTAAAGTCACTCATGAATCTACCTTGGGGGCTGCTTTCATGGCTAGAACTATAGAAGTTAATGGAATCAATTTTAAATTTCAGATTTGGGACACAGCTGGTTAAGAGAAATACAAATCACTCACTCCATTATATTATAGAGGTTTTGTGATCATTTATTTTTAGAGGCTTAAGTTGCATTGATAGTTTATGATATTACACATAAAGATTCCTTTGATGTACTTAAATCTTGGGTTAATGAATTGAGAGCTCATGGTCCAAAAAAGATAAGTAAAGACTTATTTCATTTTTAGTTTAAGTTCTTGTAGGGAATAAGAATGATATGATTGAAGATGAGAAAGTTTCCTATGACGAAGCAAACAATTATGCTCAAGTAATAACAATTGCCTTATTCTAGCAAATTGGAGCTTCTCTCAAGCTTACAAGTTGTAAAGAGAACAAGGGAATTTAAGAATTGTTTGTATCCATTGCTGAATAGATCTTATATGAAGAATAAAACAAATTAGTTGAAGGTAAGAAATAAGATAAACCATAAAATGCCAGTGTTAGAGTAACTGCTGATGATCAAACTAAAAAAAAGAAAAAAGAAGGAGGATGCTGTTGAATTCAATAATGTTTGAAATTATAAATATCTAATCTTCCTCATATCATATGTTTCATTACGAAAATCATAACATATCCAATAACTGCCAAAACTAAAAATAAAACTCCAAATTCCAGAAAGTGTTTCTCAACTTATTCACTTCCCTTTGCAAATTTATCTAATTCACTCTTTTCTGAGAGATTCCAAGTTAATAATATTTTGATTGCTCTCTATTTCCATTCATCTTCAGGTAATTCAGTTGGGAGATGTTCTGAAATATGATCCTCTATTCCTCTTAATGTTTAGTTAACTTGATTCACGAGTGATCGTTATAAAACCAATAAATAAGAAGGATTTTTATCCATTCTCTTGAAAAAGGGAGATTGAGGTTTTTTATTTCTCTCATATTCTTATTCATTTTTCAAAAATTCCTTTATATCATATTCCTCTATTTCAGATAGACTTTGTTTCTTCATTATTCTTTTATCCTAATCCCTTATCTCAAAATGGATAAGTCCGATAAATATTAATTAGGTTGTGGAAGCCATTTTAAATTATTAAAATTAATGCAATATTCTAAGAATGATATATTTTGGGGCAAGATCTAAGGGTATCCATATTGGCCATGTACTATAGCATATGATAAACCTGATAAAAAAAGATGTAGAGTCTTTTTCTTTGGAGACAATGAACAGTTAATTTATATTATAATTTTAGAGGAGAACTTAGATATTCAGATCTTAAATCTTTTGAAGAACACTTTGAACATTATTGTGGTTAAGCCAAAAAAAATAATAATCTTAAAATCGCTATTGAATAAGCATTAAATAAAGAAAGCCATAAGCATCTCTTACCAACTTATGAAAGTATAATAAAATACTATTTAACAAGAAATTATAAAAAATAGCAATCATTCAAAAGTTCAGGAATCAAAATAAAACAAAAATAATGCTGAAGTTAAGATATAACCATTAAAACAATCACAACCAAAAAAAATTGATATTTTCATATAAAGACATTTTAAAGATGTGAAAAGTGAAGTTATTAACTAAATTCTAGAGAAATGCAATAATAACTAAAAAAAAGTAGTGAAGGCAATTAAAGTAAAATTATATACTTTAATAAAGGCTTATGCATCATTGTAAGCAGGAATAATGAACAAGATATTTAATTTTGAGTCATTCGAAAATTATTATGATTCCTCAATCAATACTACAAAGAATGAAAATTATTCAATAATATCTGCATTGCTTGATCCTAATGAAATTAAAATATTTTTTTGATATTATATAATAATGCTAATTACTAACTTCTGTCTTGTATCTGCATCATGTGCTGCATTAAGGGCAGTAGTTTTATTTAGAAAGGAGAAAGTGCTTTCAAAGATGTTTACAGATGTTGATAAAATGCCTCTTTATAATCTTGATTACATCAATAGTAAAGCAGATCTACCCATCAATCAATATCTTGTGTTGACTGGAAAAGTCACTTCCAATAATTTATAGTATGATTATATTATTGTATAATAAGACCTACTTTTTCAGATAAATCTGTCAAAGCTATTTTATCAACAATTGTACCTACAATTAAAGAAAAATAAAAAGATATTGGAGATGGACTAATGATCAATTTGGGTTAGGTAATTACCTTTAAAAGAGATCATTTAATATAATTTATACTTGGAAATGATACACATTAATTAGATGTAAAATATTTACCAAATCGATCACTTATATTATATAATCTTCCAAAATTGAGAGAGAACATAATGAAAAGTGAATTGTCATAAATTAAAATAGCCAATCAACATTTTTTTCAAACTACATATACAGAATTCGCTTTGATACCTAATTAATAAGTATAAATAAAAATTAAATTTAGTATGGTGTTTGTGGTAAATTATAGTAGGATGGTGTCCTCACTCCTTTAATCATTTTAGGATCATCTAAAGAATCCTTTATTGATAGTCTAGAGGAAGAACTATTAAAATTAAATAAAGCTGCCAAACTTTGGTTATTATGTAGTGGAGGTATTACAATTGCAGCTGCTATTTATGCAAAGATGTATAAAAGATCAAGGAAACAAAAAGAGAATCAATGAATTTATATATATTATATTTGTATATAAGTATAACAATTATGGAATTTAATAAATAGAAATTCAAAGAGTTCTGTCAATCTTTCTTATTGCATTTAAAATTGATTAATCTTAAAGTGATTCATGAGGGATTATTATTAATGCTTATCTAATAGATTAAACTTTCTACTAAAGTGTAGTGGCCCGAATAAGAATAACTAAGTAAAAAGTAATTAAAGCCCCAAAGCCGAAAGAGACCACATATGTAACAATCATTTGATAATCACTTTCTAAAATATCTAAAGAAGCTTGGATAATTGTATAATAGAATTCTAATAAAGCAAAGCTGATGTCAAATGTATAAGATAGGATGACTTGGATAAATTCGGGTGATTATAGGAATTAATTAACCAGAGTCAAATTAGTATCTTTTATGCCACTTAGTTCAAGTGAATAATGAGTTGTAAAAATTTATTGTATACTAATTTTTATAATGATTATTACGATTAAAAAATTCCATTAATTCCGTATTTGTAAAGCATACGATTATTGTCAACATCCTCTGCTGGTGGATATGTAGGGAAATGCTTAAACTTACCATTTTCATACTCACAAAAAGGTAGTTGAGAAGGTATAATTACACATAAGTCAGTTTCATACATTTTTAAGAGTAGCTCTTTATTTGCAGTACTTATTTTTTTGGAGGCTACTATATCATTATATATATGTTCGAAAATTGTAGTAGAATAATTTTGAAGAGTAACAAATTCAGCTAATAATTCAGCATATAATCTTTAAAAGTATTTATCTTTAGTGTTCAATTCTGGATTTAGATCGAAAACTCCACTTGCCATGGTTTCATCAATTAGTATTTATTAATTCTTTAATAATTAACTAATTATCATAACACCATCTAAATCTTATTTGAATCTAACATATTCCATAGCCAATCTTAATTCAGGTTATGAATCATCCATATTCTGTTTCATTATTAAGAATGTTGATAGAACATATCCAGACAATAGAATCCAAAGGAAAAATAACATTAAATATACATTAATGATTGAAAAATTTGTTTCTTAAATTCTAGACACTGATTTGACTTTAGACGTATTTGATTTTTATGTTTATTTTAATTAAGATACAGAACTTGAAGTATATTTGTTTGTAGTGTGAGTATTTGTTCTAGAGAACCAGAAATACTCTCTAAAATAATTGATATGTTTCCATAGTTATTAATCTTTATCCAACATATTAGAAATATATGATATTTTTTGACAAGAATACTCAATGTCTTTCTCTGATATTCTACTTATGAGAAGTAAAACAGTCTATATATATAAATAGGGTTGATGCCATTACCTAAATTATAATATTAACATAAAGAATATAATCCATAGTAACACCAAGAGAAATATAAGGTATTCTGTCTCGAAATAATCTATTAAACTAAAAAATTCATTTTCAATTTCTCTTACTAACTAGATAGTGAGATTTATTTAATTTATTAAATTGCCTTTCAAAAATTACACCAAAACTTAAATCTTCTCTATGTTATGAATTTCATCTGTATTTTGAAAATATTAGTTGATTCTCTCTGTACATTCATTTACCATAGAATCAAATTAAATCATAGTAACATTTAATTCTGAATATGAAAATTCATTAATTATTCTAACTGCTACAACAGGTAATCTATGATCTTCCTCCAACTTTGCAAATTCATTTTTGAGATCTTGCATCATACTCAGCATCTCTACTCTTCTAATTATACTTTCATTCTTAATACGATATTCATAGAAATTTCCATAAGATTGATTTAATAAATTTAATTAAAGATCTAATTGACCTAATGTCACAAAAGTACAAAACAACCTATTGAATCTCTAAGGTATTCTCACTAAAGGTATATCATATTTTAATTAATTTGTATTAGATCGTGCCATCTGTATTTCTAAAATTATTAATATCATCATAAACAATGTCAAAATAATACTAATAATAATTCCTTTTATAATTGAAGTTTGTAACTATTCTGAATAGGTTAGTTTTCTTATTAAATTATATACAGAATTCTGTGTTTTATCAGATGTAGCACTAGTGACAGATTTTTTATTTTATTTGTGTAAATCATTTTACTCCAAATTTTATTCTCTCAATACAACCTATAATATATCTGCCTATTATTCTTTTTAAGAACTACTTTTTCCTACTTTTGATTTTTGATCTCTCCCATCATCTTCTTCATCATCATAATCATACTCTTTTTAAATCAAGATATCTCTGTTTCCTCTTGGAGAAACCAAATTACTTTCCCTAGGGTCAATAGACTTTTATTATTGAAAGTTTATTTTCCCTTAAGCTTCTTAATAAGTTTCATCATCTTGATCATTAATCAATAACTTATTGACAACTGGTTAGTTGATGACAAAGTTTAAAGGACCTTCACTTTCATCTAATTGGTATTCATCCTCCATTTAATTTGTTGTCTTCAAAATTTTGGATTGATAGAAAGAGCTTATACCACTATTAGATAATTCAAGACCTTGTTTTTTTAGATCTTTATATCGATATTCAGTAATTTACATTAAAAAATATGGGTACTTATTTTTCATTACATTTAGAATAAGATTGTATACTATTTGATAATATGGATGTACGGAATTCTCTTTCAGAGAACAACTTGATACAAACTCTTAGGTCTATTATATATAGTTTTTCTTAAAACATGTGTATTTAGGTTATGATTAAGCTAAATGATAAGTATTTTCTTATTGTTCTGTTTTTAATGCACTAGTTTATGTCAACATATGTGATTTTTTATAGGTTTCATGCTCCCTTATTATAACATCAATATCTGAAATTGGAGTGACAAATGTTTTCTGGGTACTAATTTTAAATGTATTTATTGATTCATTTTATTATTCCTATTAAAATTATTAAACTGAATCAAATAAGTTATGAAACCAAAAGAAAATGTAACACTTTAAAATTTACTCATCAAATTCTTATTTATTATTTGACAACAAAATATTTTAGATTGATTTTGAAACACCTAAAATCTTTCCTGTGTCATCAAAAATGATGAAATCAGTATTTTCATTAACTTACTTTATTGCAGCAGTAACTATATAATCATCTAAATTATCATATGAATGCACCAATTACAATGTAGAATTAAAAGAAAAACCTGTTTAATATATAGGAAATATATCTCTACTTTATTCAAACACATCAGATTCACCAATTTTAAGAAAATTGTTAATAAATTCATCATGTTTCTCTTGTAAGTATCTTGGTAACAATTAATTTATATGCTAAACTTACATGAATGAATCTTCTGTAGGATATTAAAAGAACTTCTACATTTTTGTTCTATTGCTGACCATTATTTACCCTTAATTCTTTAACATACTCACAGATACTAATATCATTTCATCATTTAAAAGTGTAGTATTTAAAATATTTCTACTTTATAAATTTCTTTCAAAACTCAAAAGCTCTTCTATTCGTTATTCAATTTCTAATGTTATATGAAAATCATTCAAGACTCCTGAGAATACGAGAGATAACAATCTTAAATCTAAAATATTAAGTTTAAACACATCTTTTTAAATTGTAAAAACATTTATTTAAAGTTCACTAAAAACTATATTTTTTAATTTAATTAGTAAATTACTTAAATTTTCTGATTGTCTTGCTAATTCTTCAATTTTTTAATATCCTTATTGTAATCTCTCCCAGAATTTTAATTTCATTTATAATATTTAACTAATAAAACTCATACATTTTTCATGTAATAATTAACTTGCTCTTATATCAGATAAACTTAAAGAATTTTGAATATCTTCATTGGATTGATTTATTTTTTTTTTTTTTTTTACTCTTAATAACTGAATTATATATGTTATCTGCTAAAATTTAAAAGTATAATGATTAAGAATTATTAGATGCTTAAAATTTTTTCATTTTTATATATCCAAGATTCTGTTTTTCACATGTTTGCAAAAAAAATAAGATCTTATAAATATAAAAATCTTCATCTTAATATCTCTCTGTCATATTTAATTGTTCTATAATTTTAGTGAATAGTTGCATTATACATTACTATAATTATAAATCAATATCAAATTTCTCTTTTATTACAATCTAAAATTTTGTACGTATTATATGTAGTATTTTATTCTTTATTATTTCATTACCAGAATAATACATATCTACTATTTATAATAGTAATTCTTTTTACAGACAATTCTATATTAAATTATCATCTTATTATAATTAAAAATATTCTTATACTACAAAACTCAACAAAGGTATAAGATAAATTCCTAAATAAAAATATTAATAAGCATTCCAAAAAAATACTATCATTTTTAATAGCGATGCAAAAAATAAAAGACTGCTCCAAAAACAATATTATATATTTACATAATATTGATAAGGATTTACAAACAAAGCATCTAAAAGTTGCACAAAAAATATTAAAATCAATATGACACATTAATATTTTTCTTATAAATACACTATTGATACTAATCCAATCATTTCAATCAATGAGATAAGATAATTTGAAATTCGATGTCTTTTCACAAAAGGATTTCTAGTTGGTAGAGAATAATTGCGCTGTATGTAATTTTATATAGTTGAGTTAAAAATGACAGGAATTATTGAAACAATAACTAGTTCATCAAAATTTCCAATTAATTGTAAATTTTGTATGTGAATAAATGTAGGGTACAATAAAAGAGAGTTTAAATAAGTGAAGTACTTCTGACTATAATGATGTAAAATTTTAGATTCAAAATTTCCAAAAATAATGATTAATGTTGAAATCCAATGAAGTATGCTTATTATTATTACAGAGATTATTATAATATTATTATTATTCATAGAATTTATAGGGCTAAGCAGGGTAAACCAATTAATTAATGTTTTTATTAAGATAAATTTTTCATCCTTGTAAATAATCAAAAAAAAATGAATACTTTGTAATTTTCATTTGCAAATTAAGATGTGGGCATTAAAATACTCAATCTGATTACTACATAAAATAATGATAAAATCTTTAAATTTATTTAAGTGGATGCCTTTGATTCTTTTAACAATTATTGCATCTCTCTAAGTTAATTTTTAATGGTTTTCCCTATAATTTGCATTAATTAAATAATTTTATTATTATTATAATTGAGTTCTATAAATAGTTTAGTTATATTTCTGTATTTAAATAATTTTTAAATAAAAACGTGAGAATATTAAATAAGTCTTCAATTATTACTATATCATGAAAGGGGATAAATGTATTTTTGAGTTTTGGAAGAGAAATTAATTAATATAGAAATTTTAATATAAGAAGCCCTTGATTATTTTATGTAAATACAATTTAAAATCTAGCCTTATGTTATTATATTCAACTCTAATTATATATAGAAATAAAAAATATTTTAAACCTTATAATTTTAATGTCTGTCTCTAAATTAAATTATTGAAATATATAATAAATAAATTAAACAATTAAAATGATTAGGATTTCAATTAAAATAGTATTTAAATTTATAATGTTTTGCCTAATCTTTGATTTACTTATGTTTTGAGGGTAAATGTTAAATTAATGACAAAAATTAATTAACCTGAGATGAAATTAGAAAACATTTAATTTTTATCTATGTTTATTAGTATTATTATTTTGTGATATATTTGTTGATAATTAATGATTATCTATATTAGGGTATTAAAGTAAAACTCCTACTAAAAGATTTTTATAATATAGCAAATTATGTATATAAAATAAAATAATGAAAAAAAAGGAGAGTCGATTCCTAGGCATAGATAATCCTACCTATAGTTAGAATATTTCTTCTCCTAGATTCGAGGAATTATTATCAATTTACTCTAAGGATAATGAGTAAGAACAGCAAATTGATGAAGCATTAAAAGATAAAAGAAAGATTTTTGATAGTAATAATTTTCGAGCATTGAATGATGGTCATAAGGAAGAAAGTTTTGAAGATGATTATTATTTGAGTAGTGTTAAGTAAATTATTTGTTGAAATATAAAAGTGATAACAGATATGATCAAGAATCTGCAAGATCAAAAACAAATACTATAATAAGAGAATAAATTTCATAAAACTAGATAAATTAGAGTTCTAATAAAAGAGCATATACTGGATTAGTAATTGATTCTACATTCAATTTATAAGTATAAGGTGTAAAGTCATGTTCAAAAATTGATAAATACTAAAGCTTTGTGCAAAAATTTGAATCGCAAGAAGATAAAATAAGAAAGAATAATTACCCATTATAGTAAAAGAGTTATCAAACTAATGAGCTTTCATCGATAAGGAACAGTGAAATAAAAGAAAGCAAAATTGGGTAATGATTAATATCATTCATATAGACTAAATAATGTATGGACAGCGAAGGCATTTATAATAATAAGATTAGTAACTAGATTTATTCAATAGTTAAAAACAAAAACAGAAACTATAAAATTTAAACTTTTAACAAGGAAAATATTTTCTGTTATTGGAGATTTGTCTAGTAATTTTGATTTTATTTTAATTTCACGACAAATTAAGTAGAAACCTAGTTTATTCTTAATATTGAAATATAATGTTCAGAAAAGAGCAACAAGACTATTAAATTATTTAGAAAATTGTAAAGAATTCTTAAGCAGAAATATAATTGTAATTAGACCAGATAGCAAATTTAAAATTATTTGGGACATTTTGTTATTACTCTTCATTATAATGAATATATTTTACATTCCCATATATATCAGTTTCAATATTTCAACTTAAGGAATATTTGAATACTTATTTGATTTACTACCATCATGGATATTTATAGCTGAAATAATTATTAATTTTAACACTGCCTATTATGATAAGGGGTTGATGCATGAAGATAGATAGTCTATAGTGAAACATTATTTAAAAGATAATTTCTTTTGGGATTTAGTGATTGTAATACCATTCCTAATGTCAAATATGAACATACCTTATGTTAGATATGCATTATTACTTCGATTGGCAAGAGTTGCTCCTTTGATGGAAAGCATTGAAGGAATACTGAATTTAGAGGTAAAAATATACTATTATTGTTAGGAGAACATCCAAATTGTTGTTGATCTTTTAAAACTTATCTTTTTTCTTGTTTTGACAGGTCACTTTTGTGGATGTGCTTGGCATTTTGTTGCATTAACAGAATATGAATCATTTGGTATAACAGATAATTGGTTAACTCATTATGACAGATAGGCTTTTGATTATCATTGGTTTGATAGATATATCATATCTCTTTATTGGAGTGTAATCACAACAGTTACAGTAGGATATGGAGATATTGTACCTGTCACAACTTTTGAAAGAATTTTTGTAATTATTGTTACATTACTACTTTGTGGAGTATTTGGTTATTGTATTTCAAATATTGGCAATATATTTAAATAGATGTCTGATAAAAAGAGTACTTACAAGTTTAAACTACGTTAAATTCATTAACATATCAGAAAAAGAGGTCTTAATTTAAATCTATCATTAAAAGTAATTATTTATTTATTATATTTTAGGTTAAGAAGTATTTTGAATACTTTTTCTAACTTGAACAAGAAGAGGAAAGTCATGCAGAGATATTTATCAGTTAATTAACTAAACATCTAAGAGAGGAGGTTTTAACAGATTTATATTGTACTACTCTTAAAAAGTCAAGATTTCTTAGAGAAAATTTTAAAGAATTAACAATCAATAATCTTTGCTAATTTGTTAAAGAAAAGAAAGTCTTACCAGAAGAAGTACTGTATTCTCGATATGATCAACCAAAGAAAATTTGGTTTGTACTTTCAGGAGCCTTAGAATTTGTAGCAGATCATAAAAGTATATTAATTATATCTATTTATTAGATGAAAATGATTATTATGAAGCCACTGAAACATTTCTCAAGAAGGTCAGTTCTGGGTAATGTATATAATTTAATATTAGAGCAGTATTAGGAGAGAGAGAGTTCATAACATAGAAGACATATGAATATAAAGTAAGAGCTTTAAAATTTACTTAAATGGCTTATATTGAGTATTTGATATCTTTATAAAAGTTATGAAGATTTTATTAATGTTATTAGTGAAAATGATTTAGAATATGAAATATTTTGTATGAAAAGAGATAAATTATTATTTGATCCTTAATTTAAAAGTTCTGGAAATGTTTGTGAAATTTGTGAATGGACTCATAATTTTATCTAGTAATTATTAATATAATTAAGATGTCCATTTGTGTTCTTGTAACCCAATATTAATAAAATATCAAGTAGTTTCAAAACTGTTAGATTGAATAATAGAATTAAATTTCCATATCGACAAACAATGAAATCAAGAACAAGAGAATGTCTTAATGGTGTATAATAAGGGGCAATAAAAATATTAGTAGCAAATTTAACTGAATAGTAAATCAATTAATTTATTATAGAGAATATACGGATGAATATTTAGTATCTTTAGGTTTTTAATTGACTTAAAAATTAGAAATTGATTCATAAATTGCAGAAGAGATATCTAAAAATCTTAAAGATTCTTAATCTCTCACCACTAGTGAAATGAGAAAGGCATTTTAAAAGAAAAGCACAAAAACATTGGTAGGAGGTGCTACAACAGATTAAAAAGAAATCACAGAAAATTATGATTTGAAGAGAAGTAATAGTATTTTCTAAAAAAATTAATTTGGAAGAGAAAAATAAAAAGGTTTATATAAGAAGGAATTATAAGAAAAAGGATCGGAAGTAATAGAATAATAATAAATATTTGCTATTCCCAATTGTTAAATTCAAAATTCACCAAATAATAGATTATATCAAATGTAACTTTAAAATACTCCTAGAAGATCATCTAATTTTGATGAACTAAGTAATCTTTTATTATCTTAAAAATTTATAAATCTTGATTAAGATATAAACAAATGTTTTATAAAATAATTTAGCAAAAATAGTGAGACAAGTGAAATGAAAGAATCATTAATAAGAAAATAAATTGAAATTGAAGAAAAGAGAATATTAGTTGGAGGTGAGAGAAGAAGAAAGAAAAGGAAAACAACAATATAATTAGGATAATAATCTTAACGTAAAAATTATTAAAATCAATAAACAAATTTAAGTCCAAGTTAATTATAAAAATAATAATTGATAGTAGCATTAGATTAGAAATTAAAAAGATTTAGTATTGGAGATTCTAAATAAATAGGGTAAACAAATAATATCACAAGTATTCCCTTAATTGATCCTGCAGGTGAATCAGTTGAATATACATAAAATGATTTATTACATCAAAAGATTTTAGATATGGTTCATACAAATGAAAATATTTAAATTGATTGTTGTAAATCTACCATTATGTATTACCCTGAGTTTAATATAAATGCAATTCTTAAGAAAATCGATTATTATTATTGTTATATAAAAGGAGTTGAAAAAAAAATGTATAAAAGAAGTAAATCAAATCGTAACTTATTTGAAAGAATCAAACCATCAAAAAATGTAACTATGAAAAGTTTTCAAAATAATTCTAGATCTTAAGAAGAAGGATGAAAATTTAATGAAAAAAAATACTTGAATATCAATTCAATATTATAAACTGTTATAAAAAAGATTATAAATAATCAAAATAATAATAAAATCATTTCATCCTATATATCTTTTATATCTTTTAAATTCTACCCGAATGATAAATTGTTTAAACATTACCCTCTTCAATTCCAAAACTACTTTTTCTTTTTAATACAGGTTTAGGCTAAAATAATATGAAATTTAATACAGTTATACTATCTCCTGGTAAATAGTCATTAATCTAACCTTATAATGAAACCCTTTTCATTCTTCCTAATCTTCTTTTTTGATAAACAGGATTATCATTTAATTTTATTTTAGATTCTTAACTCTCAATGCTTTTTAATGTAATAGAATGTCTGATTGGTTCAGTATCTCTTACTGATCTTTAAGAGAAATACTGCTAATCAGTAATAATATTAGCAATTATCTAATTTGTGTAAGATTTCCATATTCTTAATGCAACTAATGACATTAATAGAATATGTAATATATTGCCATTTCCATCTAATTTAAGTTGAGGTCCAATATTTGTTCTTCTTTATTTAAATCCTCTTCTTCTATAATAAGCTAATCTAAAAATCATTGTTTTATGGAATTAAGACATCTTTTATGCTGCCATTTCTGAACATTATTCAAAGATTTATTTCTAATATCGATGATAAAATATTTCATATAATAATTAATTATAAGAAATATTATCTCCAATGTCACAAAATAAATTAAATTGTAAACTCAATTTGGCTGCATCCCATATATTATCATAAGGTTTACATCCTAATGGTTCATTGATTTCAATTAATAATTGAGGCAATCTTCTAATATTTAATACTTATCCATTTTAACTTGAGAAATTGAACCATGTTTTTCTAAATGAATCAATATTTTCAACATATGTTTATAGAATGGAATCTTAATTATTAAAGAAAAATTCAAATTATTCAATCATAGCTAAGACAAACAAATTCAATAGAACATAATTAGATATTAACATAAAAGAAATAAAGTAAATTTAGGCATATGGTGATCCACAATATTTAGGATCTTCTTCACAATAAGGATTGTGATGCATACAATCATTCATTATGGAACGAAAATCATCACCACTTGCACATTTAAAAAGTGTTAACATAGCTAACCAAAAATTTGAAAAGTTTATTAAATCATTAATGACTTCACCCTTATCTATAGTACCATATAACATAACTCCATAAAATGCAAACACTACCATTATTATTAAAAGAATGAAAAGAATCTTAAATAAAAATGGAAATGCAAATGACATAACTCTTACTAATCTTTAGAGATTCTACAATCCTTAAAAGATATTTATAATTCTTAAATTTCTTAAAGTATATAAAACTCTTAACAATTAATAATGTTAAGTTAATTATGTTGAATTACTATATAATTTAAACCAACCAAATTTAAAATCAAGAATTAAATCACAAATACCCAAAATAATAACTACAGATGTATAAAGTCTCCATAAATTATCTTTAAATCTATTAATACCTAAAATCAAAAATTATAATAGCATCCAAGTAGCAAAAATTAAAGTACAAATATGATGAATTTTGTTGATCCTTCCATTATGATGATCATCAGCTGAATGATGAATCATCATTATTACAATACAATTTACTAGTAAAATAGAAAACATACATATATCCATATATTTATTCATTATCAAAATATTTAATATCCTTCTAAATTAAGATTTAGGTAATGAAGCTCTTATAGGATGATCATGTAAAATTATTTCTGAAACTTTTATATAATCTAATTATGCTTTTGTTAATTATTAATTTTCCATTAATTTTGAGTTTGCCTTTAAATTTATAAATAAAACACCTGTGAATAACTGGAGGAAAAACATTGATCCTACAGTGCAAAAGGCTACATAAAATAGATAAGTTGGAATTTAACTGAAATAAGGATGTGGACCATTTGATGCTTCTCTACTATTCTGTGATACCCATAAAACTGAACCCCATCCATCAAATGTAGATATAATAAATAATACAGGCATTGCAGTAGTAATATTATCAAAATTATGTTTATATACTCTCCATTCTTTTCCTTGTTTCATACACTCCTCTTATCCTATATCATAATTTATTTATTCCTCACAAAATCCCATTTTACCTGCATACAACATCATAGAAAAAACTGCAAACATAAGCCAGACTAAAAGTAATACAACAAAAACATTGATAATATCAAATAAGGATTATGTTAATGCTGCTCTTACTCTAACTACCCATTTTATTCTATATAGTAATTTCAAAGGTCTAAAATGTATAAATGTTTTGATCACCATAAAAATAGGTAAATTAGCAATTTCAAAAAATTCCATATAATAAACTATTATATATACTAAATCCACAACTTTCCATGTATACTATTAATTAATAAAATAAATACATTTAGATATGATCCTTTATCAAGAAATGCACCAAGAGCAATTGATTTAATTATGAATTCAATAAAAATAATTGAATTCAAAATAAATAATACAGTAACTAAAAAGGGTGTTTATTAAATATTCTTTGGTAGAGCTAAATAAGTAATAGATAGAAGTAATATCAAATCAATAAAATATTTGGTATAATTACTAAAACTAATTCTAAAGAAAAGTTTTCTCAAAGAGTTTGATTTACTAAAGCAATAATAGGATTACATGCAATCAACCCCGACATACAATTTAGGATTCTATTTAAACATTTTCCTGTAGATTTGTTCTTGATTTTCTTATAAATATTTTATAATTTTTGGTTCTTAACTTTTAATTCTTAATATATTAGTTTTACTCTTTAATCTTCTAAAATCATCTTTAATTTTCTTTTTCTCCTCTTCTTTTTAATCCATTTTTCTAGTTCTAGCTATAGGGAATTATAGAGAATGAAATATTTTCTCTGTGAAATTACTATCTCTCTTTAATTACTCTCTTAAATTATTAGAAGATGCCTAAATATTGTCAGGTGATGTACCCTCCATTTGAACATTAAATCTATTAATAAAACCTTAGACATTGTTAACTTAATCTTAGTATTGCTAAATAGATGAAGAACAAGAGTTTGATTCAGAATCAGAATCATTTTCAGTAGGTTAGGAATCTAATTATTTATTGAGTTTATTTATTTATTTAATTTTGTCTTTCAAGAATTCATTTTATTCATTTGTGGATTCTCGTTCTAAATATTAACTAAATCCATCTAATAATATTGCCATCATAATTCCATATATAAAATAATTAAGTGTAAACACCAACCCAATAGAATAAGTTATTGATAGTTCTGTCTACACTTCTGTTCCAATCTTATAAACTCCAAACCAATCATCATTGGTCATTATATTAAATACTGTCATAAATGCTTTTGCTGGATCATCAAATGAATGCATATATCCTGCTTAATGATATTAATCGAATTTATTAGCATATAATTCTATTCCAATCAAACCAAATGTTAAAATCATAAAAAACATAAGAAAGGCCAAGTATACATAAGACTTGTATGTAATTTATGCAATTGCCCCTATTATTCTAGCCATATAAAAATAAGCTATGCATCTATAGAATAAAAGACATTTTGTAGATCTCATTAGCCTTAAATATTATTCACTTACATTCAAGTAGTCACTAAATCCAAATTCAATCAAACTTAAAATAACTATGAGTAATTCTATAACAAGGTGTTTATTTTTTGCTATTCTTCCTAATATCTTTATAATAAATTACTTGGTTTATAGACAATCAATTAAAGAATAATTTCTGTTGATAATAATATAGTAGCAATATCTTCTACTTGATCAATTATTCTTCTTTAGATTATACCTTATAAAGCTAAAAACATTGTATTAATAAGAATTGTTAAATCAAAAATTAATTTTGTTAATTTAAAATGCATTATTCTAAATGCATATTTTCTTAAAGTTATCAAAATTCCACTTAAGGATGTTTACCAAATTTCAATGTCTCTTTCATTTAGCTATTAAAAAATATCATCAAATTTTTTTATTAAATACCAATTATTTATTAATATATTATTTCCTGACCAATTTCTTGATTTAATAAATCGTTTCTGAAACTCTTTTCTCTTAATTTTTATGTATTCCTCTTAAAATCTGAGTTCATCTTCTTATTTATACTTAATTTTTGCATTTATTCTTTTTTAAACATCTTCATAGTCTAAATACATTCCATTCAAAAGCACTTTTAAATCACCACAATGATAAATTGTAAATGGTTTATATAAGGTTTACTTAGGAATAACTTATTATCCACTCATAAAATAAGGGAATTTCCGTCTCTATTTTTCTATTTCTTTATTATGTATCTATCCAACATTTGGAGAATAGGACATTGAACTAGATTTTACTCCGTGCATCTCAGAAGGATTTAAACTTATTTTTTTTATTCTTTTTGAAATCTTCATTGGTAATAAAGCAAGTGATCTAGAGACATTTTTTTATATGTCTCCCATTGATTCACATTTTCCTGATTTTTTTACATGTTCTCTTTAAATTATTGATTTCTTCTTTTATATTGGTTAATAATAGAATATCTTTGTTTTATAACTTTTTGAATTTTTATTTTCTGTAGTTTTTAAAACCTGAAAAAGTGAATTTCTAAGGATATCTAATTAACTTGTTTAAATATATTGATATTTATAATCTATATATTTCTCGAGTAAAAATGATGATTTACTAAATTTTTTTATTGTATCCTAAATTTTTGGATCTTATGTAAATGACTTGATATCTAAATTCAAATAGAATTTTTATAGAATTGATAATTTTGGTAGAAGTAAGAATTTTAATGAAAAGTCCTTTATTTAATTTTTTAGTTATGTAAAATTGCTTACATTCATTCTATTTTCATTTACCATACTTCCCAATAAAAGTTTTGGTTACATATCGCAAAATTGTTGTGATCTACTTATACGAGGTTCATTAATTGAGATGTTTAGAGATTTTGAAAATAAAAATGAATTCATTTAAATGATGTAATTATAAAATCCAATTCTTATCAAATTAGATTTACTGATTACATTTTCTTTTTCATCTACATCTTATATCTCTCTAAATTACATTTCACTAAAATGAGTTTTAAATACAGCAATAGGAAGATTAAATCCAAAAAAACCTCCAACAAATATTATCAACACATAATATATCCAAACAATTGGATGAAATGCTCTTATTGTATAATACATAACCCAACTCCAATCATCCATTGTTACAGTCTTTAAAATTAGAACAAATGAATAAATTATATTGTTAAAGTTTGTTGGAATATTATAAGATTTGTTTGTTACCTAACAAGTCATTCCATCTGAACATTAACCTTACCAACATTATACCCAGTCTGATTCCTCTGATGGTAAACATCTTTCATTAAGTAAACCCATAAATAATGATGTTCCTAAAGATGCAAAAAATAAAGCAAATAAAATTACTATTGCTGTTGATTCCAAAATAAATTTTAAGGATTCTATTAATGCTTCAATCATTTTTTATAATCCTTATATATTATGAGTATTTATATACCTGTAAAGATAACTCCAAGATGCTTTAGTAATCTTGTCATTCTTAATGGTGTGATGTCTATGATAGTCTGAGAATAGCTTAAATGATAATAATATAGAATAATTAAGGAAGCATCAATTATTCTTGAAAGAAAGATTAATTTGGTACGAAACACTCCGAAAGCAAATAGTTATAAAATTATATCTACTACATAACACCATAAAAAAGCTAAATTTTATAAATTACAATAATTACTAAAATTAATCTCATAAAATTTATTTTCTTTCTATTAAACATGCTCGGATACAAAAATAACAATATTTCCTATAGTTACTAAAGTAAATATATATTAATATAATCTGGACCTTACGATAATTTTAGAAAGTCTCTTTATTATCAAATATAAATAAAGCACAAATTTTCTAAATTTTAACATTTTGTAATTATCTATATAAGAGCTCTCAATTATTTTTGATTATTACATAAATCAAATGATATTTAAGGAAACTTTCAAGTTTTCGATATTTAATAAATTATGCACCATTAACATATGTTAATTTTTAATAAATCTTATCGAATTAATTTGACAAATTTTATAATTAATCATAATCTTCCTAAATGGATATTTATTATAAATACATTTCCAGAAGATTAAGATGAATCAGAAACTTACAATGGGCTAAAACCAGCTAGTGATATACGTAAATTAGAGACTCTAGGTTTAAAATAGGAAGACTTATTAAAATTTATTTGTTTACACTCATTTCAGCTAAAGGAGTTTAGATGGACATTTTTGGACTATGGTATGAATTTTCTTTCTATTATTACATTCTCTATATATTGAATTCCTCTTAGATCTAAACACTTGTATCTGAATTATCTGATTATTTATCTTCATTTGAAAGGTTAGAAAATATTTCAAATGAATGTTCAGAATCTTATTAATCTTATTAAAATTAATTGCTTCTCTTAAAAGGCTAATCAAATTGTTCTAAATTTTAATGAAGTAAATAGTTCTCTACCGTAGCCTTATCAGCCATTCTTTCAAATAATTTTTACTAAATTTCCTCCCTAAGTAATTATAGGATATATATAATTACTTTTGTTGGTCCATTCGACTTTCTGTCTTTCTAATTATAGTCGAGAATAGGTCTTATGTGTATTGGTTAAGATTTCCTCTAATTCTTTTACAAGAACGTGATTTAATTGTCTATGCTGATTTTATGCTAGATTCAGAACTCTCAGATTTTCTTGACTTCCCAATAGAAACATCGCTATCAGATTCAGAATCAGAATCAGAACTATGTTTGATTTTGGATGCAAATTTATTGATTTAAAATGTTTCCTATTTATCCAACAAATTTCCTTTTCTTCTGATCGATTTGCTCAATCTTTATGATCTTTATCTCTTGTTTCCATGATCGGCAGATTAAAACAATATTGTGTTCTTCTTAACAACAAAGGTTTTAGAAGGATGCTTCCTTCTGGCAATTGGAGATTACATAATTAAAATAATATTCACAAATTGTTTCATTCAATAACAAACTTCAAGTGTACTTGTGGATAAAAAATTTAAGAGCCAACCATCTTGTTAAGTCTCTAAAAATCAATAACTTGTTAATAACTACTAAAATCTTTTAATTATTGTACTTAATAAAAAATATTTGATCTAACGTTGCAGAGTTTAATTATACATATATGATTTTGATAATAAATATTATAAATCATAATATTTATTATCATTCTTTGACTTAGCTTTCTTTAGTTGAAAATCTACAACCCTATTTTATATCCAATACTTGACTATTTATAATGATAAATTTTATGCTCTATAATAAAATCTCCTAAATCTCCTTAATCTCAATAATTAAATATATTATATAATTTCATAATAATTTTTCCTATCATATTCTATTATATTCAGGTGATTTCTAAGGTTTATAGAAGTGATAAGGTGTTTATATTTGAAAAAAATCATCTTTTAAATCATTTTGAAAAAATCTCAATAGGTATGATTATTTAACTTAATGTGTTTGATTAATAAACTCAATTAGTATATAATATATTAAGAGGTCAATATATATTAATATTTTTTGTTATTATAATATTCCTTGATAAAAATAACATTTTTTTCTATAATCTGCTATTAATTAGTCTTTTATAAATTAATGTTTAACTCTTTTTTGATCAAAGTCACTTTAATTATTCAATACAAATTTGATTTTATAATACTCTCTTTTTTTTTGTTAGTTCCAATATCTCATTTGATTATTAATTATATTAGAATGAATATTTAATGAATAATTTTTATTTTTATAAACTTCTCCATATTATTGAATTTTATTTTTTTACGGCGTCCTTTGATATTCCAAAAATACTGGAAATTAACCCTCAATTCCTTTTGTTATTGTAGAATTTTTATTAATCTAATATTTATTTAATGTAATAAGTTAACGCTGGAAAGCAGCAGAAATAAAAATCTGTGTTTTAATAACCTTAAAAAGGTAAACAAACTTAAAAAAAGAATAAATGGGATGCATAAGGTGATACTAAACAAGAGCAATCAGATTATAACAAATCAAAATCATAGTAAGCTTCTGTAGTATTGGATAAAAATAAACCTGAATCATAGCTCTCAAAAGGGACTTAAATAATGAAGGAAAGTTTAAAGTCATCTCAAAAATCTCAAACTTTAAGAAGTGATAAAAAGCGATTCACATAAAATAGAACAACTCAAAATAATTAGACTCTTATTTTACTATAAGAAAATCAAATTAATGAGAAACCTGCTAGAGATGAAGAATCAGTTTCAGAACAATATAATACCTATAATGTAGAATAAGAACACTCAATGATTATTTTAAATGAAGCATTAACAAGATAAGCATCTAAAAAAGCATTTGAGTAATTATTAAAAGAGAATGAGTCATATAGATTGGAAGCATCTAATTTTTAAGATTTTGTAGATGAGGCTTAACCATTCAATTAATTATAATAATAATAAAGGGAACCATAAGAAAATAAGGAGGATCCTAAGAAAAATATTCAAATAATTAATACAGAAGAAAGTGATGATTAAGAGGAAGAAGAGGAGGATATTGAAATGCCCTATGAAAATCTAGCTCATGAGGAAAGTTAAAATTATAATATTGAATTAAAGGTAAACCATAATTTTAAATGGCTATTTACGGAAATAAAATACTACTAGGATAATAAAAAATTGCTTTATCTTAGGAAAATATTGTTTTTTCTTATAGTAGGATTTGAGATTTAATGTTATCATTTATTATAATGGACAGCTTTTGATCTATATGAAATGTTTCTGACATTAACTAATATTATGTTATTCCTTAATAGATCCTCTAATAAATAAAATGAAATATAATCATATTAATATGTATTATGTGCACTTTATTTTGCAGGTTCATTAATTCATTTAGTTGGTTAAGGATTTAAGAAATACATTTCTTCATTTTGGAATATCTATGATTTTTTAATTTTGATATTGTACTTTCTATTCCTTATAGAAAATGATTATATTCCATTTGATGTATCAACCTTTAGATTGATTAGGATTCCATTTTATGTAGGTAAAATTAGTAGTACTTTAAACATTATGCTTATGTCAATCCAAGAGGCTGTAAAATAGATTGTAGAAAATATTTTAATTCTTATATTGTTTACAATCCTTATTGCTTTGATTATGTTATATGCATTTAATGGAGTCATTAGATATCGTTGTATGGATGAAGAATTAGGAATTTTTTCTTTAGAGAAGTTTGAAGAAGATGTTTGTGGCTATGTTGAATGTGAACATGGTTATGTTTGTGCTAGATAATTAAGTAATTTAGATACTCCAACTCATTTTGATGATATTATTTTCTCTTATTTTTAAACTATTAGGACTAGTGTTGTAAATGATTGGACTATTTCTATGTATGTATTAATGAAATAGTTTAATCCTCTTGTATGTATCTTGTATATCTTTATCATTTTTGCAATCAATAAGTTTTATTTTCAATTATTGATTGCAGTATTAAAAGTTAGTTATCACAAAACTTAAGAATATTATGTTAAAAACCCAATCAAACCTGAATCTTATGAAGATCAAATTAGTATAAATCTATACAAACTTAAGACAATTGGAATGTGGTAATATTATTAAATATCCTATAAAAATTATCTTAAAGGGAAATGTGGTAGATTAAATAGTAAATCCTTTTCAAATAGTTCTTAATGTGAACCTCATTTAAAAGGATAAAAACATATATTTCCAGAAATTGTTAATTAAGAATAAACTAAATTGTTATCAGCCAGATAAAAAAATGAAATGATCAATGAAAGACAGTTAATTTAAAAATAGTATACATTTGGTAGTTGGATAATCTTTATACTATTCCCAGATCATAAGCTTTAAAATTAAATGAAAAGTATCATCTAGGCAAATGAATTTCACTTTAATGAACCTCAACTCTATTATACATTCTTAAGTATTGATTATCTCAGTCTAAATAAATAAATAATAAAAGGAACTCCCAATGAATTTAATTCTATTCAAGATTTAGAAATATCTATATCATAATAAAAACTATCTACTCTTAATAATACCAAAAGATCTCCTAAAATATTTAATATTTAAAATTATGTAGTAGATAAATAAAAATACTAAACCAAAGAGACTTAAAAAAAACAGATACCTATATTTCCAATTAGAAAATCAAATTTCTAAAAATTTTATGGATAAATTGAAAAAGTTAATGAAGAAAATAATATTTCAGTTAGAGAATTGAGTGATGATGATTAAATAAGTTCTAATGTTGATCAATCTAGATTTGAGAAATATTAATAAGAAATTTCATAAAATAAAAAAGTAAAGAGTTTAAAATAAATTTATACCTAGAAATTTCAATAGAGTACTTAAGTTAGTAAATCTATAAATTAATTATCAAAATTCATACTTATTGATGGATTATAATTACAATATTAATAGATAGAGAAGATTATAAATGCAGAATTGAAAACAGAAAATTAAGAAATTAAAAATTATGAATAGTAATATTCTATTTAATCAACCTAAATAAGTGAAGGTATTTATGTAAAAAAATGGTCAGGAAATGATCTAATGAAAAATTATAAGGCTAATTCTCTTATAAAATTTTTAAATAGAGGATGGAATTATTATTTTGCAAAAGGATTTATGTTTTATTTAGAATATATTAAATTTTAATTAGGAATTTTAATTACTTAAAAATTTGTTATTGTAATAATTGATAGTTTCGTATGTATTGATACATTACTTATTGCATTTTCAGACTATTATGATTTGGCAATTTCAGATTTCTTTGATTTATCAGTTAATATCTTATTGGTTTTAGAGATGTTAATTAAATCTATTTGCATAAAGGGATATTTATACAAAGTGAGTAATATTTTAGGAAGTTTAGTTATTGTAATTTCAGCTATTGAAAGAATATTGACTCTTACAATATATAAAAATGAAGAAGTTTTAATTGAAAGTTTTACTTATATCAGAATTTTAAAATCATTATTTTTTTTTAGAGTAATCAAATATAATACATTTGCCCAAAATATGATGGTAATTTCATATTAAACATTCCCTAATTATGCTATGATGACCTTATTATTATTCTTTTTAATATTAAATTATGCTGTTTTTTCATTGCAAATTTTCAATTTTCCTGATAGTGGTGAATTAGCATTATTTCATTATTTTGGAAATATTTATTAATCTTGGATTGCTGTATATGATATTTCAACAAGTGATGATTGGTATGGAGTGGTTATATTGAGTACTACATATAGTCCTTCATATATAGCATTTCTATTTTGTATTTCCTTAGTATTTATAGTCAATTATTTTGGATTTGGTTTAGCATTTGTTATAATTCTTGATGGATTTGCTAGTTATTTAGAAAATGTTGACGAGATTGAAGAAGAAAAATCTATTGAAAAAGATAATCAAACTCATTCTTCAACAAAAATAAAAAGAGATTTTACTCTTAATAACATTTTGTCTTCCTTAATATAACCAGAAGAGAATGAAAAATTCAAAAACATAAAAAATTAATATTCATTATTTCTTATATCAAAGAAAAATAAATTCAGAAAATTATGCTTTACAATTACTGAAAATAAAGTATTTTAATCATTAATGATTTTAATAATGTGGGGTAGTTTAATAAATTTAATAGTCATTACTTATACTGATTAATATAAACATGAAGGATGGAGTATTTGTGAAGCTATTAAGATGATTTGCAATTTAATTATTCTAATTGATGGAATCTTATAAATTATAACATATGGTTTATTATCTGAGGATGGTTATTTCAATAGTATATGGGTATTTATTGATTTTGTTTATGTTATCTGTTATTTTTTACATTTAGCTACTTATCATGAAGTCTTAGAATGGATTCTCTTTTTAGGTTATTTACGTCCATTAAAAGTTACATCAACATATGGTTTTTTTATAAATGAGAGAGGAGCTATTATGAAATCATTGGGAGATATAATATCTATATTTTATGTAGTACTATTATTTTGGTTTATATTTGCAATTTTTGGTATGACAATTTATAGAGGGAAAATGGGTTATTGTGGTGAGGCTATAAATTATGGAGTTAGTAAGGAAGAATGTGAAGAAGAAAAGGAGGAATGGATTGTTTATTAATATAATTTTGATAATATTTTGGAGGCTATGTAATCATTATATGTGTTATCAACATTTGATCTATGGGCTTAGACATTATTTATTTGTATAAATAGTGCTCCTGATACAACTGGACCAATAAGATTCAATAATGAATGGATTTCTTATTTATTTTTTTTTTCATTTACTTTTGTAGGTACATTATTTTTCCTTTAATTTTTTGCAGGAGTAATTTTTGTAAATTTCTAATAAAATAAATCATAATTATTAAATCCAGATTTAACTTTAGATTAGGAATTATTTTTAAAATTATCTAATATAATAATGTAAGATACACCAAATTATTCTAAACCACCTAAAAAAGGATTAAGATTGGGAGCAAAGAAATTATTAGATAATCCATATTATATATTTATCACTAAATGGAGTTTGTTATTAAACTTATGTAATTATAATTTAATTATATTTTTAGTTGTTCTTATGTTATTATATGAATCTGCAAGCAATCATTATCTGAATGTTTTGAATGGATTCCAACATTTTTTTAGTTTGATTTTAACAATAGATTGTATAGTTAAATTAGTCTCATATCATATAAAAAGGTATTTTGATGATGTATGGAGATGGATGCAATTAATATTTGTTATTTGTGCTATATTAGACTTTTGGTTGGATCTTCAAGATAATCTATTTATCAGATATGTAAGAGCAAGTAGAGATGATCCTTATTTTGTATGGCTTAGATTATTTATATTACATAGATGTTTAAGAATGACTCTTATTATTTAATAATTCACAAGAATAAGAAAATTATTGAATGTAATATATTTTAATAAGATGGCATTATTAAGGATTTTAGGTTTGTTTGTAACAGTTCTATCATGTTACTCTTATATTGGATGTGAATTATTTTAAAATATAGAAACAGGTTTTATGATGAATGATCAATAAAATTTTACAAATTTTTTCTATGGATTGATTGTTGCATTTAAATGTACTATAGAAAATGGATGGAGATTTATTTATTAAGATTCATTAGAACATATGAAAGAACATAATGAACCTTGGATTATAGCTTAGATTTATTATTATAGTTTAATCTTTGTAGGAGCAAGAGTTTTAGTAAATTTAATAGTTTGTGAACTTGTTTAAGAATTTGAAAAGTTTTATGATACTAGTAGTAGTTGTGTAGAAACATATGTTGAAACAATGGATACTTTTAGAAATTTATGGTGTAAATATTCTGAAGAATTCTAAGGAACTAAAATTCAAACTAAATATTTAGCACATTTCTTACTTGAATTAGGAGAACCATTAGGAGCATAGAAAGGAGATAATATTTGGGATGCTGCTAAACATGCTTCAGAATTTGAATTAAAGAAAGATTTTGATGGATGTCTTACATTTAGAAATTTACTTTATGAAGTATTTAAATCTACTTTTAGGAAGAGTATTTTCAAAATAAGTACTGAAGCTGGAAAATAAATAATGAAAGATAATGACAAAAAAGTTAAATATAGACTTTATAATCAAAGAAACCCTAATTATAGAAGAGAAGTAGTTAGTTAAATTGTAGATTTATAAAGCAACTTTAATATTTTATAAGAGTATCTATATTTATATATGGCAATTAAAGCATGGAAAGCCTTTTCAGAACATTTCTTTAAGGCAGCAGAGTAAATTCACAATACAATTGAATATACAGAAAGTGATGTAAATGTTGAAATATCAAAATTCAGTAAGATTTTTGAATAAGGAGGAGATGGAAATATTTAAAATGAAGAAGATTAAGAAGAAGATGATGATGATGAAGAAGAAGTTTTGTAATTTAATCGTTACAAAAGATAAAATAAAAGAAGACCAACAGCTGAACATTTAAGAAGACCAACTGATGTATATATATTACCTTATTATGATGAATAAAGAGGTATAGATAAAAGAGCATTTGATATTGATGCCAAAAATGACAATTCTAAATATTTACTTAAACCTACTGATTAAAAACAATAAAATAAATTAAAATCTATTTCTGTTATTAAAAAGAAGGAATAATTAATTAAATATAATGAATATAATAAAAGAAGAGATGCAAATGATAAATAAATTTAATCAAGAAATAAATATCTATATGGTTATCATGATAAAATGGTTTTAAGATAAGTTGTTGATGAGAGACAAATCATGTCACGTTTAGATCCAATGAAAATACCAAGCAATTACAATATAATGAAAATTGGTTCAAGATTAAAATGAGAACCTTTAAAAATGCTATTATCTCTATTATATTTATCCACTAAAATGTTATGCATATATATAAAGAATTAGCATTATTTATATATTTATACACATGAATTATTAAAAAATGGGGCCATACGGGAGTCGAACCCATATCTGATGTACCCGAAACATCCATACTACCGCTATACTAATGGCCCTATAATTATTTTAAATTAATGACCTAATAAATATTATTGGCATCCCTTTTTATTTTGTTATTGTAAAAATGGCTCATTGAGAATACCTTGATCTACAAACAATAAGATCAAGTCAAGGATATACTTAAATAAATGAATTAATTAGTCACCACTAACTTTTATAACAATAGGAAACATTTTTCAAATAAAAGATCATTCAGATTTGACTTATCCAAATCGATAATCCATTTGAATGAAACATACTGCAACTAATCAGATTCTTTCAAATTTTATCATCCTGATCTTGTATTAAAAGATATCTACACAACCAGAGAAACTGACGATTTGACTTAAGAAATTGTTAAAACAGTCAGTTTTATAAAAATACCTGATTAAACTAAAGATAAACACAAGAATAAGACTGTCCTACCAGAAGCCTTAACAATTCCGTTTAATTATTATGATTCTTATCTTACAAGAACAAATACAGGACAATGTAATTAACATATGTAATTTATCTAGCCGCAATGTGCTTGTTTTAAAAACATAACCATATGAGAGGTCGATAATAATTAGCATATAAAAATGAATTGTTAAACAACTATTATTTATATGTGGATAAACTAAAGACCATGCCATAAATCTGTTCATAAAATGTTACTTATATACCTAAATCTTACAGATTATGGTTGAAAGATGAATGTTTATCATTCTTTTAGTATATTAACACAACAGAGTATTAATAAAAGTTCAAAAAATATGGACCTTAATTCATTAGTAAATTAGGGTTGGAAGTACATAGAGGTGCAGGTATTACAATGTTGTTTGAAAAAGAAACTAAATAACTTATTAAAGAATACTAGAATGGTTAGAATTGTGGTAAAATTGCAAAATACATAATTGCCTAAAAATATATCAATAATCCTTATTTATTTAATGGACATAAAATTGAATTTAGAATATATTTCATTATTGCTTCCACATATCCCTTAATTGTCTATGCTTATGATAGTTCATTAATTAGAAGATGTGCTATGCCCTTTAATAGGTTTTCCTTAGAAAAATCCTCTCATGTTTGTAATACTGCAATTGTCAAAAAAGAAATAGAGGGCTAAGATTTATAAGAAGATTAACAATTTTTTATTGAATGGAAATTAGATTATCTATAAGAATTGTTATTGAAATAAAAAAAAATAAAAAACAAAAAATGGTTAAATGATTATCTCTATCCAAAAATACATAATACCATCTAACATCTAATACTGAGTACTTAACAATTTTTTGATAATGATAGTAAGTTATCAGAATTCTTTGGAGTAGATTTCATGATTACAGATGATTTACAAATCTATGTATTAGAAGTTAATTCAAATCCTTAATTATTGAAAACTACCCCAGGAAGAATTTTATAAAATACAAAATTAGTTAATGATATTATAGAAATACAAATTGCATATCTAAGAAGTAAATATGTTAGATTGAGATCATTAATAAAAAAGATCCTTTCAAGTAAATCAACTGTACAATAATTTGAAAAAGAATTTAAAGAAGCCTACAAAGATAAACTAGAACCAAATTTCCCTATTAGCTCTAAAAATCTGTTTAGAAAAATTATTGACAAAAACCTGAAAGATTCAAAAGTTTATAATGATCTGATTCAGAAAAAATGTATATTATGATATTTATATAACATAATTTGTTATCGTTTTAGTACTATAATTTTAATAGCAACTAAGTTTCTATTTCAAAACTAAGTGTTGTATTCAAATACCAAAGTGATAACTTTAATGAAACATTTTAATCAATTTAATTTATTTAACTACATATCAATAACAACTTGAATAATTTACAAATTCACACAAATTATTATTACCTCAATATTCTGATTCAAAACAAAATGTTTAATCATTAAGATACTATGAATCAAATCTGATTATGGTTTCTAATAATAACATCTATATGCTTAAAAAATTTGATTAAATCCTATATCAATTATTTGGAAATTTTCATATCAAACTGGGAATAGAATGTTAAATGGCAAAAATCCAAGATGCTTAATTTTTATTTATTGCTTCAATCATTCCTTTTATGGTTTATTATTTACAATAAATTAATCATAAATTACTAATATTTATATTAATAAGCAATATTAAAATTAATTGTGTAATTCGTAATTATATTATTAATGTAGTTGATTTCCAGTAGCACAATGGAATTTTATAAATTTTTTAAATAAATAATAATGCCATTCATTTTAAGTCTCCAAAGCTACTCATGAAATTAATAAGAGAATGATTTTTATTAATATCATAATATAGGATATCTTATGATTTTAAATAGTAAGAAAGTTTATGAATAGCTTTTCAATAATTAACAAAAAGATAAAGCCTTGAATTAAAATGATGATGATTAATTTCAAATTTTAATTGCATAAAAATCAATCGGAATTTACATATGTATAAATCAAATGATTGATAAATATCATAAATTCATTAGCCTTGATATTGTTTTATCCTTCTAAGTAGAAGTATCTCAAATAATTATGTAAAATTTTAATAGATAACCATTTATTTTTATTAATATATAATCAATTCTTAATTAGTTAAGTATATTTATATAATAAAATGAATATTTTAATTTTGTTATTTTTTTTGGAATATATTGATTATAATTCAGATTTCTCTTTAATTTTATTTACTTTTATTATTACTAAATTTATACCCTTTAGAAACATAGGCAAGATTAAAATTAACTTGGATGATTGGATTTAACTTGATAGCTATTTAGAAAAATACATTAACTATATTATGTAAAAATGACAATTGTGATTCAATCATGAAGAGACTAAGTACTGGTATTTTTATGGAAGCCTTAAATTGAATGAATTACAATAGAAAGTTAAACGCATGAGAGATAAGAAAATTATGGATACATTGTAAATTATTTAATATTTATTATTTAATAATTAAGAAAATATATTTATGATCAAAATATGAGTTTAAAATAAAGATCATGGATATGAAATACAGATTTAGGTTTGTGGATTAAAACATGTTGGTAAAGAATTAAACAATTCTATTTTTAGAAAAAGAGTCATTCTCTTTTTGATAGACGATATTTATGAAGAAACAAAAGGAATATCATTCGGTATATTACAATATAATAAACTTTTTCATTTAATATAATAAAAAAAAATAATTAAATTAATATGGATAACAATATTGTGATTAAAAAACAATGGTTCATAAAATCATCCACAACTAAAATTGAAGATGCTTATGAGTTTGATCACAAGAAGGTATCAATATGAATTCATTAAAAAGCTACTTGGTTAAGGGACTTATGGATAGGTTGTAAAAGCTAAACTAAAGGGTTCGAAATATTATAGAGCTATAAAAATCATTCCCAAAAGCAAAGTCAGAAATCCTGATCGATTTAGAAGAGAGATAGAGATAATGAGAAATTTAGTATGATTCACAGTAAATAAATTAGGATCACCCCAATATCATTAAACTATTTGAGACTTTTGAGGATGCTAGAAATGTGTATTTAGTAATGGAGTAAGTATTTAAAATTATGTTAGATTATGTGAAGGAGGTGAATTATTTGACAGAATTATTGACAAAGGTCATTTTTCTGAGAATGAAGCAAGGATCACAATTTTATAGATTATGTAAGCAATCAATTATTGTCATCAAAATGGAATTTGTCATAGAGATTTAAAACCAGAAAACTTTTTATTATTAACAAAGGCTGATGATTCACCATTAAAAGTCATAGATTTTGGATTATCAGTTATATTCCATGATAATCATGTTGAAAAGTTAACACAAGGAAAAGTTAGTATGACAACAAGAGCAGGAACACCTTATTATATTTCCCCTGAGATTTTAGATGGTAAATATGATGAATCTTGTGATATATGGTCAGGAGGAGTGATTCTATATATACTGTTATCAGGTGTACCTCCATTTTATGGAAATACAGATCCAGAAATATTAGATGCCGTTAAAAAAGGCATTTTTACATTTAACAGTATTTTATCAGAATAATTATCTTTAGTTCCTGAATTTAAGAAGGTGTCTGAAGGTGCCAAAGATTTAATATCAAAAATGATATGCAAACCAGATAAAAGATTAAAATCTCATGAAGTTCTTTAACATCCTTGGATGAAATAATAATCGGCAGGAGGTTAATCTTTAAGTGTTAATTATCAATCTTTAAAGAATTTCACAAATTTTAATAAATTAAAAAAGGTTGATATCATTATATAAAATAGGTTACATTGACTTATATAGCATCTTAATTATCTGAATAAGAAATCTCAGAATTAGGAAAATTGTTTAAATAATTAGATAAGAATGGAGATGGTGTTTTGACTATGGATGAATTAACTCATGGATTAACAGGTCTAAAGAAGGAGTCATAAAATGAAATTCTGAGTGTGATCAAAAGTATTGATACTGATGCTTCAGGGACAATTAATTATACAGGTATAAATTTGAAATTTAATTAATAAGAATTCTTGGCAGCTACAATAGAGAAAAGTGTATATATGAAATAAGAAAGATTGTTCTAAGCATTTAAGATGTTTGATTTGGATGGAAGTGGAAAGATTTCAAGAGAGGAATTGAAATAAATTTTAGGATGTAATTATATTTGTTAATTTATTTAGAAAATGGATCTGGATTTGATGATAACTCTTTTAAAGCTTTGATTGCAGATGCTGATAAAGATGGGGATGGAGAAATTGATTACAATGAGTTTATAGAGATGATGGACAAAATGAAATCATGAATCATGAATCATAGAATATATTTTCTATTATATTTTTAAATTTGTTTTTATCTAAAATTAAGAGTTATTTTTCAAAATAAAAAATGTATTATATTATACACATATCTTATATATATTTTTAGGTATATCATAAATAGTACGCTGCCTTCATCACTAACTATTTTGTGATCAATTTTGCTTTACTGTTCTCTTTACATAATTATTCAATTTGTGGTCTATAATCTCCTACTTCTCTAAAGGCCAATAGAATAATCAAACTAAACAAGGCAGCTCCTTTGATATTATGTTCTGGACTTTTACAAAACTCAATCAATACTTTGATGTAGGTCTAATTAATTAATATAATTATTAAATAATACATTCAAATGTTCTTATTCTAAATTTATACTCATTATCATAATGATTTTTTCATTTTCTTCCAAATGACTCATCTCTAGTTCACTTTCAATTTCATTATTGGACAATTGTCTTAAATATATATAAATCATTTTTACTTTAATATTTATACATTAAGTAAATTTCCAATTGGTTCTAAAGCTAACTTACACACTTATCTAACCTGAACACTTTCATCTAACAAATGAAGCATTACTGATACTAAAGCTTATCTTAAATAAGACATTATTTATTCACTCATTATCTCCTCTACAAAACAAGTATTACATAATTTTGAGAATAGGGAAAATGCTGAAATTCTAATTTTAGTCATAGTTTTCTCAAAATTAGATGTTGTTGTAAAAATCAATTAAGGAATATATACTACAATATCTGTTTTGGAGTCAACCAAATTTTATAAACTTATCATGGCACTTCTCACACATATCTCTTATTAATCATCCAACAAATTTATAAGACATTCAATAATCTCTAATAATAAATCTTTTTCAATTGTCTCATCTGCTTTTAAATAATATGATAATCCTCCCAATCCAAAAGCTACTTAGGCTCTTACATTATCACTATCATCCTCAGCCTATTCTAATAGTGTTTTCAGCAGATTCTCATAAACATTCTATTAAGCATATTCTTTCTTATAACTTCTAATGAATTAACTAATAACAACTATTGCACCTAATCTATATGATGCTTATTCTTTTTTTGTAAATCCTTCAATAAAATTAAAAAGTTTCTATTAATCTTAAAATGAAGCCCCTTTACAATATATCATTACAATCTCCTAAACCCCATCCTCTACTTCTTCCTCAATTAACAATTTCTTAAAAACATGTTATGATATTCCTTCAATATTACAAATAGTCAACAAATTTTGAAATGCCCAAATAGCAGTCTATACTGACTAAGATGATCCAGATAACTTAGGATCATGACAGGTCATAAATCTAAGTAAGAAGGTTCCTAAAATGCTGGCCATTGATTTGGGTAACATTTCTGATAGAATTTTATTTTCATCAATTAATAATTATCCAATAAATAATGATGCATTTACTAAATAATTCCCAATATCTCCAGTAATTACTAAACATTATTTAAAAAAATTGATTACTTCCTTCTGGATTATTTAAAACATCTGTTAAAAACTTAAAACTTTATACCATAAAGGTTTTCTTTTAACTTACACAATTAAGAAACAATTTTGGAAACATCCCTACTGGAAATTCTGATTGATTATCCAAAAGAATTTTTAAAGTATCACTTAAATTATTTTGAGCCAATAAATCCATTGCTTTACTGAGATTAGAATTGCTATATATAAAATAATCATATCTTACATCACTTCTTCAGAAGATGATCCTGTTCCTTATTGACAAATAGATTACAATAATAATAGAACTCTATTTAAATCAGCATAATCACTTTGATAAATACATTAAATAAGAGAAACAAATCCATGTAGTGATTCAACAATGGGTTCATTAATGAGATTCTATAATTCTTACATTAAAATTGTTAATTCATTGTGATGTAGTTTCTCCCTTAATGATTATATTAATTAAGAATTAAATTCTTCATCAGTTTTTTAATAAATATCCAAATATACTCCTAAAGATAACATAACTTTTTCTAAAATTAAAACAACTGATCTTTTTGTATTTGTATTACGATATAATATTGAAAGTAATGTTAAAATAACTTTAAAATAATTCTTATGATTTTATTCCATCTTTAATTTTACTCTTTAAATACTTTTCTATAAAATTTCTATAAGTTGATCATTATCTTTTATTGATTTTATTAAATATAATAGAGATTACCAAACTGAAATAGTTTAACAATCTTCTTCTAATTTAATTGTTCCCAAAAACAATAAAAAACAATTTTAAAATGTAATATTGACTTATTCAATTGATAAATCATATTTCTAATCTAAATGTTAACTCAATAATTATTTAACCTTAGTATACTCAATAGGTGCCAAACGATATTATAAATTAATTGTATTAAGATTTCTGAATATATTTCCTCTATTGATATTCTTTTAACAATGATTCAACACCAAGTCTCTATATTTTTAATAACTCAATAAAAATGATGATGCTGCTGCTTCATCAGCATTTTCAATTGATCTTTCTATTGCTTTACTTATTGATTCTAAAGATATTTAAAGAGAATTAAACAATTATTCATGTCCAATAAATGGCATTACATTTGGTAAGATATTCTTCTCCAATATTTCTAAAGAAACTTATTTTGCTAAACATCCATATGCTATTAATAGTGTAGCTCTGAATGAAGCCAAATATTCATCACTTCCACTTTTCTAAAAAATTGATAAAACACTTTCTTTAAAAGAACCTGTATTCTTCTTTTGAATCACTTCGCAATTTAAAATTGATTTAACCTTATCTAAAACTAATTAAGTGTGTCTCTCTCCTATATAACCAAAACATTCAGCTACACATAATCGAAGATTAAAATCTGGCTCTTAAATTGCGACATTAAGATTTAATGCTTGATTTGTATATTCTTGATGACAAATACTAAATAATTTATCTAAATTATATTTAATTGTTTCCTAATTAGTGAGAAAACTCATTAATGTTGCTTACATTTTCATAATTGGCAATCTCAAGGCTTATGAATTTAAATACATACTGAGTTATACTTAAAAATCTTCTTCTATTTAAGAAAGTTCTTTATTTTATATAAATAATGATAAACAAACTTTCCAAATTTATTATACCTTCTCCTCATAAAATTCATCCAAAGGTTTTTTATTTATCAAATATTATTTCAAAGCATCAACATTTTAATGAAAACTACTTGGAACCTTCAAATCAAATGTCTTGATTAAATATGGTAAAAAGTTAACAGCTTCAAATCCTAAATTTTGAAAAAAATAAGGTATCTATATTAATAATAACATCCTAACAACTATAACATGTTAGGCAACAGGTGAATTATGTGTTATAATGTTTAATTTTTATAATATCTAAGTATAACATTTAAAAATATGAGATAATCCTGGTGAAAACTTTTAATTATTAATAATTTCTAATCCCATTGGCCATAATAAATCATAAAAATAATTATCTTATGATAGTGTTGTCAATATCTTTTATGATCTATTCTTCAATAGCTTTTCAAAATATAAATATAAATCTTACTTCTAAGGTAGTCTCAAATGGAGTTGCCCTCTATTTTCCATATTCTTCCAATTCTTTATCATGAATTGATACTTGATTAAACAAATAAAATAATAATGCTTTCACATCTAAATAAGTTTAATTGATTGGTAATTCTTCATCTTTCAGTTTATAGTATATTTATAATATTATTTCACAAATAGCATATCTCACTTCACTATCTTATTCAAATTATAAATTTAATAATTATAAAACTAATTATCTTTTATATGGTTCAGATATTTGTTTAAAATTTCTAGATAAAATGAAATTACATATCCATAAACATGAAACTCTCTCTATTGAATCTTTACTCTAAAAAATATATATGTTTTAATTACATTGATTCTACCAATGAATAAATCTAAACAGTTATCAATATTGAACTTTGATACTGTCTGCAAAAGGGTTAATAAATCATTTTTATACTTTAAAGCATTTGGATCAAATGGATAATTAGGAGAGAAGATGGGATTCTTGTAAAATTCAAACAAAGACACCATAATAGATTTTATTATTCCTTCATATCCAATTCTATCTAAATGATATAATCTTTCCAAAAATTTATTAAACCCTTCAAACAATGGTCTTAATTAATTGCTTTTTTGTTTCAAAACACTCAAATATACAGAAGTCAATCGTTCTAAACTTCGCTCCAATCTCTCTCTTGATATAAATTAACTCATAAATCCAACCAAAGATAACACTTAAACTTAAGTGGTTGTTTACATCCAATCTTTGATAATTTAGTCAAAAATAAGCCAACTCACATTTTAAACTTATTCTTAATTAATTTAAACCTAATTCTCTTCAAAATGATTAAGTGTTTTATAAATAGATTATAATAATGAACAATAATCTAATCTACATTAATCTGTCTTCACAAGAGAAAGAGATGATAAAATCTTTTATAATATTTCGTATGAAAATTGTCTAAAGTATTCTTTACCTAAACAAATTTATTTAACACTTTACTTTATGATTCAAAAATCTATTAAATGATCTTCAAAATAACAATTTCAGGAACACGTCCTGATTCAAAAAAATCAGAAATATGATTGATAATCAATTCATCAAAAACCTCCATTAATTTAATATGGATATCAGTGAGCAATTAATTCAACTCTTCTGAAATTTAAGGTTGACTTAGAATTCGATTTATAATTCGTTTTAACACATGAGTACATTATATGACTGCTAATTTGGCTTCCTCTGTTTTATTTAATAACCCAGCAACATGAAGAGTTAATCGTAGTACTCTAATATATTCGCTATTAATTTCAGTCATCTAAAATACATTTAATAAGTACTTCATCCAAAATCTCAGAACATTTACACAAATAGATAACAGGATGCTTTTACATTACTTAACGACTTATTTATTCACTCTGCTTCTCATCACCATCTTTTATAAATTGTTAAATCAAACCTAACATAACACTAATAACTTACTTTCCAGCAGCTAATTCATTTTAATTATTAATAAAAAATATAAATGTCATTAAAAGAACTTATTTAATCTCTACACAAAGTAATCTCACATTATTTAAATACGTGGACTTAACAAATAAATATGTTTAATCTAATCTCAATTGAACATCTTTATATTATATTTCTATACAGATATTTCAAACTACTATTTACTACTACACAAAGAAAATATTAAGAGATTATATTAAATTAAACAGACTTTTTTTAATTTAACAAAATTTAAACTGAATGCAACGAGTACAACAATACGTTCAAAGACCTGTAGTCTAAGACTCTTTCCGTTAGTCTTTCAAATAAACACCTGATAAAGAGAACTCATATGCATAATTACAAAAACGAAAACCTATACAAGCTTATCCTCAATATCAATCAACTTAGACCCTCCAAAAACCAGAAATGCGTCCCAATTCTTCTTAACCTAGACAACCTTCAGTTCAGGCAGTGGCAAGACCATCATCAGCATCTAATGATAAAAGAGCATTTTCTAATTAAAAATAACCACCCAGATGTTCATTCAAAGAATTAAAGAACTCAACATACATTCAACCATAATAAGCTACACCTTAATCGAGATATTATTCATTAAAATAAGTTCCAGATAATAGTCTAGTAAAATCATAATCTAATTAACAGTTGGCAAACAAATAAATTGATTAATCAGAATATAAAAAATTACACGAAAAATTGTTATTTTTAGAAAACAAAATCAATAAAATTAAATCAAATATTGAAATAAGCAATTCTTAATTACAAAAATAATCAGAAAGAACAAAACCAAAACCAGTTAGCCTTGCTGCTAAATTTTTTTAAAAAAAAGACTAAGAAAATAATGAACCCAAAGATTCAAGCACTCCAAAAGAATTAACTAAATGTGCAACTGCTCTGAATCTATAACTCAATAAAGCTTTAAAATAAAGTCAAATTGTTAAAGAAAAATAATCAAGTATCAATCTTGATCAATTTGTTACATAAGTTAAACAAATTAAAAAACCAACTTAACCATTATAATAATAATAATAATAATAATAAATTAGTAGACATTAATCTTTAGAAATTAGTTAAACAACTATTCCAATTACTAAAACAGTCATCAATGAAAAATCATATTCATCATAAAAACCTAAAAAGGAAGAGAATGTACTTATTTAAACTGAAATTAGTTTCTATATTATATCTCAAGTGTAATGAGAGCATTAGTCTAAGAATAATGTAATAAAAATGATGAAGTTGTCAGAGATCATATAGTGTAAACTATCTAAGTAAACATTAATCTTTATCAATTAGGGTTTAGAATATGCTAAAAATTTATAATTACAATTTTAAGAAGACAAAGTTGTGAATCTACCAAAATCTAGCCATTTCAAAACATTAGTTTTTGATTTAGATGAAACTCTTATTCATTGCAACGAAAGTGTAGCTGTTCCTGGAGATATTGTATTACCCATCACCTTCCCAACAGGAGAGACTATCTAAGCATCAATTAATATTAGACCTTTTGCTTAATAAATTCTTTAAACTTTATCTCGACATTTTGAAATCATTGTATTTACAGCTTCTCATTCATGCTATGCTAATATAGTATTAGATTATTTGGACCCAAAAAAACAATGGATCAGTCATCGTCTATTTAGGGATCATTGTTTATAAACTGAGGAAGGTGCTTATGTTAAGGATCTTAGGTATTTTTAATTTTATATCTCTAGAGTCTTAGGCAATAGAAAATTATCTAATATTCTTTTGATTGATAATGCAAGTTACTCATTTGGGTAATAAATAGATAATGGAGTACCAATTATAGCATATTATGATAATAAATAAGATTAAGTAATCAATTTATTCAAACTTAGGAATTATTATATTTACAAAATTATTTAATGAAATTTAGAATGGTCACTGATGTTAGAGAACAGAATTCATAATTATTAAAAATGAACTCCTATACAAATTATTAAGATCCTTTGCTTTTAGTCTAAGAATTATTCCCTGATTATTTATAAAAATGATTTGTTGTACTTTCATTAATAAATAATAATATATCAAATTTTCTATTTATCCTGTTCTAGTATAGCAAACACTTATAAGTTAAAAAAAATAATGTATTTTCTTTTTAAAGAGAATATTCACTTTTTAACTTGTATATAATAAATCATTAATTATAAATAGAAATATGAATTAAAAATATGTAAATAATATTATATCATCAATTAGGAAGGTATTTTTATAAATGAAGCAACAACTATGGATTTTTTACTTTGACTACTTCATGTATCTGATAATCAAAAAATATATTTACATCTTTTATTTTCGCATTTAATATCTAAAACTTAGATTTGACTGCACCATGTTTATAGTATACATGTTATTTAATAATTTCTTCATCTCCAGCAATCATTTCAAAAGTGATTAAAGTCAACTCTTTGTATTCCAATGTTTAAACAATACTCACTTATGCTTTTGCATTCTGTTAAATATATAATATAGGTGCGAAACTGTCATAAATAATTAATTTATTTACGTTTATTGTTCCAATTAACATCTCCTGAATGTTTTAACACAAACTTCTGGATACCCAAAGAAATCTGTGTTGAGTTTTTAATTTGTTTTGACAACTTAAAAATTGTCTTTATCGACTGTGTGAAAATAATAGAAAAATAAATCATTTTCGCTTGATAACTCTAAAGTTAATTGTTATAAATCTTTTGCATTTCCCTATTTTGATAATTTAAAATTTACATACTAAAATCATGATTCTAACTCTGATATTTTCAACAATGCTTTAATCTTCTTAGTCTGGAAATTTAATCATAAAAGGGATCTCTTGATTGAAAATTATCTTATATCCTCCTTGTATACATGGATCTAAACTTTCTATTTATGAAAAGTCAATTTGAATTAAATTTTCTTACATTTAACAATAATTACAATATGAAATTCGTTTTAGTTGTTTATCTTTTTTGTGTTTTTTTAGTGAACTGCTCAACTACTCAAAGTACAAATATCTTCTATTAAGTGTTGAGTCCAAAATCATCAAAAAGGTCATAGATGGAGAAGATAAATGGTTTGAAGGTATTCAAATATATCATAAATTTAGAAATATCTTAAGAATATGAGGACGCCATTTATGAATATGATGCATATCCTGATGAGTTAAGTTTAGGTCATTAGATGGATCTAGGAAGAATGATTGATAATTATGATATCCCAGAAGACTGTTTTGAGGAAGTGATTAGTGTATATGAATATTATGATACTGATGAACCAGAATAGAATTAAGAGAAGAATTATTAAAACAATTTTTAAGTACATGATTTGGGAGAGGAAGAATTTCTCAAAGTAGAATAGATAGTAGATGAAAACAGGGATGTGCAAAGTGTAATAGTTAAACAGTAGGAGAGTGGATAAATATAAAACAATTAAGTTAATGAAAAAAAAGGTAAATAAAAAAAAAAGTAGGGTCGTATGAATTTAAGAAAGAAACAAAAGAAATGAACTTTAATAAATTTCAAAATTAGAATAAATATTAACTAGTCAAATTAATATACTCATCAGGATATTTCAATCTAAATCCTATTATTCTCACTAACAATAAAATGTAAAACTGTATTCATGTCTACACTGATGAATTCATTCTCTTTCTTTTTAATTCAAAATTTCTAATCTTTGTCTGCAAATATCACAATCATATCCTATCAAATCTACAGTATCGATATTATGATTGAGTATAAAATTATATAAAATTATTGATTTATGCGTGAATATTAGAAAGAGACAACTTTAATAATATCTTTTACTCCTACCCAATATATTAAAATTAGAAAAAGAAAATTAATTATTCAAAATGATGAGATATACTGGTAGGATTCAATATGTTTCTTTGTATATATTCATTAATTCACAATCTCTAGGTCATATATTATAAAGGAATCCTCCAAAGATATGTACCTTTTCAAATTAGAATCACACTTTTTGACACTCATTAAAGTGAAACTCTTATATAACAGTATATGTTTTTAAAATATATCAAAAAAAATTTGTTATTGATAATATTAATAAATCAACAAATATTATCAGAAACATCTTTTATTTAGAAATGAGAAATAGGTAAATTTTAAGCAAATTATATGTTAACATCTACTTTATTTTCTGCTTATTCTTATTTTATTGATAATTATATTTAACATTATATATAATTCATGCAAATATTGAACCATGCTCATTTCCTCTTAAAGAATGTTAGATTTTTGGCTAAACACATGCTTCAACACAAGTCACCAAGTCTCTATAAGGATACATCTTACTATAAATTAAAATAATACACAATTCTTTTCAGGATCAGCATTTTTCAAGGAAAGGAAGGCTTTTACACATCTGTCGTACTTATCATCATACCATTTGCATTAGGGACGACATATTTAAATAACCATGTCTTTTGGATCTTTACCATTTTCAATCATATTATGTATTTCTGTCTTATAATTATCACTGTTCATTAAATTTATTTTTAATATCTAAATATATACAAACCCTCTAATAAATAAGTTTTAAAAAATAAAGGAAATAGGATTTAAATAACATAAAATACTCATTTTAATCACTTTTTAAGCACTTTTTCATATTGATTTATTAACAACAGGAATATATATTTATATTCATATTTTTATTAATTATTATGTTATCAAATTAAATTATTTACATGCGTTTCTGTGTTTCTAGCTATAAATTTTCTCTCTTATAAATAGAATAATAATAATAATACATCTTATTTATTTATAAAAATTAATTATGTTTTTTTCTATCAGAAATTATATAATAATATTTTTTAAGATTTATGTAAAATAAATAATGCCTTTTTAATCAATCTTATAAATTATCATAAGTTAAGATAATAATCATATAAAAAAATAATAAATCATTATTCACTAAATTTAGTTTTAGATCTATTCTCTGCAAACAGGACATTCATTTTTTTTTTTAAGCCAATCCTTAATGCAATCTGAATGAAAAAAATGCTAACATTTAAGTATTAATTTATTTTCGACTATTTCATTCATGCATATACTACATTCTTAAACTCCATCTAATTTTTAAAATTTATCCTCTATATACATTATACACTCAACAAAGTGGTCATTAATAAAGGCTCTGACTATATTATCACCACAATATGGGCATTAAATTTCATCATAATTTGTTTCTTCTCTATAAATACATTGTTCTTCATGAACTTCCAAAATTTTCTGAGGTATGCTTTTTTTGCAATATTTACAGTTTTTTTCTTGAAGAAAGCCATCCAGAATTGATTCTAAATCTTAATCATACTCATTTGAGTTATCATTTAAATTTAACTTTTATTAGAAAGGTTTAAGTAAATCTGAATTACTTTTCTTATGGAATTTTTATTGCTATTTAAATTTCTGTAATTATAGGATATTTTTTTCAGCATTATTTTATTTTATTTATTAATTGAATGTTTATAATTTATTATTTTATGATTATGATTGCGATTATTATTATTATTATTTTTTTATTTGAAAATTCTTTTTCTATTTATCTTGTTATATAAGCTCTTCTATAATTTCGAATGAATCTCTTATATTATGAAATTAACTAAGAATTATAATTAAATTTACTTTTCTTATTGGTTGAAATTGTCATTTTCAAAGATTTGACTATTGCTATCTGAAAGTTGGGATTTATGACTTTTAAAAGTAAATTCAGATTCCAATTCATTTTCTTCAATGGAACTCAGACTGCTATTATTTAACATATTTAATTAAATGAGTGTATTTTTATTATTATTATTTATAAATATTGTAATTTGTAAAATTTAATTGTATTGTGAAAATTCTATCATTTTTTTTGTTTTAGTAATTTATATAGAATACTTCTAAAATATAGTAAAAAATTCAAGAATGAATAAACTCATCATTTAGTAACTCATCTATTGTTGCTCTCTCATCACACTGTTTTTTTAGACATTTTGATATAAAATTTTTAAGTTTATAATCAAAATGTCTAGGGTATTATACTTCCTCTGAAATTATTCTTCTCATTTATAATTTTTAATCTCTATCCTTAATTGGAGGTTCTAGATTACTTAATTCATATGTTAATATTCCAACAGACCAAATATCAATACGATTATCATAAACTATGTTAAATTAGATATTTACAATTTTAATTTATGACTTCAGGTGCCATATAATCTAAGGTACCACAAAAAGATTTACTTTGTTTCTTTATATACTAAGCTATGCCAAAATCTCCCAATTTAACATGATTATTATGTAAATAAATATTTTCTGGTTTGATATCTCTATGCATAATGCCTTGATTATGTAGATATTTTAATGCAAGCAGAACTTCCTTAATAATTTATTTTATTTGAGTTTAATCAAATTTTTAATTAAAAAGTGAACCTTAATTGCAATATTCTAAGAGTAAGTAAACATTCTTCTCGTCTGAAAACTCTTTAAATAATTTAACAATATTAGGATGATTAAGCTACTTCATTATTTGAATTTCTCTTTATAAATGCAAAGTCGTCTGTGTCTTAATTGTGCAACTTTTATTAATTATCTTCAATGCAAATTTTTCTCCATTTAACCTACCTATATTGTCAATATATTACATTGCTAACATAACTTTACTAAATTTCCCATAACCAATCTATTGAAGAATTTTCAGTTAATTGAAAGTATTTTCTTTACTCTTTTCAAACAATCTTTCAGAATTTGGATTATTGTATTCAGACTATGTAGTCCTATATCTTGGAGTGACATAGAGTTAAGGTGGAGCTCTTTTTTAGGCTGAATTGAACATAATATTTATTATTAATATTAATGTTAGTTAGCTTACTGTTATTTTATATTTATGTCTTAGAAAATTATTTTTTTTAAATGAGAATCACTCTATCAATTATGATAAGGAGGGTAATTTATGTGAAATGGATCTTAACTTTATGAATAATTGAAAACAAATGAATATGTAAATTTATATTAAATAAATGTTTAAGTTAATTTTTATATTATGCATTATGTTCAGCTTTTAGAAAAGAATATATTACAACAGATATGAAGAGGATCCCATAAATTAATACGAAAAATGTTAACAAATGTATTGCTAAAATTATGCTGAATCCTGCTTTTCTGATGAGCTTTGCATGTAAACATAACATAATTGTTTTACAAAATATTACTCAAAGGATTCCAAAGATTATATTAATTAAGTACTAATTAATAAACTCATTTTAGTACTATTAATGCATTAAATCAAATATCAAAGCTAAAGTATATATAAATTGCATGGAAATTTATTGTTAGCAAGATCTCTTATTCATTTTATCTATGATAAATAAGAAAATTTGAAATAAGATTAAATATTATAAGCTTAATTACTAATAACTATTATCCAATTTGAATTATTTTATTTTGATCAATCATTTTAACAATTTTGTAAACTAATAGATTTTAATTGTTCAGTGATAAAAATAAAATAATAATTAATGCGAAGATGTGTTTATTAATATATTAAACTTAATTAATTTCTAAAAGTAATACAAATATTATATTTGATTAATTACATCTCTGTGTTTTAAATAATTACTTATATTAAAAGAAGAATTTAAAAATATTTATTGCAATTAATATAATTATTAACAGTTGTTGTTATGTTAAACTGCCATTTTATAACAGTCCTAAATATAATTGATAAATAATATTTAAAATGAATAAAATTTTATTAATTACACTTCTGTTATTATGTATCTCCGCAAGAAGATTCCATAAACAAGATGATGGATATTTAACAGGATTAAATAGAGAGAAGTAAGAAAGCAGTTAACCAGCTGATGACTGGCCTACTGGAGATGATGATGGAGAGCATAAATGGACAAGTGAGGAGGAAAATACTGGAGAAGGAGATTATAGTGATAATGGAGATGACGGAGACAATGGAGACAATGGAGATAACGGAGATAATGGAGATAATGGAGATAATAGTGATAACGGAGATAATGGAGATGATGGAGATAATGGAGATGACGGAGATAATGGAGATAATGGAGACAATGGAGATGAAGGAGCTACTGGAGACAATGGAGATGAAGGAGATAACGGAGACAATGGAGATGAAGGAGACAATGGAGATGAAGGAGACAATGGAGATAATGGAGATAATGGAGACAATGGAGATGAAGGAGCTACTGGAGATAACGGAGACAATGGAGACAATGGAGATGAAGGAGACAATGGAGATAATGGTGATAATGGAGACAATGGTGACAATGGAGATAATGGAGACAATGGAGAAGGAGCTACTGGAGATAATGGAGACAATGGAGATAATGGAGACAATGGAGAAGGAGCTACTGGAGATAATGGAGACAATGGAGATAATGGAGACAATGGAGAAGGAGCTACTGGAGATAACGGAGATAATGGAGATAATGGAGACAATGGAGATAACGGAGATAATGGAGATAATGGAGATAATGGAGATAATGGAGATAACGGAGAAGGAGCTACTGGAGATAATGGAGACAATGGTGATAATGGAGACCAAAATAGAAGACAAAGAAGAGTCCATAAGAAAAAAAATTTACACTTTAGAGGAAGACCTTGAATCAATAACATTTGATCATAAGATTTTCTAACAGTAAATTTTAATATCAAAATTTATTTTTTTTTAATTAAATTTCTCTCCCTAAATCTGAATGTGATAATAACATCATAGATTTATTTTGGTTTGATCTTCCAAAAAAAAGATTACTTTTAAATTATTTATTTATTTAGAAGCCTTTAAATGAGGGGTGTAGTATTTTTGTATACTTAATGGCCAAATAAATTTTAAAATATGACATCTATATATGAAGTGATAAATTTATGAATTAAGAACTTTTAGGAATTAATTTATTCTAACAATTTTTTAATTCTAGATATAAATAAGTTACATTTTTCTTATATTAATGAGGGAAATTCTATTATTGTAAATAGAGGTGAAATTTTAAAGGAGATTTTTAAAGATAGAAAATTTGGAGTTGGTATCATCATTATAGGATTTTTCTTCTCAATTTTTATTTAGCTAGTTAAATAAGAATTTAAAGTAAAGTTGGAATGATCTAGTCAAATTAAAAAATCTGTTTCATGATAAAATTTTATTCAAAAAATTAAACAATGCATATTAATTTGCAAAGTTAAAAGTCACAATCCTTAATTTTATATTTCTAATGTCGTACTATAAGGCTCTACTCCTTTGAATCATTTAGGTTGATTTAGGACAGGATTTGTACTATAAAAATATAGATTTTAATCTATGTAATCTGTTCTCATTTAATTACTTTTGGTTTTGTACTTAGTGCAACTTATTGGTTCCTTCAATAAAATAAAATGATGTGTGTGTATTTTCACCTTATAATTCTCTTTAAGTTCAAAATGTTGATGAATTCAGAGAAATAATTAAGAATTTTTGAGAATGAAGTACTTTAGGAAAATTTAAGAACTAATTCAACAGATCATAACAATATTTACTCAACAAGTATATCTGAATCTAAAGAAAAAAATTAAGAATGAAGATTTATATTATTATTTAAGTATTTTAACAATTATTTATTAATATTTAATTCAAATAACAGGATCTAATTATCTTATAGAAATTCTATCATCTTGTTCTGATTATTATAATTTGAATAAACTTGGCAATTTCAATTATCTAAGTATGGTTGATCTTGAATCCCTACTAGAAAATTAAGGAATTCGTGAGGTAGGAGGTGGACCTGGTGAGTAAAGTTATTAAAATTGTATTTATTACAATTTTACTCTTTTGCTAGGCTCAATTTAAATCAATGGATTATTTAAGTTCAATTTCTCTTAATTATCTTTGTTAAAAGCAGATACACATTCGCAATAATTTAAAATTTTTGATGATTAATGAGATATATTACCTAATATATCTAATGATCTTTTAATTATTTTGCTTCTATTAGTTTTGCAAATTGGTTAATTTTCTGTTTTCAATCTCTAGAGGTAACTATCACTTTCAGCAATATTCAAGGATAGAGATTGATTTGATTACTTTAATGCTTCTTGATATATGAAATTTGCTTTTTCAAAAGAATTTTCCATTTATTTAGTCATTTTCTCTAAGAATTTTAACGACTACCCTTGACAACAATACAATTTAAATCTCTTAAAATAAATAAATTATTACATCTTCATCTAAAAATAGTATTTTAACTTTTTCTGCTAAACAAAGTGCTTTAGTTTCTCTAAAATTTTTATTTTATAAAATTTCTAGAAATCCAAAGACTTATCCTGTAGAGTATCTATTTAGCACAATTTATTGTTTATGAATTAATTAATTTTATTTAATTTTTTGATTTGATTTACTTTTTTATTATATTTCGACAACTCCTGAGATTATAAAATATACTCCTTTAATCAATTCTCCTTCTCTATAGATAACTGTATTCATAGAGTATTCAATATTTTATAAATGATATTGAATTAATCCTACATCTGCATCTGACCAATCAGAGAAAATGTTAATTGATTTAAGAAACTAGAAATTTTTATTCTAAATTCTTGTATAATACTCAGCTATAATTTTAATTAAATAAATTACATAAAAATTTATTAAAAGCCTCCCTTGATAATTTAATAAATTAACAATTTTCTGCACATACTATTGTAGCTTATCTAGGCACAGAATTTGTTAAAGCTATTTCTCCAAAACTGCCTCCTTACTCTATTTTACCTACCTTCATCATATTTGGGTATTTATTCTCAAGCATTTTCTCATCTTCCAAATCTTAATACTAATCTTCATCCTAAATTAATTATAGATAATACTGATTCCTCTCCTTCATCATATTCTTTTCCAATTTCATATTTCTTTTCTTGTCTTCTATCCTGTTTTTTATTCTTTTCCTACTTTTCTAATCTCTCATCTCCAAGTCCACTTTTCCCAACCAATACCTTAAAATAAATTTAATAATTACCCAAACACTTCCTCTCAAAATTATATAAAAGTTTTTACCAATATCACCACATCTAAAAAGTGTCCTACGAACAGGTAAATTAATATATTGCAACTCTCTGTATAAATTTAACATCTCATCGAAACTTGTTGTCTTCATCATTTCATGAAAGTATTTTATAGTTGAGAGTGCTGAAGCAAGTACACTTAAATCATTTTAATTCCTTGATTTTTCATCTTTAGATAATATAGCAATGATAATCTATTTTCATGCAGTATTACTTCAAAATGAAATGGGTTTTCAATATCAATCTCTCCTCTCTACAACAGTTCTTTGACTTATTGGTTCAATTTCATTTATTATTTTAACTTATCGATATTCGACATTCGTCTAAACATATGTTTAGTTTACTATATATTTAATATAAAATAATAAAGTCATCCCAAAAAAAGAGTACTAGATGTACTCTTAGTGTATTTTGAATTACATTCATAACTATATCCACTAAATAAATTTTGAACTGAATTCTTTTTTAGTAAAAGCTTATTTTCTTTAATTAATTCATCTTAACTATCATTATCTTCACTTATTTAATTTAGATATTCCACATTATCATCAATTTACTTCTTAGTAATAAAATTATACTTTTGGAATGTAAGGTGACTCAATTTCTTTGTTCAACAGTTTTTACCATGGGAAATTACGAAGCCAAGGATGATTTTTAACTTCATCAGGTCCCTTAAATCCCAATCTATTTGCAGGCTTTCTTTAAATAAGTTTGTTTATAAAATCTGCTGCCTCCACTGACCAATCATCAGGAATTTCAGACCTTTTTATTTATACTTATCTAGTTAAAATTTAATCACGAATTTCTTGTCTTGATCTTCCATTATAAGGTCTTCTTCCTAACATAAATTCATAACCCATAATTCCTAATGCAAAGTAATCAACTGCTATAGTATGATTTTATCTACACATAACTTCAGGTGCTATACAATTAATAATTAAATATTACCCATATATCCTGGTGTTCCACTTGTATCTTGAGAATTTTCTGATTTCCATACTCTTGCAATTCCTAAATCAGTCAATCTTGCATACCCTTATTTATCTAAAACAATATTTTCTGGTTTTAAATCTCTATGAATAATATTATTATTATGTAAAAATTCTAATGCAAGAAATACACAAGCAATAAAAAACTTTGTTTAATGCTCTTTAAATCTTCTCATTTTTCCTATATGATATCTAAGATCTCCTCCAGTTAACAAATCCATTACAAGATAGAGATTTTCTCTATCTTAAAAACAATAATTCATATTAATTAAAAATGGATGTTTAAATTATGCCAAAAGATTACGTTCATTCATAACGGAATTAACACTTCTTTTAGCTATTATTTTAGCTTTTGACATCTCTTTCATTGCATAATAATGTTTGCTTTTTTTCATTTCAACCTTCCATACCTTTCCAAAACCTCCTTTACCAATTACATAATGAAATTAAAAACTATATTTATTGATTTGTATATTGCAATCTACTATCAAAGTTTCCTCTTCATCATCACTTGATTAATGTTTTTCTTACTATCTTAAAATACTCTTTGAATTTTCATTTTTTGAAATATGAGATATATGTTAAATACTTAACATAGAGTTAAATAAATTATCAAGTCCTTTATTTTATTTAAATTGACTTGGTACCTAAAACTCTTGCTTTTTTATTTAGATCTATGGAACTTCATTATTAATTAATTGATATGGTTTATCTGCAGGTTTATTTTCTTTCACTAAACTATTTTATTATTTTATTTGATGATCTGGATATTTAATGTTAGTTTAACTAGATTGTTTAAAATTAATAAAAGGAGATATTTTTTAAATTGATGTATTTGGAGATTGAGAATTATTTCTTCCAGTATTTCTATTGATTATGTCTAAATTATCATAAAATGCTGGTTTAATTGGTGATTAATCTTTGGATTTATTTTATAAGTCTAGATGTGAAGACTATTATTTTTGTAATTAGGAATTGATTAATAATTTTGATTATTTTAGTTCCTATTTCAAAAATGTTTAAATAGGACTGCGAGAACTTGTATTTTAGAATAAATAATCTTATTTTTCTTTAAAAAATGAACTACTTCTACTACTATTAATATTTGATGCACTTTAATTTCGTAAATGTTTAGATTGAATTTAGATTTGTGATTAATCTTATTTTTGTATATTTAATTAAACAATTTTTATTTTTTAAGGTGTTACACTTCTCTATTAAGATTATTTGTTTTTATTTTTTGATGATAATTGAGCTAATTAAAAAAAACTTGTAAATTAACTTAGACCTAAAGGTGATTTATGAGTTTATTTTGTTGTTTCACTTTGTTCCTAACAAAATTAATACAATAAATTACAACTTTTTGTTTTATGTAATTGAATTTTGAGGGAAATAAATCCTTCAAATTGCGGTGGTTAGACATTTTATATATATTTATAATTATATATAAATATACATTTAATATAAGTCATTAAAACCAATTTTGTGAATCTTTAACCTAAAATGATCACTTGTTCAATTAATTAGTTTTTGAAGTTTGTTAATCAAATGAAAATGTAAAGAAATACCATTAAACAATTCGATATATTTTAAAATATCTAAAATACATTTTAATATCTTGATTTCATATAAATTTTTAGTATAATCAACTAAAATCTTAATTTTCGTTTAAGTATGATAAACTGAAGGATTAATAATTCGATTTTTATCTCTATCATATATTCTATTTCAAATAAATTTAAACAATATAAGTGGATATATATATATTATGAAATCAATCAATTATTGTAAAAAATTTGAAATAGATTGAGTTTATTTTAAAATAAATAACTTTGATAAATTCATTAACTCATAAATAATAAATCATAAAAAAAATTAATTACAAATTATATAAAGAATCAATCTTCATCCTCAATCCATCTAATACGTTTACCATCTTCCCACATTCCATGTTTTTCAATTTTATCAACTATTATTTTACCTTTACCATGTTACTTGCCCTTCTTCCAATTTCCAGAATATCTACAAAATGAATTTCATAGTTTACTTTTTACCATCTGGCCAAGTAAATGTTCCAAATCCATGTTTTTTATCAAAATAATAATCTCCTTCATATTGTTTCCCATCTTTCGTTGTATATTTACCATGACCATGCATATTATTATCCAACCATTCACCAATATAGGATCTTCCATCTTTCCAATGACATACTCCATATCCTGTCATTTTATTTTACAACCATTAACCTTAATAAACCTTTCCATCTGGCCAATGATAGGTTCCAGTACCATCTTTCATCCCATACTTATAGGTTCCTTCATATCTACTTCCATCCTACCAAGTTTCAGTTCCATAACCATGTTATTTATCATCTTTCCATAGTCCTTCATATTTGGAACCATCAGCATGAATATAAATACCATAACCATTTGTTTTATCATTGTCCCATTCTCCATCATCTAAACAATCAATTATAATCAAATTACATATATCACCATCTGCATGTTTAAAGATACCTTTTCCTTGAGCTTTATCATCCTTCCATTATCCTTCATATGAAGCTCCGTCAGACCAAACTTGAGTACCAAAACCATCACGACATATACCAATCCAAAACAAAATATAAAATAATATTGTACCATTCTCCAGTATATTTTGCTCCATTTTCATAAGTAAATGTTCCTCTTTTATCTCTAGTTACTTCTGTTTCTCCAGTCATCGGAGCAATTATCTCATTACTCTTAGGTCTTTTTGAATCACTAGGCAATGCATGTAAATTATTGTCATCTTGAGGAGTTTCGCAACTTTTACAAGACCCCATAAAAAATAAATAATTTATATAGATATAAAATTTATCAACCAGAATTCAGTTTTAATTATACTCCAAATTAATCTACTATTTAGAGATGAATCTTCTTATTATTCTAAAATGGCAATATGAACTATAAAAGAAACTTATTTCAATTAATCTAGAATAATGGCATTTTAATTTTTGGTTATCTTATCTTAACTATAAGAATTGTATATATTTCAATCATATAAAAATTTATATTCAAAAAGTTCTCCAATTTTTTTACTTTTTAGTTCATAAATCCATAAGTTTTATGAATTCTATTAAATTTCTATTAATTTTTTGTCTAAAAAAAGCGAGATTAAACTTAATTTTAATTATTCAATATATAAGATTCACTTAGAATTTATTATTATAACTTATAAATAGGTTATAAATAAATACAAGTTAATTCAAAGCTCAAATTCATCAGTTAATTCTCCTTCTTCCTCAATATCCTAATGATCTTTCATCTTTTATTTATACACATAGATAAAACTTAGTAAACTCAATATTACCATAGCCAAAAGGATATATATCCAATAAGTTGGACCTTCTTTTTTATATTGGAAAATTAATTCTACAGAATCTGAACTAAAAGAATTGGAAAGACTCAATTAATAATATTGATCGCTATGAGCTGCTTAAGTAGATTAGCAGGATAAATAATTAGAACTGGTAAAATTATATATATTTATCTGTCCATTTGTCAAATCCACTATTTAACCTCCTAATTTATTAGATTCTATAGAGATCACAACACCTTCTGGGTTAGGGAGTGATTAATTTAGCCCTCCCATCATCATTAAAGGTTATCTAATATTTATTTAAATCATTGTATAATTATAGATAGCAAAAACTCTTTCATTTTCAGAAACAAACAATAACAATAATATTCCCTTTGTTGCAAGCCCATAGTATTATTGGGTGTAATTTCCATATGGTGGAATTGTTTAGACTATAGTCTATAACTATAGTTAATTTTTGACATACAAATCTTTGCTAAACGTCATTGTGAAAATGAAAGTTGTAGCATTTGTAGTTGTCAGGGCAAGTAAGATTTCATTATACTTCAAAGCTAAGGGAATTATTTGTAACATAGCTGTTTATTTCAACAATAATAGTTTATTCTCTTTGAAAATAACATATTGATAATCTCTATGCAAACCTAGAGTGTAATCAATCAAATTTAAATATCCAATTTTATAATACAATTAATTATCACAGATGAAAAATACAGCAATAACTTATGAACTTTGAGTTTAGTTATAAAGATATTGAATAGAGAAATCTTCAATACCCTTCTTACAAGATATATTTTAAACTGTAATATTGTTTATGTCTTAGAGATTATATATGTAAATATACTCATATTTACTTGAAATTACATTTTAACCAAGTACAAAAGTAAAATTTTAATATTAAATCATTTTTCTTACCACTTAACATGATAATGGTAAAGCAACATATCCAAAAAGTTATGTAATATTAATTCCTTAAATCTCAAATTTAATTAGGAATGATATTGAAGTACTAAGACAAAGAGTATATATAAAATTTTAATAAGATGCAGAGGCCAAACATTTTTAGAATTAATAAAGATATTATGCTTGTATTCCTGAATATAATCCTATAATTGATGTGTTACTTTATAAGTAAAGTTCATTATTCAGATTCAATAAAATTGTAAAGTTGGGAAAGCTATAATTCTAATAACCTTAAAAGTATTAATATAACTAACATGTAATACTTGATTTTTTCTATTCTTCCATATCCATTTACAATTCATATTTAAGAATTTAAAAGTTGAAAAGAAAATCTAAATCAATTCTGAAATGGTCAGCCTTTTGAAACTAATATGTTAAATTCTTATAATCAACTTGAATATTAGTAAGAGGATTTAAAATAAAAATTGTATCCTCAAACAAATATTGAGATTAATAATTTAATTCAGATATTACAGCAAATGTCTAATTTAATTCTGAAATGTAAGAAGCATTTATAACATTGTGGCTAATAAATTATTCTGTTATCATAACATGTAGTAAATAGTATTTATTAGAAAAAGTAACATAGGAAGAATAATTTAAATCTACACAACTAAAATAATTTCCTGAAAATTTAAATTTATAGTATAAAGAACTATGATAAGGCAGAGCAGGACTATATACAACTATATTATTCTCTGATGAGTGAACATAAAGATGAGCATTATCAGAATAAAGTGGTGCCCCTTTTTAAATTTTTAAAGGTGGTAACTACTTCTAAAATTCAGGTTTGAAGATGTTGTAAATTTTATATACTTCAAATTCTAGTATATCATCATCTACTAAACTTGAAACCACTAATTGTTCATTAACAAGATTTAATGAATAAATTTCATAATCAACAAAAGTAATACTTATAGGGACAATACTATTGTTATATGAAATGTCTATAATTAGAAAGCAATCTCTATTGTTTATAAAAATAGTTGATGCTTAGTTTTATTAATTTGATGTAATTGATTTTGGATTAAATTCTAATCGCTTTTAAATTTGATCAAAAAAGAGTTTGTTCACTATTTCTTCATCTAAAGTAAAAATAAAATCTTAATTAAATGTTGATATTATTATTCTCTTATCTGGAGTCAGCAGTATTAAATTTTTGTAAGTTAATAAAAATTACTCAAATGGCTAACAACATATTATTGATTCTGAAAAAGTTACATTTTAACTAAATAATTATTCATAATAATTAGCTTAGATTATTATCAATTCAACACTTCCTTAATCAATAGCTATGGTAAAATTTGTTATGTAATAAAATGAAATTTGTATGGAATGGATCTTTTAATTGAAAGTATTATTGTAGATCTACATACAAGTGTAATTACTCTAACAAACAAAAATATACAAAGTCATTTTTTGAACTCCTATTAACAACAATCCTTCGAGAGAAAGCTAACTTATATAATATAGTTTGACCAAATCAAATTCTTAACTTAGTTAAAGACTTAACAATTCAAAGGTCTCGTCAGCAAATTCTCCTAATTTAGGATCAGAAGTATTTGCATTGATTTTTTATAGAGGTCCTGAAAAACCGTTGACTGCATATTAAACGATAGAATTTTACATAATAACTTTTGGTACTTTCTAGTTATACACCAAATAGATATTGGTATCATTCTGTTCCAATAGTGTATATCTAATCTGAGACTTGCAAAATCGATTTACAAATGGTATCTCTAATTCAAATGCTGATATTGAAAATATACCATTTGAAATATTAGGATCAAATATTCCTTTTAGTTATGGGTTTTGAAGTGTTGAAATTGTTAATTTATTACTAAATTCATAAAAACGGTTAGTTGTTGGATCTAAATAAGAATATATTTATGTAATATTGCTATTGTCTCTTGAAAATGTAAGCATTGAGGTATGATCCTCTGATTAATAAATGATATCAGCTGAATTTACAGTAAAATAGTTATCTTATTAAATAATGATAAAATATTAACTAATTTATACTTGTAAAATAGAGTTTTGATTAAAATCAAAATATGTTAAAACAAAATCTCCAAAAAAATTAATAGAATTTTCCCATGCTACAAATTTTTGAACAGAAGAATAGTAGTCATAATTAGTAATTATTAATGTATCCCATTATGAGTTTAAACTAGCACTAGTTCCAATTGATATTGTTAGTAAGTTCTGAACTGAATAACGCATTACTAACGTATAAAATTTAAATTCCTTATTTATGATAACTTGAAAAATTCCCAAATTTGGTACTAAAATATAGATAAATCCTTTGTCTGATATTTCAAAATCTACTAATTGATGCTAAAACTAACTAGTGTTTTTATATTGATCATCATCCCATATAAAGAGAGTTAGAGTTGTGTATAGTTTATAGAATTAAGCATACAATAATGCCTCTTTCTATTAGGTAATAAAAGATCTCATTTTTGTTTTAGTAGGAATAGGTGAAGTCAACTTCTAAATAAAAATCAACTAATGTTATTTTTAAAAAAGAAATTATAATACATTCTGATCATAGCAATCAAGCAAAATTTCATTATTTATTGTAAAGATTGCATTGAAATATGTTTAATTGTCAACTAATTTCAGTTTTGATACCAAATCTAGATCACTATTATACATAATTAGAGTTTATTCCTAAGTTAAAGATGCAAAATGTGTCTTATTTGATGAGATTGACTTTGAAGTAAAACCTTCATTAAATTTCAACAGATACCATAATTGTCCTTGGAAACAATAGTTTCGAAAGTATTATAGACAATAATATTGTTAGGGCAGTTCTAGCAATAATAGGACAAGTTCTTTCCATTAAATAATGTGTCCATTGGAAGTATGTAATTTTCTCCTTAAGTTGGATAGATGTTTAATTCATTGATTTCGACTTCACAAGCTTGTGAAATAATGATCAAAAAGGTTAGCCACATATAGATAAAATCTGATATAAATATAATAATTTTAAAAATCAATGCTTTTAAATTAAGCTCCTGTCATGGTTCCAAATAACTATTCGAAGAAGGTACAAAAATTAATGTATATATTTAAAATTATTAAAGACTCTAATAAGTGTTTGAAAGTATTTGAAATAAAAAACATTAGGTTAATATAATGAAATTAAAATGTTCATAGCATAATTTATTTTATTTTTTAAGAAGAATTAGAAGTGAAAATAAAGTAAAAATTGATTCTTTAATTATTATTATATAAAAGCAACAGTTAAATTTATACTGTGATGATTAAATGAGTGAATTAGATAGTGGAATAATAAGTTATGAAATCTGTCATTTTTCCAATCCAAAATTGAGTAAATTTGCTCCTCTATGTAATCCTAATTTTCTTGGAGCTAAGTATTTATTTACTAAATATTATTGTTGCTGGAACTACTCATATCGAATAGTTTTAGTAGTATTATCAAATTCAATTGGTGATTAATTATTAGTTCTCATTATTACAGTAAACGGTGATGTAGGAGTGGATTTAATTTAAGAGGCCATTCTAGTATGACATTACTTCTTTTTTGATTTATGTCTTTCTGTTAAGCCTTCTGGCTTTAAAGTTCTAGTTTTGATTGAAGGCAATTTAGTTTACAACCACTCAATTTTTTAAGATGGCATTTTTATAAGTGGACAAATGGGTTAGGATTCTTCAAAATGAAAAGTGATTTAGATAGGATCAGGATTTGAATGAAGTGATAGGCAGTATTAATGTTTATAAAGTCCCTTATTTAGAAGCATTGATTTTTTTAATAAAATAAACATCACATCAAGAATCTCTACTTAAAGAATTTCTTGAGACTCCAAATCTAATAAACACCAGATGCAAGAAGGACAACAATTTATAGAATCGTAGTCTGAGTGACTCTTCTGCTGATATCAATGGATTGAGTTGTTAATTTGTCTTCTTATTCTCTGTTCAATTATTAAAGCGAAATGAAATCATCGGTTCTGTTTTTTAGGGCTGAGATTCTATCTATATAATAAATAGTAAAAGGTGTGTGTGATACCTTTGATTGATTCAACGTGAGTCTTGTTTGCAGCATCTTAGAGATTGTGATCAACTCCCTGTTGTATTTTTATTGAGTATTTATACTCGTTAACACTCCAAAATTATTTGGACTTGATTACACAGAACTTGTATCTGCCCACTAATAGTAATATTAACACTTGTACTTGTTTTGGCTGTGAATGACAACTTGTTCTTTCCTTCCATAGTTTTAGCAGTTTTCACTATATTGCCATCTGGACCATAGACATTTAGTGTGATTCCATCTTTGATCATTTTTGAAACATCTAAATTTAAAATGAATGAATACCTCTTTTTTCATTTTTGGCCACACCTTCAGACATCAATTCATGATATATCACTACTATCTAAAAATGAATAATGGAGATATACAGTTTGACTAGGTACTTCATCTGAGAAACACTTTTCAACTCCTTCTTTTGCATAGAAGCTTATACATTGGTTCAAATTGAATAACAGAGCAAGCAAAATTATGTATTTCATATTAAATGTATTTAATTATAACACTGTTGTATTGTACATATGCTTAGTTTGTTATCTAATCACTTATACAAACTGACAGAATATCAACCTACAATCCGCCTTGGATGTAAAGGTTTATGGATTCACAAATAGCAGATAATGATTTATTGGCAGCAGCTAAAACGGCAAGCTCTTTCAATGATAAACTAGAGCATGAAGTCAGAGTGGCTGCTGATTTTGAACCTATTCCACATTTAGGAGAGTATCCAACAAAATTAAAAATGGATCCTAGTAGAGATCCACCATCATCTAATGCCGCATCAAAATTAGAAGAAAAAATATAGCAAATGAAATAATAAGTTGCTGAAGAATCAGTATTTAAAGTTGGTTGGTAGGATGATGATAAGTTGTACAACAAAATTATTGAACATCTTATTGAATTGGATCCTGAGCAATAATCAGACTTTCTATTACAAATCTTAAAAAACGAAATGCGTTCTAACAGAACTCGAGTTGTCCAAAGATTGAAGGAAATATTAACTATGATCATGGATGAAACTATTTCTATTCCACTTGAAAAACTCTATGAAGTTTGCATTAGAGCCAATATGGAGATGGAAGTCGAAGAAGTGTTTTTAGAAGAACTTAACATATCACTTGATCCCATAAGAAATGGAGAAATTGGTGAAGCAGAATAGTTAGTTGAAGAATTATAAGAACTTGAATCATTAGAGGATGAAAATATTCAACATCAAGAATAAATATCTGTACCAATTGAGTATCAAATTGTTTTGAGAAAAGAACCTAAATTTAAGAGTGATAATAAATTAAATCCTATTGATACTATATCAGTTAATAAAGTACATATCATTAATGACTAAGCAGTTGAAGATCATAATAAACAAAAAATTAAATAATATACAATGAGATTAGATGATTTTTTCATTTCACATCAAGGGGAGGAGAATGTAGAATAACCAGAAGAATAATAATAAGAATAAATAGAGGATAATTAAGAATAAATAGAGGATAATTAAGAATAAATAGAAGATAATTAAGAGTAATAAGAAGATAATTAGGAATAATTAGTAGATGATTAGGAATAAATAGAAGATAATTAAGAATAAATAGAAGATAGTTAGGAATAATTAGAAGGTAATTAAGAATAATTAGAAGATAATTAAGAATAAATAGAAGATAATTAAGAGTAATTAGAAGATAATTAACAGAACGATGAGCAGGTTGCTACAGAATAAGAAATTTAATTTGAACCTGGACCAAGAGAATTATTTAGAAATCCATAAATACCATTTGATCCAATAGAGGAAATCATTCAAAATGGTGGATTTATACCTCATGAATTTCTAAATCCTCAACATAGAGATGATATTTATGTAAATGACCATCAATTTATTCCCCTCACTCCAGAAGAAATGTCTTATTAGAGTAAACCTATCATTCCACATGAGATGTTTAATCCTATCAATGAAGATGATAAGTATAATACTTTTGGTAATAAAATAAAAAAAGATCCTTATTTTCATTACAATTAAGGAACCCAACAGAATTCAACTGAAAGAAAACCTGATGTAGCATAATCAATAAATATTGTATAAGGAGACGCTGAGATGTAGTCAATTAATATTGTTCTTGATCCAGTATAAATGTAATCAATAAATATTAATTTCGATGAAACATAAGCTGAATAATACAAATAATAATAACTCTATCATAAATATAGAAACCAAAAGCACTTTATTAATCGTGATAGCTTTCATTACCCTAATGACCCTCTTTATCCCAATATTCATACTGTTCAAGACCATACAAGATCTCCATACTACTATGAAGGTTATTACACAGGAGAAGTGCCTCAACATCCATATTAAGTGTATGAGCCACCTATAGAAGAACCAATCTAAGAAGTTATCAATGAGGAGATTGCTTATGAAATAATAAATGAAGAATTAGTTCCTCCTGAAGAAGCCAATTTAGAGAGTCCTCCAGAAGAAGGAGCTACAGAAATACAACCTGAAGAGGGTGCTGGAAATGCACAACCTGAAGAAGGAGGAGGAGGAGGAGAAGCTGTTCCAGAAGAAGTTGCAGGAGAAGCTATTCCTGAAGAAACAGTTGGTGAAGCAAAGGCTGAAGAAATGATTGAAGCCAAGGCAGAGGATGGTACAAATCCTGAAGAAGGTATTATTGAAGATACCAATGCTCAATAAGAGGAAGCTACTTAGTAAGAGACTGTTCCAGAAGATGCTCCTTAAGAGGGAGGAGGTGGAGAAGAAATCAAAGAAGTCGAACCTGTCGAAGATTAATAATAGGTTGAAGATGAAATTCAACCAGATAATGCTGAATTAACTGATTAGGTTATTTAGGAAGATCCACTTCAATATGAGTAAGAACCTTGGATAAATTGGGAAGAAGTACCTGATGAAGAAATTGAATATTTAATTAGTCGATTGATTGATCCTAGATTTTATGATCCTCATCATCCAGATTACAATCCATAAGATCCCAGAAATATTATTTTCACTTCAACTCATTTCTAAAGGTCATAAGTGTATTTATAGATCAAAAACCCTTTATTTTATTTACCTGGCTAGGGTCCATATTCTAAATTAAAATCATGTAATACTCCAGAAGACTTGTTAGATCAAATTACTCCTGATGATCTTCATTAATTAGTTAGTGAATGGAAAAAGAGAACACAGAATTATAACATTCCAGATTCTGATTATTAATCTAGAAATTAACAATCATAATAATCTTCCATTTATCGTCCTTTTCAAGAGTCTTCAACTCTTGATCAAGCTCCCATTGATCAACAAGAATTTCAACCAGGAGAATTACCTAAATAAAGGAAAAGTTCTGATGCTTAGCCTTATGAATTTGCAGATGAGGATTTTATTACACCAAGAGATATAGGTAAATTTGGAAGGAAAAAACCTTCAAAAATGTAAGGATTAGATCCTAATGATCCAAGATCAGTGCCCAATTTTAATCCTGATAAAGAGAACTATTTTGGCAATAATGAATATGTTGAAGAAAATCCTATTCTTAAAGTAATTTAAGGCAACAAAATGTAATAGGAGGAAAGGGGAGACTATTAATTGATGAACCCAGATGAGTTTCATCGTCCCCCAGATTATAATGATGAAAGATCTTATAGAACTGGTAGAGATGGAAAACCAATTGAGCGCAATCATAGACATGGAGGAGATTGGCATGACGAAGATGATTATTATGATGAATATGATGAATATGATGAGTATGATGATTATTATGAAGATCGGGATGGCGATGGAATCCCGGATATATATCAAGATGAAAGTTATTATCCTCCTTATTATGAAAGAAGATAGCCATATGCAGATGAATATGATAGGAGAAGATCAGGACATTAAGATAAAAGAAGATATGGAGATCATGAAGGCAGGAGATATAATGACTATGATGATTATGAAGACTTTAGAGGAGCTGATGATGCTTATGATAAAGGAAGAAGATAAAAGCCTGGAAGAAGAAGAAATGATGATTATGATTCAAGAAGTCCTAGAAATCCCTATTATAGAAGGTACGAATTGGGAGATTATGAAGATTTAGAGGAAGATAAAATTGGAAGAGAAATAAACAGATCAAAAAGAGATATAGGTAGAAAAAAAAAGTACTAGAAAGGAGATGGTGATGATTAATAACCTAGAATAGAAGAGTTTCATATTTATCATGATTTGGATTAATATTCATAAACAAGAAATATTAATGATAAACGAAATAGAGAAGAAAAGGCTATGTAAGATCCAAAATATAAGCCAGGAAATATTAATGGGTCACCCTAGATTAGAGATACAACTAGAGATTTTGATGATTATCCTAGTAGAAGCAAATCAGAAGATAAGGATTAAATGGATAGTTCTGGTATTGCATTTGCTAAAACCTTAAGAGAATAAGGAAAATAGAAGAGAAATAAAAAAATACAGGATGAAAAATTAAAATAAATGGGATTAAAGAATCCTAAGAAATAAAAGAAAAATAAAAATTAAAAAAAGAAGAAATAAAATGAAGAAAATGAGGATTAGACAAATAAATCAAATTAACAATAAAATGAATAATAATAATAATAATAATAATAATAATAATAACCATAATAATAATAATAAGATTAATAGGATTAATAGTAGAATAAATAATCATAATATAAAGTATAAGCATTAGCTGCTAATAAATAAAATAATGTAAATAATAGTGATTCACTTATCAAACCTTAAAATAAAAATACTACTTAAAAAGAAATGTCAAAAGCTAATGAAATTGATGAACCTGATCTTAAACATTAAGCAAGAAACAATGCAGAAAAAAGTGATGAAAATAAAGCTCTTGGCAAAAATGATGAACCTCTATTAAATAAAAATAAGAAAGCCAAAACCTTATTACAAATATCAGATGAAGATTGTTCTCATTTAGACAGCAGATCTAAGACTTATACCTGTGTTTAATGTAATGTAATTATTGAGTATATTTTAGACTCAAAAATCTTATCATTTAAATGATGACACCTGGTATTTAATTGGATTAGCATAAGGGTACAAAAAAGAATTTCACACAGTATTTAAGTTGATCAAAGAACTAATTAATCCACAATAACTCTATACTAGTTTTGGAATTAATAATAAAATTTGTTTTAGCAGTTAAGAGAAGTAAATAATTAATTTAGATAAAATAATAACTATATTTTAAGGTAAAAAAGTGACAAATACTTTAATTAAGTTACCTGAAAAACTATAAATGTCATATTTCTAATTATCATTCAGTAACCAAGAGTTTTCTGATTTTGAATTAGAAATCGATGACAACAATATTCAAATTGATAAAGCTGGAGTTACTGTTTCAAAAATAAATATAATTTGGCAAATGAATCAAGTCTAATTAGGATATTAAGGCATAATTAACCTTAACAGAACTTAGAGAAAATTTGATTACAGGTAAATAATTAGTGAAGATTGCACAAATGAAAATCTTAGAATCTATCTACACTTTCCTCACGATTACCAATATTCAGTTTAAATGATAAAGCAAATATTTAATCAATAATATATAGAATTTTATGAATAATACTTATTGTAATAGATAGATAAAAATGACAGATGGGTTGTAGTGTAATTCAAATCAAGATAATGTGAAGAATCAAGTGAGTATGGTATATCACTTTAATAATGAATATATATTTATTAAATTTAAAAAAAAAAAAATATGAAATATATTCTTACAGAACATATAGAAATGGCAGAGAGGATTAATATTAAGTTCAAAGAAAGTTTAAGTTTAATGTATTGATGCTAATTAATGGTGTCGGGACCAAGAGGAACGATGATCAGAAATTTCATACATGCTTCCTTAGGTATTTAAGTTTAAAAGAAATTAAACAAATAAACAAAGAAGAAGAAATCTAGAGTTAGTATTAGAATTAGTAATCTGACAGAAAGAAGAGATATTAAATGAACTCAGTTACAACTTAAATAAAAAACATGATTAGAGGTGTTACTCCAGGATATAATTCAAAATGGTTTTAGCATATGCTAACCTTTCAATCATTATCAATTTATTTGAAAAGGAATAAAATTTATTTGTTTTGATTTAAAAAAAATATAAGAAATTTTATAAAGAGTTTTATTATTCTTAAAAATTCTTAAACAAGTTAAATTAATTGACTTGTTAGAATTCTAGACTAATTGAAAAACATGAAAATATTTAATGATATTACAATATTTGACATAAATGACTGTATAAAATAATTCTTAGATGGAATCTATGTTTCAGAAAAACGTTGAAAAATTTGATATTTAATATTATAAAGTATATGTTGAAATATATTGATATTTTATTTTTGTCTATAAAATAAATATTTCATATTTCTTCCACTTTGTAATCATGATTTTCAAAGAAATTGATTTCTTTCTTTTTTCTTGAATTGTATTTTTCCAAAAATCTTAATCTATTACTAACAATTCTTTCAATAAGCTCATCGGTAGTCTGTTTGTTTACAGCTTTGATTTACTAATAGATTCCCAATTTATTTGGTAATTCATAAGGATCTTCACTGGTTTTTTAAGAGCAACTGCCTTCAACGACCAAATCAATTTTGAAATTTTTGATTAATTGTTCATTCACTTTAAATGGAACTCCCATAATAACTTCATCGACATATTTAATAGCCAACAAATTTAAAACTCTTTCTTACAAATTTAGAATTGGATAATTTTTTCCTTTTATTTTATTAATAGTCTAGGAATTTAGGAATTTTTTAAATTACTTCATTATCATAAACTCCAACATACAAAAAATCTCCCATTTCTTTGGCTTTTCTTAAAACATCCACATGACCTTAATGTAGAATGTCGAATGACCCATCTATATAGACGATTTTGTCACCAGATTTAGGTTTCTTATTGTTACTAAACTACATGATTCTTCTGGTTGTATTCAATATCTTATTATTTAAGGTTTATTCAATAGAAGCTTGATCTATCTCTAAACAGTTGATATTGGATGCTTCAACTATGGTTTACTTCTAAAATACTTTCTGAAAATTATTTAAAACAATAATTACCTTTTCTTCCCACATCACTTCTTTGGTCATTAATAGCATTCTTCCTACTATATCTGTTGTACTGATTCCTTCTGTTCTTTTAAAAATTCTAAAAAAAATATGGAATGGATAAAAATTACTTCATTCTTTTTGCATCCTTAAAGGGTTGATAAGCATCTTTTCCATCAGCAGTTTAGACTAAATCATCTCCATGTGCAACATGAGAACATGAATGTCTATCTATCTATTCTATTGTTGGATCGTATGTTTCTTAGACAACTACTTCATCTACCCATTTGCAAGCACTAGCTAGGGCTAATCTTTCTTCGTCAGTCATAATTGGAGGTCCTTTTGCTTTGGCAATTGCATCTGATTTTATCACTCCTACAACCAAAGTTTCACATAATTCCTTGGCTTGGCGAAGTGCGTTAAAGTGACCAGAATGCATTAAATCAAAACAACCATCAAAATATAACCTTTTGACTTTCTCTTCCCCATAACTTGAAATTGGGAGTTATGATAAAAATAGGTCAGCCTGTTCTTTTGCTGCATCCCTAATGTGAGCATTCTCTGCGCTAAGTGCTTTAGCAAGCTATTGTATCTTTTGTGCTTGGTCATTTTTAAGAATATGATCAATAAAAAACAATGTATGGAGGTTATTTTAATCCATTTTAATTTAATTCCTATATTAATTCTTTCATTAGCATTATAACATAGATGTCTTGATTAATGAATAAATAATAAAAATAATCAACAAAACTAGTATGTCTACATTTGAGAAAGCTATTTAGAAATTAAGAAAATTAAGCCACCAATTTGAGTTAACACACAATTCAACCGAAATTCATTCAAATGCATCATTCTTTGAAGAAGAGAGGAGTTAAGATTTTTAAGATAGTGACTTATCTTTACCAGAAGACTTATAAGATAATTGGGAAATGTCCTCAATTTGCACTGAAAATGTATGCACATTCTATTTAAAATATTAGTCCATTATACCACCTTAAAGTATAGAAAATATTACAAATTTAAATAATTGTTCACATCCATAATAAACTCCTGTGAGAGGCTAATTTGCTGAAGAAAGAATTGCATCTTATGTTAAAGGCATTAACAATAACAATTCTTAAACTGGCAAGGGCATTGCCATTCACGTGCTTGGACAAGGATCCATAGGTAAAACAAACAAGAAAGGAAAAAAATTAGAAAAAAGTAATAAAAAATAAATCCAGAATCTTAATAATCAAATTAATATTAATAATAATATTTCATAGAGTTAACAATCGTCGTCCTCAAATTTAAATTCTTCCTCATAAAACACTTCTTAATAGAATAAATAAATTTGTTAGAGTTAAAAAGTTATATTAGCATATCTTATGGTAGAAAGTGATGTATAAAAACAAGCTTAACAAAGAACTTAAAATTTTATTCAAAAATTCATTCCAAATATAAATGATAAAGAAGTTTAGATTAATATTTAGGAAACCTATAAAATTATGCTTCTTCCAGATTAGATTATTTAGCAGCTTGCTTAAGTACTAAGTTAAGAAGAGCGTCTGTTGCACCTAAATTTATCGTTGCATAGACTAAATTTACAACATAATAGGCATCCCTTAGCTGCTAAGGCGGCAGATAAGATAACGATGCATTTAAAAGATAGTTGTTGAAACTGAATTCAAAAGAAAGGCAAGAAAATGAGGGCTTAATAATATATGTAGCTCTCATGAGCAAAAATTTATATATATATATTTTATTAATATCATTAATTAATCTAGTTACCTTGCTTTAATTATAAATATTGTACTTATTTAATTCATAAATGCATCAAAAAAGTCATCTTTTATAAATATTTATTTTTATCAGAAAATACAAATTTTTATTAAATATTATATCAAATTACTCTTAAGAAATAATTAAGTATTTAATAATTAAGCATATATGTTTAAAATTATATGTACTATATTATCGTTAGGATTTTAGAAATGTAGATCTAATTTTAAATGAATATTATCAAAAATAGATTTATTTTTTTTTTTTTTAAATCTACACCAACTCTTTGATTAGCAATTTATTTAATATTATAAATATAATGTATTAAAACTATTATAAATATAATGCAATTAAATTGGAGATTAATTTAGTTCTATTCAAAAAACACAATGAATGTTACTATTGGACTGCTTTTATATTTATATGATATTAGTTTAATACCCTCTCTTGTATTACTTATTGTGAATGGAATAATATTGATAATTAGTTTAATGATCATTTAGAAAAGAAAATTAATTCCTAAAAAATATTTTGAATAGCTTATGAGTGTTACACTAAGTGTACATATATCGTATTGTTGTTTTTTAGATAAAGACCTAACTAGAACTGCTTATATATTATTGAAAGCTTAAGAAATTTAGTTGGTTAAAAAATAATCAACAACAAAATCCTTATTATTGCATTTAGTTTACAACATTTTATTTTTTACACTATTTATTATTCATTAGGAAAATGCCATCCTTTATATTGTTACAATGTATTGCACAATTTCTTTGTATAAGTTAAAAAAATCAGGAATTATGTAATAAAATTAAGAATTCGAATTGCCAGTCTAAATGACAAAACCCACACAGCGAAATTCTGAAATTATCAATTTAATATAAGATTCTATAAGTAACTCATGGTTGATTAGATTATAAAACATACCAGTAGGAATCATGATTGTAAAAAAGAATAATCTTTAAATCATGTTTTAAAATCAATCTTTGCTTTAAATGTTTGATGGTATTAAAGACATAACTAAATTTTTAATGAATGAATTATAATTCAAACTTCAAATCAAAAGAAAAAAGAAATAGGTTAAAGAGACAAGTATAAAATTACCAAAGCAATCTCCTAAACAACATAGTAGTATTCCTAAATTTTTTAGTTGCAATAAAATGCCTAGTGTTTAGAAATTACCAAATACTCTTAATGAAATATTATTAGAATTGCAAAATGGAAATCTCGATTAATTTTATTCAAAAGAAAACAATTTAGAACTTTTAGCTTAATTATCAAAATCTAAGTAACCTGCCTTTCATGAAGAAGATTATATTAGAAATATATAATGTAAGATATTTTGTGGTTAGAATGATCTTGAATATTTGATAATAATGGATGATATATCATTGCAAAGTTATTTATAAAAATTAGAGACAAGAGAAAAATTTTAAGTTAGAATTATAGATTCTTTTTCTCATGAATTAAGAACTCCTTTGAATAGTGCTAAATTATTTCTTGATGGTCTTGTTAATGATCAAAGCATCAATGAATATCATAAATATAATTTTATTTATCCTGCTTCAAATGCCTTGAAATTATAAGCATATTTAATTAGAGATATTATAGATTTTACTTAATTTCATTCACATATAATTAAATATAAATTTGAAGAATTCAATTTTGAAGATATTGTCTAAGAAGTAAATGATATTTTTAGACCAATTTTATAAATGAAAGGTCTAGGATTACACATTAATGTGAAAAATTCAGTACCTCCATTGATGTTTTCAGATTTTGATAGGATAATGCAAATTTTAGTAAATTTAATCTCGAATTCAATCAAATTTTCTGAAAGAGGTTTGATTATTTTAGAAATCTCTTGTTATGAGACAACATTAACCTTTTGTGTAAAAGATTAAGGAGTAGGTATAGAAAATGATTAATTACAGAAAATCTAAGAATTCTTAAATTCATTCAATTTAAACAGAGATTTTTCATGTCATGATGAATGGTAAGGATTAGGATTACTTGTCAGTTAAATGAATTTATTCAAATTAGCCCCATTAAATAAAACTTAATTGAAAATAAATTCAAATGGATTGGGTGATGGAACTGAAATTACCTTTAAAATTAGAACTGCTTAATCTTCAAATACTCAAATATTAGGAGGTACAACTATTAAAAGATAAAGCTTAAGAACTGCATATACAGTACCTGATCTTTGTATGGGAATTTAAGGGATATTAATTATTAATAATCCTAAATGTGATGATTTAATGTTTGATAAACAACTTTAATAAATTCCAATTAGACATCATTCATCTATAGCAAATTATTTTCGGCCTTAATAATCTACTGGTTTACTAAATTAATATGTTTAACAAGAAACTGATCTCATGCAAGAGGAGGATACATAAAGAGGAAATCCTTAAGACAATTTACTTAAATTGAATAATACAGGTAAATCATTTTCTATTTTTATTAATAATAAAGATTTGAAAGAAAAGTCCATTAAAAGAAGAAAAAAATCTTCATTTAGCATCTCGGAGATTGATATATCATCAAGCAAAAAACCGAATACATTAATCTCAAGACTGATTTAAAGGGAAGAATAAGAAATAAAAATGGAAGAGAAATTTGAGAATTTAATATTCCCTTGTTAATGTGCAAGAATATTATCTGTTGATGATGATCTCTTTAATCAAAAAGCTTTATAAGTGATTATTGGATAAATGGGTTTTAGATTATTAATAGTAATTTTTTTTATTATTAATATTTAGGCATATAATGGTTATTAGGCTATTGAATTGATTTAAAGCACTGAGAAATGTTCTGAATCTTGTAGATTGTTTCATTTTATATTAATGGATTGTTAAATGCCTATCATGGATGGGTGGACTACCACTAAAATACTTATGGATTTAATAAGAGAAAAAATAGTACCAGATATACCAATAATAGGATTGACTGCATTTAATTCAGCCGAGGACATCAATAGATGTTTAGAGGTTGGAATGAGAGATGTTTTAACAAAACCCTTAAATATTAACTAACTAAAATAAGTTTTGCTAAAATTATTTAATTGATTCATGTATTATTTATTTACTTCGTATACTAAAAAATAAATAATTTGACTAGGTCCTAAGTTTTTTTGTTTTGAATTTGTTGATATTAATTAATAGCTAATTGAAAATTTTCATAAATGGTAAAAAAATGAACGATTTTCCTGTCAAAAAATAATTTATATATAAAAATATATATCGATTTTTTCAGATTTCATCAAAATTTTCAGCCATTGTAATACTATCATTGTCATCTGGAGGATTTACTACTTAAAATAAAACATTATTTATTGTGACATTGTATTATGTAAGAGAAGCTTTATATATATTATTTAATAATACAATATGGATTATAAGGGCATATTGGAGTAGATCTTGGTCGAGTCAGATTATTTATATGAGGTTTTTACTCATTTTCTTTTTAATTTTTCATGTTTTTATTTGGTTAGCTTCCCATTTTTAGTTATTTATAATAATTTATAAAATGAAACCAATTTTTTTAATTTGAGTAACAAACCTTGATAAGTTTAAAAAGTTATCAGCAGTTAAGATAGCAGTTTTATAAATTTTATTTAAATAAATATTAGCAATTAAAGAAATCTGATTCACCTCCATCCCCATTCTAAAATAGATGGTATAAGAATATTATTCTTGATATTTTTATTAGTGATATTTATTTTTGATTGTGTTGAAGTATAAATTATATACTAATTCATTTGATAAAATAAAGAAAAGATTTAATTTATTTTGAATTAAATTAAAGTTCATATGACATTCATCGTGAAAACAAGAAAAGTTCTATTAAATAAACTCTTAAATAGAAGACAATTAGTATACTAATTTATTAAATTATAAAGAGTGTTGAATTGCTCCATCCAAATAAACCAACTCCATCATAAGAATCAGTTGTCAAAGAATTGGCTAGTAAGTATAAAGCTGATGAGAGAAATGTTGTTGTCTATGGTCTCAAGACAACATTTGGAGGTAACAGAACAACAGGTTTTGCTCTTATATATGACACTTAATAGTATGTGCAATAATTTAATATTTCAGGTATTTACTTAAATTTGAGCCAAAATTCAGATTGAGAAGAAGAGGAATCATTCCAAAAAGAGATGGAAGCAGAAAAGGTTGGAAAGAAGTCAAATCTAAATTAAAGAAGACTAGAGGATCAGAAAAAACAAAGATTTATATGTCAAGAAAAACAGACAAGAGAGAAATCATAAGAGCTTAAAAGGAAACTTATCTTAAGGGTTTTGTTGGAAAATGATGATCATAAATTATCAATAGTACATTATAATAAAAACAAACTAATTATAATATGCATATTTTAAACTTGAATTTTAATGTAATTATTATATAGAGAAATTCATTATTTAAGTAAATAAATTCCCACTTTAAAGAATATTTATCAAGAAATTTTTAAAGTAAACTAATTATTATTATGTGATTTCAATCTTTAATCAGGTGTCATAAATTATATATTTTATTCCTTATTTAATTCTCTTTTATTAAAAATGATTTTACTTTAAATTCGTTTTTAATAATTTATTTTTATTATGAAATTCACAGTTCTATTGTTGATATTGTCAACCCTAGGCATTTTTGCAAAAGATGTCACGAAAATTCATGATTGGATCCAAAAGAACATCCAATCTCTAGAGAAGTATATTTAAGAAACCGATATGTCAAGCGATATGTTATTGGGCATCTCAAGAAATGAATAAGTCAAAAAGTAAGTCTTAATCATAAAAATTAGCTATTAAAATTGGATATTTTCTACAAATCATAAATAACATATAGAATTAACTGATGGGTAAGTTATAAAGACCATTGCATTCGGTCCAGAATCAGAATATTTTACAGAAACAACTCAAAATTTGGTTTTTTTAGGAACACAAATAAAGGATAAGGAATGGATAAAAATCTAAATGAAAAAAGGTAATGAGGATACTTAAAGAATTGATATGTTCACATAAGAGAATTATTAAGGCGTCAGTTTAATCAATTCTAATAATGAAGGAACTTTGAATAGATTATTAATAGTTGAAAAAAAGAATGAAATTATTTCATCCTATGAAGAACATGGAAAGTCTATAATATAAATTTCTAATTTATCTGAAGGCTAATCCCTATTTTATGTTCTATATAGCTAAAATTCAGAAGTCAGCGACATTGAGAAGTTATTTAATTACATTGTCAAAAATGTGATTGATATTGAAAAAGAAACCGACATTAAAGTAGATGAATAGCCTGTTGACTAGGATAATGGGGAAGAAGGAGAAGGAAAAGGAGAAGGAGAAGGAGAAGGAGAAGGAGAAGGAGAAGGAGAAGGAGAAGGAAAAGGAGAAGGAAAAGGAGAAGGAAAAGGAGAAGGAAAAGGAAAAGGAGAAGGAGAAGGAGAAGGAAAAGGAGAAGGAAAAGGAGAAGGAGAAGGAAAAGGAAAAGGAGAAGGAGAAGGAAAAGGAGAAGGAAAAGGAGAAGGAGAAGGAAAAGGAAAAGGAGAAGGAGAAGGAAAAGGAGAAGGAGAAGAAGAAGGAGAAGCTGATCCAAACGATCTAGAAAAGTTGAAGAAAAATAAAGAAGATGGTGAAGAAAATAATAAAGAAGGTGAAGAATAAGGTGAGGAATAAGAAGGAGAAGAAAATCCTTAAGAAGTACCAGAAGAGGATTGTCCAGGAGGAGAAGAGGATGATACTGTCAAAAACAAAGTAGATGTTGATCCAACATCACAGTTGCCACCTCAAGAGGATCCAAAGAATGTAAAAATCTAAACAAATAATGTCAATTCAGAAGAAACAGTGGAAATAGTTGAAGAAACTGAAGAAACTGAAGAAGAAGAGGTAATAGTTCCATAAAAGGCTCATACTGTTGGAGGTAAATCGAGCCTCCCTCCAAAAAATCAAGATGAAGAAGAAAATAGTGAGCCAGAGCCTCCTTCAGAAGAATATTAAAATTGTGCTGGAGAGGAATTAGACACAGTCAAAAACAAGAGAGATTTGAATGCTAATATTGAATCCAAACAAGACAGAGTATTTTAAGCAAAAGAAGTGACCATTAAAGATACAATTCATGAAGAAGAAGGCGAAGGAGATGATAAAAAAAAAGATGATGGCGAAAAAGAAGGTGATGGACATTCCGATGACAAGACTGATGACAAGACTCATGGATAAACAGATTCCAAGACTGACGATAAAACTGAACACTAGACTGAAGACAAATCTGAAACAAAGACTGAAGACTAGACTGAAACCAAGACAGAAGACCAGACTGAAACAAAGACAGAAGACCAGACTGAAACAAAGACAGAAGACCAGACTGAAACCAAGACAGAAGACTAGACAGAAACCAAGACCGAAGACTAGACTGAAACAAAGACAGAAGACCAGACTGAAACCAAGACCGAAGACTAGACTGAAACAAAGACTGAAGACTAGACTGAAACCAAGACAGAAGACTAGACTGAAACAAAGACTGAAGACTAGACTGAAACAAAGACTGAAGACTAGACTGAAACCAAGACAGAAGACCAGACTGAAACAAAGACAGAAGACTAGACAGAAACCAAGACCGAAGACTAGACTGAAACAAAGACTGAAGACTAGACTGAAACCAAGACCGAAGACTAGACTGAAACAAAGACCGAAGACCAGACTGAAACAAAGACCGAAGACTAGACTGAAACCAAGACCGAAGACTAGACTGAAACAAAGACAGAAGACTAGACTGAAACAAAGACTGAAGACTAGACTGAAACAAAGACCGAAGACCAGACTGAAACAAAGACCGAAGATTAAACAGAAACAAAGACTGAAGAGTAAACAGAAACAAAGACAGAAGATCAGACTGAAACAAAGACAGAAGACTAGACAGAAACCAAGACCGAAGATTAAACAGAAACCAAGACTGAAGATTAAACAGAAACCAAGACCGAAGATTAAACAGAAACCAAGACTGAAGATTAAACAGAAACCAAGACCGAAGATTAAACAGAAACCAAGACTGAAGATTAAACAGAAACCAAGACTGAAGAGTAAACAGAAACAAAGACAGAAGACGAGACTGAAACAAAGACTGATAACTAGACTGAAGGAAGTGATGAATAATCAAAAAAATCTGAAAATGAAAATAAGAAAGACGAAATAGAAGTAAAACAAATATTTATTTTCTTAGGAGCCTTGTGTAATTTTATATTCAGAATGCCACTATACAGGAGATGAATTAAAATTATGTGGTGCTCATCCTATTATTCCAAATGATATGAAAAATTTTAAAGTTAAATCTATCAAAGTCCCTGAAGGTGTTTAAGTAACATTCTTTAATAAGCCCAATTTCGATGATGAAAGATTGCATACAAAAACAGAAATGGAATGTCTAGAAACGCCTTTAAGATTGAATTTACTAGAACTGATGAATAATCTAAGAATGTCAAAGCAAGTTAATATAAACTCTATATCAGTTACCAAATGAGAATTGCATATTTAGTTTATATTTACAAAATATTATTCTTATATAGTTGAACCTTCAGTCTTGAGGATCAATATTCATCTTTAAGAAATTAATTCAATGATAAGTAATCCTATCTTCCATAATTACTAATTTCACTGAATTTAAATTTTAAATATTGTGTTTTTCTTGCTAAGTGAATTTTCAAATTTTGAAGAATAGTTTAAAGGTTTCTAAGAATGAAAAGTAGAAGGAAAATAGAATAAGCTTAGGAAATATATTACCTTAGTATTTACATCCGAAGTGCAAGATATAATAAGCCTTCCTTTTGAAAAAAGATAATTAGTTTATTTTAAACATTATATTTTTTATACAATAAATAAATAATTAACAGGGGGAAAGAAAATAATTAGAACATATAGAAACTTAAATCCGCAACATAAATTATATATGCATTACAAGAGAATTATTAAATGCTGTTCCTATTAGTTTTCTTATCATTTTAGGGAGATTTTTAGCTATTAAGCTATTATTTTAATCAATATTCTAATTATTATGAAAGAATTTTAATAAAACTATGATATTCATAATTTTGTATAAGAAAAGGGTATATTTTGAAACACCTGAACTCAAATAATTTGAGTCACAGGAATTAAAATTAATAAAATAATTATATAATGATAATTATAAAAAATTTATTATAATATTGATTCATAAAATAGAAAAATAATACTAATCATATAATGGCATTTCATATTTCAGAAACAAAATTAAATTTTTTCCAAATTAACATTTAGTAATTAATTTTTCTCTCAATCTCAATATTTTATTGGCATTTATTAATTATATTAATTTAATGAAATAATAGCCATTTTTAGAAGTAATAATTTATTTTAATGTTTGGAAGCCAAAAACATCTTAAGATAAGATGAAAGAACTGAAGATGAAATTTGGCATTTAGTTAGAGCAACCAAACCATTGAAATATTTTAAGGAGATAAATTTATATAGAAAAAATCAACTTTAATAATTACATTATCAAACATGTCGAGTGATGAAATACATATCCTTTCAACCTGGACAAATCATTTTTAAGGAGGGTACTCATATACAAATTCAATTCAGGTCAACCTGCAAATGACTTTTACATAATTTTAAATGGAACCGTTCATATTTACTAAAAGAAAAAGTTTCTATAAATTGAGATAGATTAAACTGTTGAATAGTACCACATAGTTGATGATTAATAAAAGAAAAATCATTAAAGAGAAATAATTGAAAGACTAAATCAAATCTTAACATTTAAATCTGTCAATCAAATTAATTCTCATATTTCAAAATTAAGATAAATAAAACAATATAAAGATTACCTTAAGGAGACAGGTGATCTCTTTCCTGATTAATTAAATGATATCAATTATTTTTTTGAATAAGGTGTTTTTACATAAAATTTGATTATTAAGTAATCATCAGGAGAGGCATTTGGAGAGCTTGGATTAATTTTAGAATAACCTAGATCAGCTACTGTTTTAGCAGCCGACTTTGTAGAATTAGCTTAAATAGATGCTTCCTCCTATAAATTGATATTATAATCTGCTTAAGTTAATTCCATAAATAAAAGACTTTAATTTTTATACGAACATTTTCTGCCTTCTGATACTAAATAATAAATAGCTACTTAATATGCTTATGATTTTAAAAAGATTAAATTTACAAAAGGAAGAATTATTTACAAATAAAATGAAATATCTGATTGTTTTTATATAATATATAAGGGAGAAGTTGAATCATATAAAGTGAATGAACTTCAAAGTATAAAAATCTCTAGAATGGGAGTGGGTAACATTTTCGGAGCTATTGAATATAAAACATAAGGGAAACGTGAATACACTGTAATAGTAGTATCAGAAAAGGTAACATTATTTTTACTTAAATACTATTAATTTTAAAAAATGTTGGATGAAACTCAAAGTTTGTAAGAATTATTTGAAAATCATACACTTTAAAAAACTTAACTTTTGAAAGATTAAATAAAGAGAACAATGAGTGTAAAATTAAAAACTGAATAGTTTGAAGGAATTAATTCTTAAAAGTCTCTACTTTAATAATAACATACAAAGCATTTTTAATCAGATAGATTATTAAAGAAATTAGTCTCTTAGATTGATGATTATAAAAAGAAAGGAATGATTCCTACAAGAACTAGTTTTATAAAATAATAATAATAATTATAATCAAGTCTTATGAATGTTTAAGATACTCATTTATAAATGAAATAAATTACATATAAAAGAGCATATTTAATGCCAAATGATGAAGAAGACAAATTAAAAAAGTAATAAAAGTAAAGTATAATCTTACGATCTATGTTTAATGATAAAGATACATCTCAAGTAGATAGAAAATAAATAATCTCATATTAATTGATGAAGTCTCACTCAAAAACTTAATCTAAATTAGAATAATTAAGAGCAGATACTGAAGTGAGTGCATTTAGTATTTCTAAGACTGATTGTAGTCTTGGAAATATGGATAAAAGAAAGTAAGACATTTAATTGTTCAATTAGAAATTCATCCCTCTCGCCTTCTAAAAAAATAGTTGTTTCGACAAAACACAATTTATTTCGATCACGTCCTAACAAATTTTTTTTATTCTGTTAAAACTATTTAAATAGAACTAGAAATTGCAAAGTTATGGAATGATTAAATTATGCAATAAATAGTTCAAATAAGAGACATATATATATATAATATATTTGTTAAAGTTATAAATTAATTTTTTTCTATAGTATTATATAAATATTTATATTCAATTTTAATTGCATAATCAGAAATTGTCAATTTAACTTAATGATTTATATTAAGATGAGAACTTTTCTAAAATGTTACAATTTGAATTATAATTTTATATCTTTTATTCTACATTATGATTCTATTCACCATCTAATTCTCTACAATCAATATCAGATAAAGAATAGTTACTTTAAATATTATTTTTCTCCTCAAATTATATAATCTATTGTTAATTTAAATTATCCCTTTCTGGTTGTTTTTATTTTTTTAAATGTGTTTTTAAATTAGATTCTATTTGAGTTAAGTTTGAAATGATATAATTTTTTATGTCCACACCATCTCCAAATTAATCTGATGAAAGTTCTTCAATACTATTTTAACTATTTGAAACAGATGCAAATAATCTTTTATATATTTTATATTTTTTTTTTCCAAATAATACAGATGGATGATGTGTAGTAAAAACAACATCTTCAGAATATTATTTTTATATCTCTTGATCACTAGATTCACTGATTTCTTGAAGATTAATCTCACTCAAAGAATCTAATTCATTTAATTAAAATTCATCTAATATTGCTATATTATTATCTAATCCATCAATTTGATGTAATAAATTTTAAGATGATGGATATGATTCAAGGTAAGGTTATGAGTATTGAGTTTCCACCTCTTATTAATTGATCAAATATTAATTTTCAAACATATTTCTTTAAATTTTTTATTAGAAATTTATATGATAAAAAGACTTAAAATTGCTGATTCTCTGATTTTATTTAAAAAATAAGTCTATTAATACAATATATAATTAATGATTGTAAAATGATCCAAATCTCATAAGCTAATAAAATTAGTTTGTTCTTTTCATGATTTCCTTTTTCAATTCATAATATAAGATTTCAATATTTTTAATATTTTGTTATAAAGTGAAGTTCAATTTAAATATGATGGAATGATTAATAAATAGATATTAAAATAATTTATAGAGAATAGTATAATAAATTTATAAATTATAAAATGCATTCAAGTTCTCCTAGAGGGACAAGTAAAATTTTGGACAACTCAGACATTGGAGATGAAAGAATATTTAGTATTAGAACTGAAAACAACAAATAGACTTTAATTAAAAAGAAATATCAATATACTGTTTAATAAATAGATAACGATGAGTAATTTGAAGACATCAATTTGCTTTTTGATGATAGACAATTAAAAATAATCAATGATTTATCATTTGTGCAAACTGCCAAAATTAAAGAAAAAACAAAGAGAGGTTCAATATCTAGGAAGATGAGTGTAATGATTCAACAAAAAGTATAAGAAGAAAAATAACCAAGTTGTTCTTATATAAAAGTATTTACATAAGAGGATAGAATAAGAATAGTTTGGGATTTATTTACAATGTTGGTGATATTTTTGGCAATATTAATATTACCTGTTGATATTTCTTTTAGTATTCAATCCCCTTTCTTAGATGATTTTAATCTTTTTAGTTTAGCAGTATTCACTCTAGATATATTCATTAATTTCAATACAGCCTTTTAACATAAAGGCTAATACGTTTACGATCGTTAATTGATTATGTAAAATTATTTAAAATGGTGGTTTTGGATTGATGTAGGTATAATCTATAATGATTAATATCATAGTATCTACATTTCCATTCGATTTAATTGTAGAAGCTGCTACATCAAGTGTTGTACAAGTTGATGAAGATGAATTAACTAAAGAATAAAGTTAAGCTTAAAAAGATTCTCTTGTATAAACAATGAAATTGTTAAGAATATTGAAATTTTTTCGATTAATAAAAATTATAAGACTCTTACGTGTATTAAAACTTAAATAGCTTTTTAATAAATTAGAGGATTATATAGACGTAAGTGGGTCTGTTATAACAATTTACTAATTGTTTAAATTAACATTTATAATGCTTTTTGTAGCACATTGGCTAGCATGTATTTGGCATTTCATAGCCGAATAAGAAATTAGTTCAAATGGATATAGTTGGTTATAAGCAACAGATCTGGCTGAAAATTAATGGTACATAAAATATGTGGCATCAGTTTATTGGGCTACTGCTACAATGACTACAATTGGATATGGTGATATTGTTCCAGTCACTTCAGTTGAGAAATTGTTTGGTATTATTGTCATGTTGTTGGCTTGTTGTGTATTTGCATACATAATGAATAGTATAGGTGGTATCTTTGTTAAATTAGATACAAATGAAAAAACTATAAGATTAAAACTTGGATAAGCCAACTAGTTTTTGAAATCTAATGAAATTCCTAAAGATTTATAGGCAAGAGTAAGAAAATACTTAGAATATAAATATGAAACTGAATCATCATAAGTAAATGAGAAAGATGCTTTATCAGTTTTATCATCTACTTTGAAAGATGAAGTTTTATAGAATGTAAATACATCTCTTATTAAATAATCTGCATTATTTAATTCAGGTAAATTTGAGAAGGAAGTATTAACTTAATTGCCATATCTTTTAGAAGAGCAAATTTATGGACCAGAAGAATGCATATTTATGGAAGGAATTGATCCAATAGAAAAAGAAAATGGTATAAATATCTAAGATAGAAATTTATACTTTCTAAATTAAGGCTAAGTTCTTATTTGTATTTAGAAGACAATAACTTGCTTAAGAATAATTGAGGGTGGAGCTACATTTGGTGAATTAGCATTTTTTACAGATAAACCAAGAAGTGCTTCTGCATATACATTGAATTTTGTGTATGTATAGACTCTGAATAAAAAAAAGTTCTTTGAAAAACTGAAACTTAATGGAAATTAAAATTAGATTTATTTAATGAATAAACATATTGTTGAAATTAATAATGATTATACACCATTAGGATAATGTTGTTTTGCTTGTCAAAGTATGTCTCACTTTGCTTATGAATGTCCTAAACTTCATTATTCCTTAAATTAGGAGAAACGTTTTGAAATAATTAAAGAAGAATAAAATAATCAAGAATAATATTTAAAAATATTTAATAAATAATTTATTAGATAAAATAAAAGAATAAAATACAACACAAGAGCTAATTCTTAATTAACCAATATTGTAGCTGATGAAATCAAATTTGTATATAATCATATTCGTGAAAGTGAAGATGAATTATAAATTTAATAGAGTCAGTAAAATATTATATAATCTTTAGATCAATAAGTGCAGAGGAAGAAGATGAAAACCCTTTCAAAATTAGTTAAAAAGAATAGCTTCCTTATTTTTCAGAAGAAACCAATATTGATAGGATGTGCAATTTCCCTCTATTCTTTCCTAATTATAATTATGATAAAATTATCTCGATATGTAACTAATTTACAAAAGAGAAAAGCAATTAATAGGGTTCTGGAAATAAAAACTAAATTATTAAGAAAAATAGAAGTTATAGAGTCATTAGATCTCATTCTGCAGAAAGAGCTGAATATTTTAAGAAATTAGAAGAAAAATGCTTTGACTAATATTGATAATCTATTTTTATATTAATTTTCTTCTTGTTTTTAATAAGAATTAAGAGAGTTATTATCTGAATTAATTTATAAAATAATCAATCCTTCTTTCATACTTAATTTTATATTATAATATGAGTATAATCGCTATTTTCAAAAATTGCTATGAACACTTCAGAGGCAAGTTTTCAAAACAATACATTCCAGCTCAATCTCCAAAAATGCATTCTAAAAAGAAGGTGCTTGTTTTAGATTTAGATGAAACATTAGTTCATTGTGAGTTTAAGGAAAATAATAATTTTTAACATGAAGCTCTTCTGAAAGTAAATCATAAAGGATAAGAATATAAAATTTATTTAAGAACTAGACCACATTTAAATTAATTCTTAATTGAAGCTAGTAGAGATTATGAAATAATAATCTTTACTGCAGGTTATGAAGTTTATTGTGAGAAAGTGTTAGCCTATATTGACAATGATAGATTAATATCAGATTATTATGCAAGAGGAAGTTGTCAATTTATCAATGGAGTTTGTTTTAAAGATTTATCATTACTAGATAGACCTATGGAGGATATAATTTTCATAGATGTAAAAAAATTGATATCAATATTAGAATAATCCTAATGCCTTTGATAGATGCCTAGAAAATGGATTACTTATACCTTCTTATCTTGATTCCGATGATGATGATTGTCTTTTAAGATTGATTCCTTTTCTTAAATATTTATCAAAGAAAAAAGATCTAAGACCTATTCCATAACACCTTCATACATATGAAAATAATATTGGAGCTACATTATTCACAGAAAACCAATAATCATTAGAAATATAATAAGACTCAATGGATGAAGATACTTTGAGTGAAGGTAATATTATAAAAAAGGATAATGATATTACAGATTTAGATATAAAACATAAAAAAACATAAACTCATTTAGAAGCAGTTTGTAAAGTAAATAACAAAATAAGAAGTGCTACATTATTTTCTGGATGAAATGAATTATTAAAAATAAACTTCATTTTTTTTATTTAATACTCAATTAAATAAACTTTTTATTTATAATTTAATTAATTAAATGAACAAGATAATATTACTATCACTATTATTAATCATATTAACAACTTCTAGAAAAGTTGGAGAATCAGAAATGAATTAATTTTAATGCATAAAATCTCTTTGCAAATAAGAATTCTAAAATTGTATTTAAGATAAGAATTGTTTTTCTGTTATTCAATTATGTAATTAAAATTTTGATGATACAAAAGAATCATAAGATGTAAATACAACATTTATTATTAGATGAAAAATTGTGTGGATGATAAAAATAGTTCAAATTAATATATCTAATGTGTTTCAAATAAATGTCTCAAAAAACTTGTTGCTAATTTTAATTCATATTGATTCTTATATTTCAAAAAAAGTGCTCACTAAATTAATTAATATATAAATCATACTAATCTAATAATATTTAGTTTATATCGTTTATTATTCATTAATAGGTAATTTGAACAAAATTAATTTCTTAAAGAAAAGTTTTTTTTATTATAAAAATATATATATAATTTAATAAATGATCTAACAATCTACAATCAGATTTTTATTTCTAATGATTTACTTTTCTAATTTTTGGAACACGTTCATTGCTTATTACTATTTGAATCTTAGTTTATATTAGGAAGTGAACTAGATATTTTTTTATTTAATTATGACGATTTTGAAGATAATTTGTCCAACATTAAGTGGTTTTATTATAGATCATGTTTAATTTAATTTAAACATTTTATTCATTGGATAATGGTTAACAATTGTTTCTTATATCTACTTTTTAGCAAATATCTATTAGGAAATAGAAGACTATCTATATTTTGCTATAGGTTTTTAAATTCTGGGCTAATAATTGTAAATAATAATTATCTTAACAATGATTTCAAAACATTTCAATGAAAATGAAATACCATTGTATAGTTTTATATATATAATTAATAGATAAATTGCAAGATTTTATTAATTTGAATGTGGTGGTCGATTATTGTGTACTATAATATTTTTCTTACAATCAATATCAACTGTTAATGGGAATCGACTTAAATATGAAAAAAACATTTAATTAATATTATCTATGATCCCTTTTATAATATTATTATCGTTGGCATTATGTATTCATAGATCATTTCCAATATTTCGGTTGGATATATATTAAAAAATGCCAGAATTATAATATATACCTATAACATCAAAGAGCAATATTTTGTAATCTATTAAAGATATTTGCAAAACTGATATAATTCTAATTGCAACCTCTGCAAGTGCTGTAATGAGTATAATTTAGATTTGGTAATAATATTAACTGAATTTATTTTATTTTATCTACTAATTTGAAGCTAATTAAAAAACCGATGAATCGATATTTGCATTAAGTTTTGCAATTTCTGAATTTCCAATTGTTTTGTGTATAAATAAAGTGAAATATAGCTATAATGATTGCCTATAGAATGGGAAATAAAATTAAAAAGGAGATTGATGCTCTTTAATACTTAAATAATGCTACATCTAGTTCTTTAGTTTACTTTATTCTAGGTACATTATAGTTAACCTGTAGAAATAGTTTAATGGGTCTCCAAATATTCATTTCAATTCTAATTATCACAATGTAATAGTACTATCAAACAATTTTATCTGTAAATTTAAAGATTATCACATTAGATATCAAGTACAATATTAATTGGTATCTAAAACAAAAATTAAAGAACATTAGGATTATCATTTGGAATTTTATCAATGTCTTCTAATCTATTTGGAATATGGGTTATTTGTGTATTAAGTTAATTAAAAGCAGACTGTAATATTGTAATATAATTTCAAGTTTATCAAAAGATGACAGTAATATATGGATTTGCAATTTGTTATTCTATTTTGGGAGCAACCCTAGCAAAAATGTTATAGTTTGTACGCATAATAAAAATCAATTAACCTTCTGATATCATGATAAGGTTTAATAGTTGAAATTATTGATTTATTTTTATTATTGTTTATTAAAATGATAACATTGAAAAAATATTATATAATTTTGTAATATCTAATTTAAGTTTAAATCATATGTTCATTATAATATATATTTTAAAGTTAATCATAGGTCATATTATTTTATGATTTATTTGATGATAGCTAAACATTTAGTTTCATTTAGACATTCTTGAGGCATCAAAATGAATGTAAATTTACTTGATGATACTAATTTTTATATTTTAGTTAAATTTTATATCTGCAAAGCTCCTTAAACAACTAAAACTGATATTCCAAAGATTAAATAATAAAACAAAGCATTTTTAAAATCATTTTGTAGAATATTAGTTGTTGATTCTAAAATTGTAGTATAGAACTTAACAACAGCTTTGTTAATGTCAAAAAAGTATTCCAAAATATAATGTTTAAATTCTAAGGTAGATAAAAAATATGCAGTTTCAACTTTATTAGTATTTTTTTGACCTTGCAATTCAAATTAGTAATAAGATTTAAAAATTGCTAATAACCTATAATATAAAAATGATATATATACTTTTAAAAGATGCCATTAATTCCATTCCTAAAGATTTCTCTATTGTTATCCTCTTCTCTTGGCTTAGGATAGTCTGGGTAAAATAGAAATTAATTATTAGTGAAATTACAAAATGGAAGTTCATCTGGCATCACAGAACACAAATCATCTTGATATAAAAGTTATAATGTTTCTTTGTCATTTTATGATATTTTTTTAGAATTTATTATATCTTAGTAGATAACTTAGTTAACTTATTATGCTTTTTCTTATTTTATTTAGAAGTTTGCTAATAATTCTTTTTCTAACATAGTAAAATATTTTGTTCGATCCAAAAGATAAGGATTAAAATCTAGAAAACCTAATTCACGTACTTTACCTGTTAAAAGTGAATTAGTTTTAATTAGTTAACTTAAAATCATCAAAGAATCTAAGTCTTATTTAAATTAAACATATTCGATTGTTAATAAAATTTCTGATTAACTGGAATCTATCCCATATTTCATATAGAAAAAACTTGATAAAATAAAACTTAAGAGAAGTATAAGATACATACAGTTTTTAAGATAAATACCTAAATGATTAAATTAGTAATCGAACAATCTTAAATTTTACTTTGCCTTTTTAGCAGCAATATTATCTTATATTTTTGAAAGAATACATTTATCATCCTTAATAATAGTTTTATGATAACATTCATAAAAATAATTAGTTCGTTTCCATCTATAGGGATGATATATCAATTGTTTTGCTTCTTTAGCTGCAATGATACATACTTTAATTTATTCTTCGGTTATATGGCTTAATAGCTAAATTTATAATTAAATTATTCCAAAAGGCTATTTCCAAAATTAAACTAAACAAAGGATGCATCCTAATACAAAACATAACTTAAAACTCAATAAAATATAGAGTATAGTAATTGTAGTTTCTTGTGAATTTTATATCTCAACAATAATTTCATTAATTAAATTTTAAGAAGCTGTTATTTAGTTAATAAGATTTGCTTTTATAAATTAGAGTTTATAGTATTAATCTATAAGGGAAAGCCTATTAGGTATAGAGTAATTTAACTCTTGAGTAATATGTTAAAATAATTGTTCAGTATAAGCATCAGCAATCATATCAAATTATATCATTGTTAATTCTACTTCCAAAAAACTATATTGATTAAGAATTCTAACAGGAAGATTTGATAATCTATTATCATTTTCTAAAATAGAGAATTTATTTTTTAAATCTGTCATCATGCTTTCCATTTCATTTCTTATACCTTTACTATGATTTAAATTTCTATAACTTAAGTACTTTCCAAAATCTTTGCCCAATAATGACCTTTCTAAATCCATTTATCCAATAGTAGCAAATGAACAATATAGCCTATTAAATTTATCAGGAATTCTAACCAATTCAATATCATATTATAATAATTTGTTTTATGTAGATAAGATACTTAACATTACAAATACTAACAAATATATACTAAAATAAAGGAATGTAGTAATTATCCAAATCTTTTTAATAGAAACACATATTTCTTTACTTTTTTATAACTCTCTAATTTAATCTTACACCTAAGAATTAGAACTTTTTGGCTATCTACTTGATTATGATATTTTTTATTCATCAAATTCAATTACGCCATCATGTTATTATTTTTCAAATTACAAACTACTATTACCTTTATGCATAATTTATTAACTGTCAATATTAGACAATATCAATTCATTTTTTCTATCTTAGCTTATATCTTTAATTAATGATTATTTTTCCATTATTCTATTTGTTTATGGTAACATTTCAGTAATTTTTTCTAATTCTGTTATAAATTTTGGTTGTATTTAAATAATTGGAGCTTGAGCATGAGCATTCTGTTATTAATTTATTAAATCATTATTATTTGTTGATGTTTCTTTTTCAATACTGAACATGGATTAAACATCTTTATATTGTTTTGTCATGCTACAAATATAGTAAAATTAATCAGTTGGTAATTAATGCATCTAAATTTGAACTTCATATTAAATAGTATTAACTACATGATTTGATAATTCTTATTTTAAAAATTACAAAAATTCTTCAAAATAAGAAGCCTCTTTACTAAAATGAGGATTAATATTTTGAAATTACTTAAAATAATATAAATATTATGTGAAATTAGTTAATATTGACAATTCAAGAATTAATTTATTGAGTTAACATTTGTCATGATCAACACTAGAATTTTAAATTAATGTATCTATGGTAGGTATCCAAAATTATATATAGCATTCATAAACTGATTATTCTATTTAAGGTGACAATGATTAAGTGGAACTATTATTAGTTTGATTACTCATTATAATAGAATAAGCATATTTAGAAATTCCTAAGATTTTTCCATTTTAATCAAAAAGAATATAATCATAATTTGATTTGACCTTTTATAATGAAGTAGTCAAAATAAAGTCTTCAGATTTTTCATTTATATGTAAGAAACTTAATATAGTTGGGAATATAAATCCTTCAGAATCTTTACAAAAAACTTGTTTTCCTTAGTTGTATAAAGTTGAATTACCTTTATTAATAAACTTTTAAACAAATTTATCATGATTTTAACTAATAAATTTAGGCATATATAAATTAATAAGTGTAAAATTCTATTTTTTATTATTTTCTTCATATCCAAAAAATCTACTAATCTCTTCAGTATTTGTTTTGATCATTTTCCCTGTTTATTCTAAGATACTAGAACTAATAATAATAAGATCATTATTCAAGATATTTAAATTTAAAAGAGATGAATTTGTTAAACTATTTTCCTACCTTATTAATTCATCTATATAAATTTCAATAATTTTAGTTTACTGATAATCATTTAATAAAAATGAAAAATAGAGAGATAATAATCTTAACTCTACAACATTAAATCTTTTTAATGTTTATACTTTTAGAATTAATTCCACCTCTGAAGATTAAAACATTGAAAACATGCTCTCCTTCAATTTATTAAGAATCTCAAACATTTTAGTTACGTCAGTTACTGTATTTTCTATTTTATCATATCCTTAGTATAATTAATTCCATATATATATTTTTTATTCAAGTAAATTGGTGAATAATTGTAAACTATTTTAAAATAAATTATCTGTTTCTTTTATTTTAATAATTTAATAGTGATAATTTTAAGATAACTTACTTTCTCCTGAATATAAATCCTAAATCTATTGATCATACTTTTTACTAATTAAAAAACCTATTGTTTTAAAAAATAATGAATGCTTTCTATTTTGTATCTAATATCTTTTTGTCTCTAATAGACTTTAAAGATAAGTTCCTTAAATTTCATGCTTTAATAGGATTCGATATAACTAGATTTCTTCTAATTCATCCGTTTTCTCTAAATTTCTTAAGTAATACTCTAACAATTAAAGAATACTCTTAACATTTAAAGCCTCCACATCTATAAACTTTCTTATTAGAAAGTCTCCAACACCCTTTTAAATTGAGATTTAACTATGGTGATTAATAATCTCACCTAAATGTAGGATTAAGGACATTGAAAGATTTTACTGGAATACGTTATCACAAATTCTCTAATAAATTTTCATTAAGACGTGTGAACAAAGTGGAACTATTAAAGATATAGTATAAAATTGAGCATATAAAGATTCATTCCATAGTGCTATCCTAATAATTACTGATACAAGTAGAATTCCTGTGGTTCCTATATAGATGAGCTTTAATAAGTATTATCAATAAATACATTAATTTTAATACAATAGGGCTACATGATTATTGCATCTATAAAATATACAAAACTCAAAAGTAGTAATGAATATTTGGATACATAATTAGAACATAGTTAAAATGTTATAAAATATAAAAAATCGGCAAGTACTATTAAATAATTATAAAACGAATATCTTCTAAGCATATGTTGTTATGATATGATAAAGTAATTACGAGAACAATAAACAATAATTAGATAGTTTATATATAGTTGTATTCCTATAGTTAAAGTAACTGCCAATTCATACTATTATTTTAGATGATGTATTTCAGTGTGATATAGGATTATCAATTAAAAGTATGAAATATAGAAAGTAAATATTTTAGAAATAACTTACCCATTATGCAGGGAAAAGCTGAAGACTATAAACATAGTTAAATGGAAAATTGTATAAAATATGGTCATTAGTATATTTAATGGGTATGAATTTATCATTTCTAAAGGTTTTTAAAATGTTATCCAAGAAAAAATTGAACCGCTAATATTTAAATAGACTTCCTAAAAAATATTTATATTCATACATCTGGATGTTCTGTATGAGAATTTAAAGGCCAAAATAAGAGATATAATTTTTACATCAAGAATATTGCCATTATCATAATATTTATTTAGGACTTCGTATCATGAAAATATAGATGATCTAATAACTCTGCAAGTCTTAAATGAACTATTTTCTTAAGGTATTATTTCATTAGTTGAATGAAAAATAATTTATATAATTAAGATTTTTATGTTCTTGTAAAATGTTAAAAATTGATTAAATTAAATTAAACATATTATTAATACCCTTAATTTGCTATTATACTTTGGAATCATTAAGTTTAAATTTTATTAATATATCATTCAATTAAATGTATAGTTTTTTATTATAATAGCCTTTGTGCTATTTTTAGATTAGTTTGAATGAGTCCTTAATATCAATAAAACTCATATAATTAAAATCCCATCATGAGTTAATTTAAAATGTCCCCATATCATTATTATTAAAAAAATTAAAATGCAAACTAAAAATTATTTGATTAATAAATTTTATATTATATCTATAATCAAATTATTAATCAAAGTAATTTTAAGTTTAGATATATATGCTTTTTCTAGATTTTAAAGACCTCCAATAACTTTTACTAATAATCCTTCAAGAATGATTAGGTATTTTCTAATAGTTTCAAATGTTTTAATTTGGACAAATATTATACAAAAAAATAAACTAACAAAATAATAATAACAACTACTTCTATAAGGAAAGTGAAAATTGAATATTTTAGATAATATAACAATTTGTCTTTTTCAATGAATTATATTAATCATAATATTTATTATTTATAGCAATATAAATATCATTTTCAGATGGTAATCAGTAAATTGTAGAACTTGTTTTATTTAAATCATCTTATATTAAAATATTTTGGTCTAAGTTATTTTATTATTTAATATTGATGATTTTATTTTAACAACTCAACTATTTTGTTGTAAAATTATTATTTCCATTACATGTTTCCAAAACAGATATATAATTACTACCTATTGTAGACGCTTAAGATCCAGACATACTGGGTTTGTTTTTCCTATCCATTTTATCATTTATGCTTTCTTAATAATCCATTTTAAATTTTCCTAATTCCATTGAATGAATCTTCTTTTTCACAAATTAAACTTAATTTAAAGGAAGTATTAGTTCAGGACAAACTTTTTAGGGATAATACCTAATTGTATTGTCTAATATGTATGTTTAGTCTTAATTTGAAGAGACTAAAATATTTATTGATTTTGTCTAGTTAAAGTTTTATTTGATATGGAAAGATTGTTAAACAGATTCTTTCTTTTAGATCTCTTAAATAGGTTGAGTGGTTCTATTTTTGATAGACTCTTATAAATCTTTAAAACTAGGTCTCTTATCTGGATTCTTATTAAGCATTCCTGCTAAAACTGATAACAATTGAAGTGAATATTAATCTGTTAAAGATATTAGGGTTTCTTTAATTTCTTTATGAAATTCTAAATGTTAGAAACATAAAAAGTACTTTAATTTGTCATAAGTTCAATGATGGCTGAAGCTAAATCATAAACATCTTATTTTAATAAATAATCAGTTAATTATTTATTAAATGAATCTAAAATTTTAATTGTGTTGTCTTCTTTTACATAAATATTTTCTAAACTAAGGTTTCCATGAATACATTAATTTTCCTCCAAGTAATATAGAACATCCACCATTACTTCTAATAACTTTCACCTTATACTATTTAATTTTACCTTCCAAATATCAATTTCTGTAAATGCCCTTCCTCTTTCATCTAATACTTTCTACAAAGTTCGAGGCACATATTCAAAGAAAAAATTTTAACTTTCTACACTTCCACAAAATGATGGCTAAGTCTATGTACATGCATAGTATTAAAGTAGATTTGGATGTTATAATGAGCATCTCTATTAATGAATATTAAATAGAGTAGAATCAGAGTAATAAATATGTCTAGTCTAGAATTATTAATAACAATTACAAAAGAAAATAGTTTTATTGATGAGTTTTCTTTAATCTTCCATATTTATATTTTTCCTAATGAATGATGAGAGATTGTCTCACAAAAGTGAATTTAATCATCTAAATCAGAAGTGAAAGATAGTTCTGTATGATAATTTATATAGGCTTAGATATTCCCCATTCTTAACGTATTATATAATAATAATAAATTCGATTAGCTTCATATTAATGAATACAAATCAAAAATAAAATATATAAATATAATTGCAAAAACTCATAATTGAATTCAAAACATATACATTTTTTAATATTTCAAATTTGAAATCATAATGTTACACCAATAGTGTAAATTTTAATTAAAATGAGACTTACAACCCAAAAATACCTATAAATTTACCTTCTATTTAATAATCTAAAATGAAAAAAAATAGAATAAATTCTCAAAATAAATCAATTTCTGCTTCCTTTCCTTTGATGAGTGGGGAAAAATAATGGCATAAAAATATTAAATGTGTGATTTTAAAAATAAAGATTTTTTTTAATTAAATTTGAGATGTCTTAATAATAAGCAAAAGGTGGAAAAGGATAATAAGCTAAACCAGAAGTAAAGGCTTAAGGTCCAGCTAAGGTTGTCAAACCATAAGAAACTAAAGAAAATGTGATGAGAAAGATTAGAATTGAAAAATTGATGGTTCACATTTGTGCTGGTGAATCTGGTGATAAATTGACTAAAGCTGCTAAAGTTTTAGAGGATTTAACAGGATAAAAGCCTGTATTTGGTAAGGCACGATACACTGTCAGATCTTTCGGTATTAGAAGAAACGAAAAGATTTCTGTGTTTTGCACTATTAGAGGTGATTAAGCAAAAGACATCTTATTTAGAGGATTAAGAGTTAAGGAAATGGAATTAAAAAAGAGAAATTTCTCTGATTCAGGAAACTTTGGATTTGGTATTCAAGAACATATTGATTTGGGATTGAAATATGACCCATATACAGGTATAAATAATATCAATATTGCGTAGGTATTTTTGGTATGGACTTCTATGTTGTTTTATCCAGACCAGGTTTGAGAGTTGCTCAAAGAAAGTCAAGAAATGCCAGACTTGGAACTGCTTAGAGAGTTAGCAAAAAGGAAGCTATGGAATGGTTCAAATAAACCTTCGAAGGTAATGTCTATTGATACATTAACATAATACATTAAAAATATACAAATCCCATCTATATATTTATATACTTAAAATTATTGTATTTTTTAAATTATGATCTAATATGTTGTCTAAGTATCAAGTCTTATTAATGATTCTCATGCTTAGATGAAATTTGTAATACTATTTTATTATTCATTGATGATTTAGTATATTTGATATCATTTTTAAATAATTAACAATACATTTGAATTCAAATTAGTATTAATAAATGAATAATAAAACAATATATTAACAATAGATTTTAATTGTTTTGATGATTATTTAATATTAATATAATATTCTCAATTCATGTCAATTTTAGGAATTGGTTTGATTCATAATAGTAAAATTTAACTTAAATCCATTAAAACTATTTGTTTGGTGTAATTAATAAACAAGAGTAAATAAATAATCAATTGATTTTAATTTTAAGCATCAATTTTAAATTATTGAAATCTTTCAATTGTTAGCAATCCTGCATTGATTATTAAAGAAAATTGTATTCAGTCAAAATTTTTCCTACTAGAAATAGGAGTTATTAATATTTGTTTCATTTTTCCTGAATTAGATAGTATCAAATATAAAATTAATGTATTTTTTGAAATCAAGGGTATTAAATAATTATTATAAATTTATTCATTATCTTTCTTGTATATAATAACAATTTACAAAGGATAAAAGGGCTTAAATGAATTTATTAGATACTTCGGAATGAAATATTGCAAGAAAGTTATAATACTCTACAATAAAATAAAAACAATGAATTAGATTCATTGAAAAAATGCGAATGATTTATATTCAATAAGTTAAGTGGTGGAATTAAATGATTTAGAAAAGTTCTATCAAAATGCTTCAAAAATCTAAAAGAATAATATAAAATTTCTGAGATATTTAAAAATGAAAAATAAAATATTAAGAAAAAAAATAGAAATACTTATGCAAATTACATGCAATAATGTAAGGACTCATGAAAGATTTCAATGAATTGATGAACTAAAAGAACTTACATTATGAAGACATCAGTGAGTTAGAGACACGTTAGAAATCATCTATGTCGGCAATTAAGATGGCAAGTTTTTTAGAAAGCACAAGATCATAGAGAAAGGTTTGATATTAATCTAAAATGCTATTATTTGGAAATGCCTCAATAAAGAATGAATGATTAAGGTATTATTTAAAAAAATTAAATTCTCTTCAAAGAAATACAACTGACTTTCAAAGGGGGTTAAGTATTATATCCTTATTATTCTTCAATAAATTTTATTCTTCAAAAATAAATTTTATTTCATGTTTGATAATCGAAACCAATAGCAGCCATCAATGTTTGGAGTTCAATAACAACAACAATAATAAGTCTTTCCACCTTAATATTAAGGAGTAGATCCATATGCTTAAAGAAGTCCTCCAAAAGCATAAGGAGGTTCTTTAGGTTTTTAATAACAACCTTAAAGCAGCTACGTTTAATAAACACCATAATAAGGCACACAAACTGTGTATGAACACAAAGTTATTACAACTGGTTAGGTATAATCTCCACAAATTCAATAAAATCCAGTAGCATTTTAATAAGTTTCTACAATTAAAAGTAAAGGATCATATTGTATTGATTGGTGTGTATACTTTATTCCAATCCTTTTCTTTGTGGCAATATTAGGCTTTATGGGTATGATAATAGCTCAAAAAGAAAGAGATTTTAATCAGGAACCAATCAACAATGTCTTAAGATCATTTAGCCACAATTAAGCATTAACACCAATAGCTGATATTGTAGCTCCACATATTGCAAGACCATCTAGTATGCACAGTCATTTCTCACACAAAGTAGAGACAGAATTATGTCCAGATGGATTCACTTTAACAACTTTAGGAGCATGGCCAGGAATAAATTCTGGATGCATATGTGATAAATAAATCAAGAAGGAAGGATTTTGTTGGGCTAGAAGTGGATGTGATTCAATAGATAGTTAAGATTCAAAATTACTTTAAACTTGGAATGGAGGAAGAGTCTGTTAAAAATTAACAGTTGGTTGGACAAAATTGAATGGGAATGCTTGTTAAGAAGGATTCAAGAAGTGTGGTAATGTTTGTGTTCCAACTGGTGGAGATATTTCAAAGAGTTGTCCATTGTCAGATTTAACTTTACTAAGTGTTGATCCAACAACCGATTCAGATCCCACATCATTAAACACTTAAGTAGTTAAGATTGGTACTTAATGGTATAGAAAATCTTATGATGGAAATCCAATTGTACAATTTTAAATTATTCCTGGAAATGCACAATTAGGTAAGAATTCTGCTCCATGTTTTAATGATGTTACTACTACAACTTTTGAATCATAATAATCATATCCATTATTGAAAGAACCAGCAACTGGTTGTGATGAATTTGGTAATTTCTAGAATGAAATTGTTAAGATTGATACTCAAACAGCAAAGAAGATTCATGAGGAAAATGGAATATTATCAATTCTTCATGGAATTCCAGGATATTTATCATATGAAGTTGAATCAGATTCATATACATTAGAAGGAATAAGAAGAATAACAGTTAATCCAACACCTGAATGTAATTCACTTTCACCTTCTGATGTTAATTAAATTGTGGAGGATAGTGACGATATTTATTCATATAGAAAATGGTTTAGCATAATAATCTTTTGGATTTGTGTGATTGGACTTGTGTTATTCGTTTATCTTTATTTAATTAGAAGCAGAGTATATTATTATTATCAATATTTAGAACTTCCAAACTTTGAATATATCATAAATAAAACAACCAAAAATATTGATTCTCTTAGCTGTCATTGTGGCTATTTTATGTATTATATTTGGATCCCTCTATTTATATAATATGAATGGTGATGTAAGTATTATTATCTAGTTGTGTAGGATGGTTTGAGGAATGTAGATTCAAGATTCAAGTCATATTTAGATAATGAATGTTTTAACGATAAAGGAATCAAAAATGTAATTTATATGTTATATTTAATCTAGTCTATTGAATAATTGCATAATTTCGCTTATTCATAATATTCTACTATTGGTTTCTGGGTTACTTGGGCATTTTGGTTAAGCATAGCCTTCTTAATATTAATAATTGTTTTGATTGTTATTTAAAGAGGTTCACATGGCAATTTGTGCATCAATCCATGGTAATCCAATTGGGTTTTTGGATACAATGAATTTTAGTGAAAGTTTATATATATATATATATATAATTTAAATAAAATGGGTGAAAAGAAGGTTGATCGATTCATCTTCAAAATTAGTGATAAACTTGGAGAAGGATCTTATGGACAAGTAATAGATCTAAAAACTTTTAGGTCTTTAAAGGTTAGGAGGAAAAAACTAAGGAATGGGTAGCTATAAAGATGCTTTCAAAAGCAGTGATTAATGAAGATGAGTATTTAAGGGATGGTTTGATGAATGAAATCAAAATTATGGGTACTTTGTAGGGTAACAATGTTGTGAAACTCATTGATGTGCTTGAGACATCAAACAATTACTATATAGTCTAAGAATATTGTGATGGTGGTGATTTGCAACAGTAACAATTCAATTATTCTTAGTCATTTGAAAAAAAAGAAATTTTTACTTTAGAAAGAGGCCATGTAATTTTTTGTTGACGTTCTTTTGGGCATGATTGAATTAGTAAAGAAGGGAATCATTCATAGAGACTTAAAACCAGCCAATATACTAATAAGCAAAGGCATATATAAAATTGCAGGTATCATTTGACAACACTAATTTTAGATTTTGGATTTTCCAAAGCCATTGACAACTTTAGGAAATAGATGATTGAATCAATTGTTGGTACACCACTTTATCAATCCCTTTAATTATTGAAAGCAGAGAAATATACATCAAAGAGTGATATTTGGTCTCTAGGCTTCATTTTCTATGAAACTCTTTTTGGATAAAGTAAATTGATTTAAAGATAATTCAAATAGCTCCATGGACAGCCAGGTCAATTCCTGAATTAATTAAGAATATTAGTTCTTAACCTCTGAAATTTCCTTAGGATAAAAATATTGATCCTTAAATTATAGATATGCTTAAAGGTTGTTTGTAGTTATAAGAAAAGGACAGATTGGATTGGGATTAATTATATAGACATCCTTGTTTTGGCTAGAGTTTTTCATTTTATACAAATCAAGCAAAATAACTTGAGGATAAGGCAGTGTTTTTGGTTTAAGATTTAAGATTTAAAGTTATGAAAGATAAGATTGATTTAGAAAAAGTGTTTACTAAGTATGATAAATCAGGAGATAAATCACTTGATATAAAAGAGTATTATTAATAATTTTATTAGATTAACTCTGTTATTGCATGAAATAGACCCTAAATTAGAGAGAGAAGAGATAGAATTCATGTTTAATAAAATAGATCTGGATGGAAGTAACTCTATTGAATTGAATGAATTCAAAAAATGGTTAGAAGAAAACTAAGTCTAAATGTCCATGAGAAATTAACCTAAATCCAATTTTTCAAGAAGAGGAACTGTTGAAATGCCAAAAGTTAATCCTAATAATTCCGATTAACCTGTACCAGAATTTGATAATACATAGATGTAATAAAACTCTTCATAACATTAATAATAATAATAAATAGTAAATTAATAACAATATTAGAAATAATAATCATTATCATAATAATCATAATAATTACAACATTAATAATCATCTTTATAATAGTAATAACCAGCATAATTTTAATAAACTACACAATAATAATAATATTATACATAATAATAATAATAATAA
>JPFL01000050.1:211473-224468 GCA_000733385.1 Paramecium biaurelia
TCATAATAATATTAATATCCAGGTTAATAACCTATCTCTGGCTCTTAAAATTAATAAAATTATCCAATGTAACCTCAACCACCCTATCCTCAAATGAATAATTCATAACAGTACAATCAAGGTTATCAATAACCTCCAGCATATGTACCAAATCATTAACCTCCCCCCCCACCTCAAAGTTAAGCTTAAGAAAGAGCTATGATGACCATTTAAAAATTGGTTATTGCTATTGAAAAATATAATATCAACATTTTCGAATTATTCAGAAAGTATGATAAAACAGACTCATAAACTTTGGATATAAAAGAGTTTGGAGTGATGCTTAGGTATTCAGATTAAACTAATCTTTTATCATAGGAAAATCGATAGTCAATTAACAGATCAAGATATTAGCCAGGCATTTTGGGTTTTTGATGTTGACCGAAGCCATGAAATCACTTTTAAAGAGTTCTAAGATGGAATCCTATTACACTTAAACCAATGGAGAGTCCATGCTAACATTTAGAATAATACAGGATACCCATAATATCAAAAATATTGAAATATTAAAATATAAGATTAAAATGATGAAATTATGCTATAGATTCACAAAAAACTAGTCTTAAATCAATATCTCTTGCGCCTTAAAATAATAGAAATCTTAGTTTCTAAAGATATATATTTACATACACACTAGTTCTACATATGTTGATCGTTTTTATTTACATGTTAAAATTAAGTAGGATTATTTATTGGAACCATAAAAAAACAGGTAAGACTTATGTTTAGTTACTACTCTATTTGAAGAGAGAAGCAGGGGATAAATTATTATAAAAATATACAATCAAGTGAGATTATGATAGTATTGACTTTTGAAATTGTAGAGCAAGAGAATTTTGTATCTTAAGAATTTTCTAATACAACGAAAATAAGTAGCTGGATACTTTAAAGAGAGAGTAAGCATATTTATAGGCAGAAGCGAATTTGATTGCCAAAATTTTAGACTTATTTAGTATCTAATCATCCAGAGTATCGAATTGTTTGTTGATAAAATAGATACACAATATCATTATGTATTATGACTTAAAAAAATTGACGATATTTCAAGTATAAGGATACCACAATATAATATATTGTGAGTCTACCAATAATAAAAAGTAAAGAATATTGAAGGAAGAAAAAATAAAAAGAATATAAAACTTTCAAAATGAAAATTATTTGCAAATGCTTCTTGCAAATCTATCTCATAAGTTTCTACATTTTACTACTCTTTAAATAAGCAAACTTTTGATGCCAATTATATATGGATGGTTAAACTTAAATTTTAAAGGTTCCATAATCATTTTTTTTGATGAAATTTACTTACAATTTTCTTGAATTCTGTTTCAAAAGAATGAAATTATGGAGGGGAATTTGCCTAAAAGAATGAGGTGAAAATTTCAACATCAATTATGAATAGGTTTGATCGCTATAAATTTTGAAGGTAAAAACTTGTATTTCCTATGTGTTGATGCTTTGATTTATTGGTATTTTTATAAATCAACCTAATTATCTACATAGAACAGGAAGAACTGGTAGGAAAGGCTTAATGTTCAGTTTAAAACATAATCATGGGTAAAGTGTCATTGATGAATTGAGGAAAGCCAACTAAGGTGACCAGCAAGGTGAGTGACCAGTCAGTATTGAAAAATCAGCCTATAGGAAATCTAATAAAGGAAATTCTTCTTAAGGAGAAGGTACTCAAATCAAAATGGTAATTAATACAACTTAAAGCGAAATCTAAGAAACAACATTATGTCAAAGGGTATAAATTTGCTTAAAAACAACAATAAATAAGAAAGAATTCATTCCACAATATTTTTAATAAGTTTCATGAAGATACAGAGTGATAATAAACTATTTAAGATTGAATTTAGCAATTTTCTATTTATAATACTTGTGTTGTAATATAAAAAAAAATGTAAAAATATTCTACATACCTTAATTGAGGTATTTGTTCTAGATTTTTGATCATTTAATAGAATTTGGATTAAATTTTATTGGTGCACACGTTCATAATTGATAACTTAGAAATTGATTTTGATTTTCATTATTATTATTATTATTAAATTGTATGTCAATAGTAAGAGAAGAATACGAGCATTAAATTCAAGAATGTGAAAATAGTTTTGGAGATAATCATGATGTCCCCACCTTTCCTTCTTATTAAGTAAATGATAAGAAAAAAGGTAATATTTTATTTTATCTTTTAATTAGAATATGAATTGGATTTATGGAATCAAAATTAATAAGAGGAGAAAAGAAGTGTTAATTTTTTTAGCTAAACTAATTAAGATTCCATTTAATCAGATTAAGGTTCCATCTAATCAGATTAAGGTTCCATCTAATCAGATTAAGAATTTTATAGTCCCCAACATTAAAAATCTGAATAATAAATGAATCACATCTTCTCAGGTTAGGATTTTTATAGTCCCCAACATTAAGAATCTGAATAATAAAGTGATCCCATCTTCTCAGGTTAGGATTTTTATAGTCCCCAACATTAAGAATCTGGATAATAAATTAATCCCATATTCTCAAATTCTTATTTTAATAGTTCCAAAAATTTAGAATCTGGATAATAAAGTGATTCACCATAATTTGTTTAGACTAGAGTCTTTACTAAAATTCCTGGAGAAACCAAGAACCTTCCAAAATGCTTTGCCAGACGGATCAAAGAATTTATCCATAATTTAGTTAAACATTCAGAAGATCAAGAACTAAAAAATATATTACATAATTAAGATATCAAATCATTTCTTAAATTGAAACCTGATTAAATTACTAAAGAAAAACTTGATCTCTTTATTAAAAGTGATATGGGAAGTATAATTTGTTAAGAGTTCTTTGGAAATTGCCAATGGATTTATGGAATAACAAAGGAGGGTAAAACAAATGTGGATATCTGCTTCAGATACAATATTTAATATTACTAGAAGTCAGCAAAGAAAAGAAAATTAAATTGATAATTTTAATATTAATTTCTATTTATAATTATTACAATCAGTATTTTAAATTATTAAACGATTATTTTTTTCAAATGTTTAATAACTATAAAGTAAATTTAGAAAGACATTGTGGATTAACTAAATTCCTGAGTACACTTAATGAACAATAATAGAATGAATTGCTATCTGTTATTACTGATATTGAACAACTTCTTAATAATAACATGGAAGAAAAAGAGAAATTATTGAATGTAGTAAACAATATGCAAATTCAAACTTAAAATAGTTTAGATAATGAGTTATTAAAGTAAAATCAATGTCTAATTTAGAAATACAGAATTGACTAAATAAATTGCATAGCAGAAACATATCATAACTAAACAGATTGAAGAAATTGCTTAACTAAATTAATTTGTAATGTAAAGAAAAAAAGAGAGAAGAAGTCTCTATTCATCTCCACTCCAAATATCAAATAAGTAAATAAATTAATAAACTATCTTGCCAATAACATCTGTAGATTATTATCAGAAATTATTGGAAGAGCAATGTAAGAGAGAAGAGTCAATAATGAAATTATGGAAGAAACTATAGCAATAGAGTTTTGAGAAAGTTAAATCACTCTAAGAAGCTTTAGATTATTATTTAATAGATTAATGTACTAAATATGAAGAGAGTCTTGCTTTGTAGAATGATATAATCAATAAATTGGAAGATCAATTAAATAAGTATAAAGTGACTCTTAAATTGATAATGTAATAAAACTATAAAAAACCAATTTCTGAGTTACTTGCCGTTGCATAGTCATTGAATCAGGAAAATGAAATTTAAGAATTTGACTATGAACAATTAATTGAAACTCTTATAGATTTTAGTAATAAACGAGACTTATTATATTAATTATAATAAAAAGAGACGGAAGTAGTTTTACAAAAAAATAAAGCTATTAATAATGAAGAGTATGATAAATTAAATGAATAATATAATAAATTGTAGGAAGAATATAAAATAATAGATGATTAAAGAAAGGAATTGTTAAGTTTAAGTTAATAAATGAATGATAAGATTACACTATAATCAAATTAAATTAATTCAATGAATGAATAAATTGCTTAATTAACATCATTATTTGCCAAATCTTTATAGGATTTAGAAACTGTTTAAGAAGAGAATGAAAGTTTGAAGAAATGCTAATCTAACTTTACAACTCGAACAAGTGAAGTACATAGTCGATTCTCAGTAGGATTAGATGACAAATTAATTAAATGTTTTAATTCAGTTTGTAGTAATTATAATTCACAATCAACAAGACATAATAAAAGTAAGAATAAGAGCATGCTTAGTTAATTAAGTAAATCTACTTATGGGGATGGTGAAGAATTGTGTAATTTATTGGATCAAGTATTGAATTAGGGATTCACATTAAAAATAATTGAATCTATAACTTAGTTAGGTAATAATGGGTTACGTAAAAGAATTAAAGATATTTTATTTACTATTTATAATAACAATAATGAAATGGATGCTTTATTTAGTTCATTTAGTACATTAATTCGAGATTTACAAATTCCATTTAATGAATTCGAAATAATTAATGAAGGATTTTTAAGTAGTACTTGCAAATTGGAAAGTAATAATAAATAAATTTGTGAGTTACTTCATCATTTAATTAATAGGAATAATAAATAATAGTCAATTAAACATGGTGCACAATAGATAGGACTATTATCAAAGGTGCTGTTATAATTATGTCAAGGGAATGATGACACAATTGTTAACCATATTGATAAACATATTGAAATCTCAAAATAACTCAAAGATAAAAAAAATAAGTAGCTTAGAGATCTACAATTTAGTGCATGTAAGATGATAATGGATATCTTTAAGAAGTGGAAACAAAATTATATTCATATTACATCGATTTTATATAGTATCCAGAGAGGTTTACAACAGGATTAGGAAATTCATATCTAATCCTATCTCAATGAACTTACCAAGAGTGACCTGGGCAAAAGTATATAAAAAGAATTGAATAAATTATTTCAATTACTTATTTGATATGCAAGAATCTAGAGTTTAATTGGCCTTGCGAGAAATCGCTTTCATTAGGCAATCACTTTCTTCCAAAAAAAAGTACATTCCTATGAAGGATGCTCTAAATAACTTTTAGAGAGTATTGGAAGAAAACAAAAAAAATGGTATATAAGACATTCCCAGAACAGAAATATAAAAGTGTTTAATCCCAGCTCAAGGACAATTAAGATCAGCCAAATTTCATATTTCCTTTATATCTTTCCTTCTCAAACTAATCAATTTGAAAGTTATTAATGATGTAATATAGCATAGTTCTAATTAATAGATTTAAATGATAGAGGATGTCCTTGATTATTTTTTGAAAATAAAAGACATTTAGAAAGAAGAACTATATTACAAACTAATCTAAAGTTTTAATACATTTATCCATTCTGATTTTATCAATTTTGGCAATTTTAGTTTTGTTGAAAAAGTAAAATTATCATTTCATTTTTTTAGTGTTTAACCTTGGTATTATACATGAAAAATTCTAAGATACCTATCATTCATGGACCAGCTGCCACTTCTTTATAAAGACTAATCGAATTACTTTCAGATTCAACTCAATTAATTATAGCAGGATAGGGTTTTGATGAAATGAATGTAGTCTTAGATTTAGATAATTAATAAGAATAAAATTAGTAATAAATGACATTACCAATTGATCATTCAAAAGAATTTTAGAATTTGCATTCAATATTATCAGATTTAATCAAATTAAGTGATAATGTAAGACCCCATTGGTATCCACTTTTGGTACCTTTAGATAGAGAATTTGGATTGATAGGCATTAATAATTTTCTTAGTAGCATGGGGAAATTCTTTCTGTAATATAAAACAATATCAGAATTATTAACAGATAATCTAATTTTAATTCTTAAGAAAATCATTACTACTCCTTTATTAAAAAGTACTTTGATAATTGAAACCTTTAAATGTTTAAAAATATTAGTGGAAAATGAATAATCAGAAATTGTTTGGAATATTTTGATTACTTAAATAAAATAAAATGAACATTCCATTAACAAAAACTTAGCATTTTAAACATTAATATATTTTGTTTAGAATTAAGTATTTTTGAATAAGCTAGTTTAATTACTCAATAATGAAAAAGTAAATCAATAATTGAATTATAATATAGAATATCATATTAGAAATAATAACAACTTTATCAAATTTGGCTAAAGAAGTTTAGGAGCCAAGTGAAATTGAATAGAAAAGATTGACTGAATTAGCTCATCCTACAATTAATTTAGTAGATAATAGTGAAGTATTTCCTAGTGATAATGGTTTAGTTTGTAGAATGTTAAGTGAATTTTAATCAAGATTTGTAAATTCATTATGTGTTTATGCAGATTAATAAAAAATATAACTAGGAAATCTAATTAAAATATAATCAAATGATAAATTTTATCAACTTATAGATTTGACTTGGAAATATAATTTAAGAGCAATCAAATATCTTTTATTAAAAGAACTTGATGAATAAACATTGTAAAATCTATTAATTGCTTTCTAATAATATATAAACATTGTAGGATCCATATAAATGAAATCTGCATAGAATGCTTTCATAAAAACAATTTGTGAATTTTGTAAACCCATTTAGGGATAAGAATTTACAAAGAAACATATCCAAATAAATAAAATGGTATTAAATATTGCAAACTGTTTAGGAAGTATGATTATTAATAAATATTTTTTAGATTTATTAGAATGTAGTAGTTGGATTTGTATATTTAAAACATTTGAAGAATGTGAAAATCATTATTTAAGAAATAGATTAGCAAAGAATTCAAGTTAAGAGGAATAAATAAAGACATTTGATATCACAATACTATTTCAAAGTCTAGATTAATTATTTTCTTAAAGTCCTACATATGGTAATGAACATTTAATAACTGTAATGGATGCAATAAATTAGATCACGATTGAGTGTTTGGAATAATAATAAACAATAGATTAGAAAAAATCAAATTTATAATTTGGAGAACAGAAAAAGTATTTTTCACTTTCAAAATTGGTTGAATTAATTAAATTTAATGTATTTAGATTAGATGTATTTTGGGAATTGATAATTGCTCATTTTATATCAGTAATATCATCACGTAATATAAATTTAGTTTTAAATGCAGCTGATACTTTATCTTAAATTATATTTTATGGCTTTGAATATTTAACTAAATTTTATAAAAAGAACCTATAATAACAAAATTAATAATTTATTAAAGATAAATGGTCTATAAATGAATCTATTTATCAATAGACTCTTTTTTAACCATGGTTAGATATGTGTACATTAAGATTGAATGATATTAAAGAAATCATACTTATTAATATTTTGAAGATGATACAGAATAATGGTCATGAAATCTCAAACAAAGGTTGGGATTCCATCTTAACTTTATTATTAAATATTAGTTCAGAATAAACAACTATATTTGTTAAATAAGGATTGGGTTGTACTGAATAGATTATTAATTAATTTTTATCTAATTTAGATGGTAAATAAATATTTTAATTATTTGATATTATTGATAATTTTAAATCCAATTCAAGTAATATTAAATTATTATATTTTAGATGAGTAGAATATCAATTTTTAAATTTGTAATATGCTTTGGCATCTTGGAGATTATATAACTAAAAATAATTCAAATTAAGAATAAGGAAAATTAATTACAAATGAATAATTAGAAATGAATTTAAAAGAAATATTTCAAAAATTATCTGTGATTGCACTTGATCCAATTCCTGAAATAAGACATTCAGCTATTCATATATTTAGTAATTTACTAATACATCTTAATTCTGAAAATTAATATATTGAATGGAAAAAGATTTTAGAAGAGATATTTTTAGAATTAATGCATAAAATTACTTATGTATTCTAGGATAAAAATCAAGCCAAAGAACTTGATGTGACATAATGGGAGGAAACTGTAAAAAGTGTCTATTAAGCATTTGTCAAATTGGTCAAAAAGTACTTTGTAGTTATAGAAGAATCTTCACCTAATAAGTAAATCAATATATATGATTCCTATTTAGAGATTTAGACATTGAAACCTTAATTCGTTAATCAATTCCTGATTTCATTATTGTTTTTTAATAAAGTAAAGCTTTATTAAGTATGGAAGCAACAAAACAATTAAGAGAATTATTTTTATATTAACCAATAATTTGTCTTTAAAATTTTGAAGAGATTTTACATCAAATTTCAGAAATGTTCAATTTCCCTTCTTCAGATATCAAATATTTAAAAACAGTCATATTACATATAACTCCTGATGTTTTGGAATTATTAAATGATATTTTAAAATTAAGCAAAGATACCTTAATTGAATAAGTTATTGATACCTACTATAAAGTTTTAGAATTTCCATTAATTGCTCATATGAAAATTGATTTAATTTAAAATAAAATATTTTTTGAGGACAATCTAGCACCAAAATAAATTTTAGTAACATTATCTTAAACTTTACCAAAATAAAGTCCTAAATTAATTTCTAGAATTATTCACAATATTAAAGAATTAATTAAAGACCCTCCAAATGATAAATATAAGCATATGCTATTAAAAAGACATTTCTCTCAATTTAATATAATGATGGATAATAACATTTAACTTTTCTTTTAATTTTCAGAACTATATGAATATATCTTAATTACAATGAGAAACAATGATCAATATATTTATTATTCTGAATTACTTAATGAAGATAAGTCTATTTATATGATGATGGCTGAAAACTATTTATAAAGAGCAAAAACTTATCTTCAAACAAATAAGGAAGATTCACTCAAAATACTATAAGTATTACAATAAGTTCTACCAGACAAACTCATTATGGATAAATAATAGTGCTAAAACAAAATTTTATAAAATGAAAATTAATCCTTAGAACTCTATTATATTGAATTAATAACTGAAATTTATAAAGGAAATCTCTAATTATCAGAAACCCCTGAATTTCAATAATTTATATAAAAATTACATGAAATGTCTACTCATTCTTAGATTGCAATAAATAAGTTATGTTTATTATCTTAAAATCAATTTGTAATTCCATACTTATTAGATGCAAGTCAAAAAATATTAGAGAGTGGATTAGTAGATGAAATTCATAATTAAAAATTAATTTTAGATTTACTAAATAATCTTCAATAAATATCTATTCCTGATAATTCATTTCTATTATTTTAATAATTAAGTGGTGATTTTATAGCCTATCCTGAGACATCACTTTTATAAAGTGAATTTGGGCATCTATTTTATCTAATGCCTTAATTAGTGTAAATTATTACACATAAATCTGAAGAAATTAGAATAAAAGTAAAAGATATATTAGAGTAGATCTCCAAAATTATTTTAAAATAATAAAAATGAGAGTATAAATATAAAAATAACAAATTGTTTTTAATAAACTTAGTTTAATTTAGAAATTAAAATCAATATTTCATTTTTAATTTTCAACACAAAAAACATGGTTTTCTGAATCAGAATAATCAACACTCTTACTATTACTTTTTTTCTTTTTTTCATTCATTTATTATTAATCTTCTTCACCTTTTGATTATTCTTATTCTTATTCTACTAATTAATCTTCTTCATCTAATTCATCATCTTCACCTTTTTCTTCATCTTCATCCATTTCATCTTCTAACCTTTATATCTCAGCATTATCATTAACTATACAATCACTCATTTTCAATCCATATTTCACAATAGGAGGTAATTAATTAGGTATTAACCAATCCATATTATCTCCTTTTTCAATCTCTTCAATTTCTTCAGCTCCATTCATTTAATAGTTTTATTCTTCAATCAAAGCCTTTTAAGCAGCTTATCTATCATCTATATCTTCAACTTGTCTAATAGCTTAATCCATTTTTTCATCATCAAAGAGTTAAAATGATTTTAATATTTATTCTGGACTAAACATACCAGATTACATAACAAAATCATCTAACTATCTTTTCTGTAAAGATTTCAAGAATATATTCTCTTCAATAGTAGAATTAGTTATTAATCTATATATTGTAACAGGTCTAACCTAACCAATTCTATGACATCTATCTTATGCTTATTTATCCATAGCTGGATTCCAATCAGTATCATAAAATATAACAGTATCTGCTCCAGTTAAATTTAATCCTATACCTCCACTTCTTGTAGATGAGATAAAACATGTGATATTTAATTAGTTAAAACTTTCAACTATTTTTTATCTCATTTCAACAGGTGTAGATCCATCCAATCTTAGATATGAAATCTTACTTTAAGATAATACTGCTTCAAAAATATCTAACATTTTAGTCATCTATGTAAAAATGATGATTTTATGATTCTATGATTTTAATTTATAAATTAAAGACACTAAAGTATTCATTTTACCACAATCATATATTAACAATTTCTTATTTGGGAATAGCATTCTTTATTTTTAGATCATATAGAATATAGAATCAACTCCATTTGGTATAACATCTTATTATTATGTTTGATAAGGACTATAATAGATTTATTATGGTAATGCATCTACCTTTCTAATTACACAACTAAATTCATTAAGAGTGTCTTGCATTTTTTCTATTAAATAATCAACTGTTGGCATCAAAAAACTCTTAATCTTCTCTTTATAACAAGTAAGTATTTCAGGATTGTAAGTCAATAAAGCATGATAGAATACAATTTTTAAATAACTATTTTACATATTTGATTTAAATCTAGATTAAACTTATTAATTTTCTAATTCAACCCATCTATTACCAAATTTAGAACCTTTCTTATTCATAATTCTTTATTCAACGATATTTGAATAATACTATAAAACTTCTTAAGAGGGGAATCTTTATTTAATAAATGAGATATTTAATTTGATTGGAGATTGTATTAAATTTACTTAAATTCTTTTTGGATATGTAAATTTAAGAGCAGCAAAAAAGAATGGTTATTCTACTGGTCTTTATTCAAATAATTCAGGATGATTACAAACCTTTCTTAATTATTATACTTTATTCATCATAGTAACAAAATCTGTTCCTTAAATTTCAAAATTGCCAGATGATTAAATGAATTCATCATATAAATATTTCTATCTTCTTGATAAATCACATTTCACAATAATCTCTCTTTTTTCTGGTAATTATTTCTCTACATCCTTTTTTAATCTTCTCAATACAAAGGGTCTTAATATATCATGTAATTATCTTAAAACTTCTTCAGAAATTGTTTTATTTTCTGATATAGCTTTTTCTATACTCATAAACCATTATAGAAAATCTTAATGACTATCAAAAATAGAAGGCATTAAGAAATGAAGTAAACTCCATATCTCTCCTAAATCATTTTATAAAGGAGTTCCTGTTAAAAGTAATCTACTTCTTGTATTAAAATTCAATAAGACTTACCATCTTTATGATTTAAAATTTTTAATATGTTATGCCTCATCTAATATCATATAATACCACTTCTTTCTTTTAAAAACTTTACTATCCTATATAACAATCTTATAACTTGTTATACAAACATGAAAACTATTTAATTAACTCCATCCTTATCTTTTTAATTTTCTTTCTTTTGGAGAACCAAAATAAGTCATAATTTTAAAAGCAGGACACCATCTCTTAAATTCAATTTCCCAATTCATCAAAATACTTGTTGGAACAATAACTAAATGAGGACCCCAAATTTATTTATTTGCTGCTAAATATGCTAATAATGCAATAGTTTAAATTGTCTTTCCTAAACCCATTTCATCTGCCAAAATTCCATTCATTTATTATTAATGTAAACTTGCCATCCAATGAACCCCTACTAATTAATATATTCTTAATTGTCCATTTAATAAAAAAGGTTACTATTCCAATAAACCTATATTAACATTATTCTTTTACTGTCTTCGGCTTCAAATAAGAATGGAAATTATTTAGATTTCTTAAGCAATTTTAAACATTTATCTGCATCTAAAACACTTTCATCTACTTCTTCATCTTTAGACTCAACTTTAGCTATTTCATATCTATCTTATCCCACTTTTAAAAGGTCAATCACAATATCTGATTTTAAATGACTTAAAAAATACTTGATTAAACAGATTATATTTATTTTTTGAATCCCGGCCATGCATTTTATCTTCTTTTTAATTCAAAATAGAGTGTTTTGAACTTCTCTATTGGTATTAAATAGGATTCATTTTCTTATTATTAATTTTAATATTAAGATAATTTCTATCCAATTTCTTCTGTAACTTCTTTTAATCTAATAACTATATCTCCTAATTTCTATTTTTGAGTCTCCTATTTTATTTTATCATCCTTAAATTATTGCACTTATTTTCTTATTTACCACACGTACTTCCAAAATTCTCTTTATACTGTTTTGGCTACTTTTTATAATTGTCTAAATTAATTCTTTTCTTCATTCTTTATATTATTTTCACATTTACCCTCTCTTTTTCCTTTATTGCCTCTTAATATTTTAACCTTTTATTTATTGCTTATTCTGCTAATTTCTTTGTCTTAAATTTGAAACATTCAAGTCTCTTACTCATATATTATTACATTTCACTCTACTATTATTCAAAATAATACCATTTCATTTAGGACATAATTCCATCTATATTAAGTATTAATTTTGGGTTCTGCTTTTTTTTCAGGTAAATTACCATATTATTCTCTAATATCTTTCAATTATTCTTCTAATTTGAATTTCTCCTCCAACATCTAACTTCTTGATAATTTGCCTTATAATTTTTGCGCTTTTTTTATTGACTTACTTTCTGATTCAGACATAAATAATATTAATTATATTCTAAATTATTTTAAAGTATATATAACAATTTAAGGATTTCTTTAAAACCATCATTAGAATGAAACTTACTATTTAAATTCAAACTCATTTTTTTTTCATATACTTAAGTATATTTCCATTTTATGATACATATATATTATTCTTAA
>JPFL01000050.1:224583-246167 GCA_000733385.1 Paramecium biaurelia
ATAAACAATTTAAAATTCTTGTTTATTCATAAATTTAATAGAATAATATAAATTATAATGTAATTTAAAATAAAAATATATAATAATAAATTAGATATTAACATATTTTATCTTGATTGTTGGAAATTATTATTGAAAGTTAATAATCATTCAAAAAATTAACAATAAAATAAATAACTACATAGGGTTATTTATTTAATATTCTTATTAATTATACGTCAATAAATTAAATAATAGAGTCATTAAGTTTAAAATACTTATGATTTCTTATTTCTTATTTTAACGCCATCAGAATTTATTAATTATTAAAGATTTGCAAGTTTTTATTTATAAAACAATAATCCCTTAATGATTCTTTTAAATTATTCATAATTATTTTTCTAAAAATGGAACTAAGCAACAGATATCATTTTGTTGATCATCCTTCAATGGATGATCCTATGTTAGATGAAGGATATACAAGGTATTTGAGTGATTTATAGAAAACATAGAAAATTTGGAAGTTATAAACCAAAATTTCAAGGATCTCTTCCTGGATATTATCCCTTTGAATTCAAAGATTACATTTATGTAATATTATTCACTCTTTCAACCTGTGGAGTGTGTATTCCTATTTGGTTTGGTCTTATTGAAGGAGGTAATATAATAGTTCTATAAATAGCCAAGGCAAATTCATTACAATATAGTATAATAAGTGCTGTGATTTTTGTTGGCTTTTACATGATTTAGGTTTTGAGCACTTATTTTGGAGGAAGATTAAAGAAAGTTATTGAAAATAAAATGATTTAAGAGAAGTTGATAGAAATGGAAAAAAAAGAAGCAGAAAAATAAAAGCTATTGGCAGCCATTTGATATGAAATATATTGATCATTTAATATTTTTAGACATATGCTTTTTAACCCATACATGTTCTTTAGCCTCATTTAATGTAAGTCTCTTACTAGGCTAATTCTGTAACAACCCTCCTATTAGATCTTTTGCCTCCTCACTTACGCATTACCAATGATAATCATCCAAACTATATATACCATCAATAGTATTCTATATGATTTCTTATGGTATGTCAGAATCAAATGGCAAGTATCCACTTAACATATAATACAAAATCACTCCAAGTGCAAAAACATCAACAGAAAATGAAATTTCTTAAAATTATAACATTTCAGGTGCTTAATAATTACAAGTTCCACAATGATAATTTTGATGTTCATTATTTTTTTGAATCTTTGAGAGATGATTAGCTAAACCAAAATCAATTAATTTAATTTGTTTAACAGTATTCTTATCTAATATCATCAAAATATTCTCAGGTTTTATATCTCTGTGTACTATTCCAATCGAATGAATATATGACAGAGCATCAAGTAATTAATTAAATATTATGGCTGTTTCACTTTCATCTAAGTATTATTTATTTTAAACATAATCAAATAAATCTCCATCTTCTATTAATTCTGTAATAATTTGAATCTGATCTCTATTCTCAATAGAATCAATCAACTTTATTATACATGAATGATTTAATAATTTAGTAATGCTTATTTCATGTTTAACAATATCCTACTCTTCTTAAGGAAGATTCATTTTATTAATTACTTTTAATGCATAAAATTGTTTATCAATTTTAGCTTAACATCTGTAAACTATTGAATATTTACCCTCTCCTATTTTATCAAGAATGGAATATTTCTTATTGACTTCTCCATTAAAATATAGAGATAATGCTTTTTACCATTCTTTAAATGATATTTCATCTGAACAATGATAAATTTTGTGTTTATAATGTGGATTCATATGAAAGATTTCAAATCCAAACTTCTAATTAGCATGATCAACTCTCTCTTCTATTATTAATCCACTCAAACATACAATCTCTAATTATTTATTTTTATTCTATACTTGTTGGTTTAATATCATTTTTCTTCTAAAATTCCATTAAAATATTGGGATATAATTGACAGAACTTAGTTTTTATTTTCTTCTTCTTTGAGATTCTATATAATTCTCCTTAAATATCTAATGGTCTATATTTAATTAAATTTATTACAAACTCTTATATTTGGGTATATTATTATACACTCCCCAAACATCATAATTGAAAACACAATATAAAGGCATTATTAAATTTGGATGTTGTTTGACAAAGATTGTAAAATCATCCAAATTTATTGGTAGATCATTCTTTGCTTTATAAACCATTTCTACATATTTTTTAATTAATAAATTTAAATTAGCTTACATTTCAATCTTCTATCCATTAACCTAATGATTAAATTAAATTTAACTTAAAATGCTAGATTTATTCCAAATCCTTTCATTGGTATACCATTTATTTATGCTTTACTATCTAATGTGAAAATTTAATCAATTGATTATCTGGAATTAATACTTTGTTAGCCATCTCCTTATTAATGATTTTAATGGTCATTTTAATTAGATTCTCTGTTGCTTTCTGATATATTGCTGTACTTTCTAAACATTTATACTAAATATAAATTAATTAAAAAATTTACATGACATTTTAAGTAAATCTTCACTTCCTTTTCTAGGTTTAACTTTTTTTGTTCTATGATAAGCATTTATGATTTATTATTCTTCTAAAAATAATTGATCATTTAAAATAACTTTAATTTCTTCTTTAGAATAATTATGCAACTAAAATTAGAAATATAGTATACCATTTGTAAAAAATCAGTTTTTACAATACCATTTTGATTTTGTAAATCATACAATTTGAATAAATTTTTAATTTGTTAATCTTCTGAACATTTTATAAACATTTACAATCCTGTAAGAAATTCTTCAAAACTCATATAATCTTCTTATTTGTGAGTAAATTTATTGAATATTTATTCACCCCATATTCCCTAAATTAATCATCACTATTCTACAAACTATAATTTTAAAATAAGTATTGAAGGTGTCTCTACAAATTAAGTGATTTTAAGAACGGTCTGCCAAGTCTCTGTAAATCATAAGCAACATTTGTAATTCATAATTATCATCTTTATAATGATAAAATTTACATATATTAATAAATTTACTAATTACAATGACATATTCAGCATTTTTCTTTTTTTCCTTCTTCTAACCTTGACATGTAAAAGTACTTCCCATTAATTTATTAATTAAATAAATTATTCCCATATTTTAATTTTTTTGATTTATTTACCAATTAATAATACCATATTAATCTATATATAACTAAGTTGCCTGGGATTTATTCCTTTAATGAGCCTATATCCCAACAAAACCTAGTAATATTAAACAATTTGAGTTGTTTAATTAATTCGTATCAATTATAAATTAATTCCTGGAACTCAAAAATAATTTTTCTCATAGACAAAATCATTTTCCCTTATCAAATTTAAACAATTTTTGGATCATAGATTGAAAATAACATCATATTATTTAAATTCTTGAAGTGTAATTCAATGTTTAATAAATTTTATGACATAATTAGCATATGAAGTCACCTAATAAATACAAAATGTACTTAAGCAATCTTCTTCCAAAAAAGAAAAGAAATCATTAATCATATCTATAATAAAGAGCTCTATAGCACAAGCAGGCCAGGCTTCCTCTTTATAAACTATTATTTATGTATCAAACTCAATGGTGGGCACAATTACTTTGGTTTTTCCAGTTTTATTTGTTACTCTGGAATAGGTTTAGGGATTGTGAAAGTCATAATTAATCAATTGATTTTCATGTAGAAAAACTCAATTATATTATTAGTTGTACATATTAAACCAGATGAAGTATACTCAAAATCATAAATTAATAGATGGATTTGCCAGACACGTTATATAGAGTCCTAGGAACCAAATGGAAGACTATTTTTAACAATAGTAACATAATCATTTTATGGGCAAGTAGAATTATACAGATAATTTTAATATGCAATGAACTTTACCCCTTAATTTAAATAATATGTGATAATATTGGCATAGAAGGTGTGCAACTAACAGAACTTACTCTCTAAAACCTTCATATTAATTGATAGGAGTAGGATACACATTCTTTATTTTACCTATGTTTTTCTAAAAGAAATTAGGAATTATTTTGCAACTTCTTAAATAGGAGAGGAGTGGTTATTAATTTAAAATGGTTTAGTTGAGATTTAAAGTTTGAATCATTTTATTTATTTAAATTATTGTTGATAATAAATATTTATAAGATCTATGGCTGGGATATTTGCACTGGTATTATTGATATAATCTATGGTTGTACCAATATTGAAGAATAATATGATTTAATAAAATAATAATCGAGATATTGCTATTGGATTTATATGGACATGATTTGTGTATTATATGGCTGGTACATTTAGGGCTTTTGCAGCTGTTGGAGTTCGCTTTAGCAAAGAATTAAAAGTAAATAGAAAAAGCGGATCAACATTTTTAGATTTCTATCTTTCCGATAATCCATTAGGAATAACCATATAGGTTATACTCTTTTAATAATTGACTCTTGTTTTTAAGTTTTTCAATTTATAACAAGATCTTAACTCATCTATGAATTAGAAAGATAACAAAATTGGTAATTCTATGCTTTTTTCATTTACTTATGCAATAAAATGTCTGATAGTTCAATGTGTTGAAGTTGATTTATCCTTAATTATTAGTTTATTTGAGTAATACAATTTAATATATATATATTTACAGAGCTGCTATTTGATATTTCAAGAATACATTACTTTACATTTGAATTCAGAGAAGGGTTAATGTTTGGCCGCTGAAAATTGATATGATAATATTTAAAAAATTTTAAATTATGAGTAACAATTATAAAATTAAATTAATTTTAATGAGAATAATTTTGATTTTATTGATATTTGATTTCACAATATGTGAAGTATAGATAACAATTATCTAATATATTAGATTAGAATACTATTGCATATTATGATAAACAATCAGTTTATCAATATCTGATTGAAAATGAGGATTAAGTAATACTTGGTTAATGGGCAGTAAGCTCAGAACACCTGGTTTACTTAAGCATTATTTTTGATAACCAAAACTTATTATGCAAGTTTACCCAAAACAAATTAATAATTAAAGAGAACCTAAATTTGTCATCCTGAGTTATTCATTGAGTAGCAGTTCATATCACTTTGATTCAGTCACAAAGTATCTAGAGATTATTACTTTTTAGTCGTATGACATGGAAAAATGTTTTAATTGAAGTTACTCTGTAAAATTATAGAGATCATATTAAATTTTAATGCTAAGCAACTCTTTAATTAGAAATTGAAAAACATTATAAAAATTAACAAAAATTGAATATTTATAGTGATTTTGACAAAGTTGTCAGTTGAGCGAAGAAACAATAAAACTTTACATTTCTAACAATTTACAAAATTCTCTACCTGTGTAAGTTTACTCTGTACTTATCAAATGTATTTCGCTATTTTAAATAATTAATTCAAATTATTATTTAAATTCAGACCCTATACCAAATTAAGGTGGTTCAATCACAATGTCCATTTTACTTACTCAGGATATTTATTTAGCTCATTCCTATTTGATGTACCAAAATTCTACTATTTTATTCCTTGTTTAATATGACAATTGAATACTATTTTATATGATCTTAAATTGAAAGTTTAATTATATAATTATAATATATAGTAAAAATACAATTAAAATAATAAGGAAATTCTTTTATTTTTCATTGAATTATTATTTATCACATTTTTATTCCTTTAAACACAATACTTATATGGATCGATACTTCTAAATTTGTTTTTATTTCCTTAATTAATATTCACATCTTGTACTGGAAAACGATAGAGGTTTAACTTTAACAATATTGGAATCATTTTTCCAAGAGTGATGCTTTCCTTATACTTCACTGAGAAATCTAATAACATTTTATTATTTAATATAACATAGTTGTTTTTGGAAAAATCCTACTAATGTTTCTAATGTAATCCTTACTTTATTATTGTTAATGTTAATATGGATTATTCATCCTCTCGAATTATAAATATAATTACCTTATCAAATTAACAGATGATCATTCAAAAAGAGATTGTTCAATTTGTCTTGTTAATCTAAATAGTCCACAGAACAGATCATAAGTTCACAAGACCCTGTTCTTATTTAGACTTTAAATATGGCCACTTAAAAACAATTATTAATTAAAACTCCTTGTATAAGAATTAAATAATATTAATAGAATCATATATTTCATCCATCATGTTTGATATAATGGATGTAGATTAAGCATACTTGCCCAATGTGTAAAAGTTCACTTTCCTAAATATACTGATAAATAGTATGACTAAAAGAATTAGACTTCTAATATCGTAATGTAATTAATATATTATCTAAATATTTTTAATTTCTTATATCAATTTATTTTCATAATATATTATCTATTTCTAAAAATAGAAATTTTGTTTAATTTTATTTGTCGGATCCAAAACCTCTCTATTTACACTATTCCCATGTTAAGGGTTAGAATTACTATGAAAATATTACTCAATTCTATCAGTAATTGTTAATTTAACAAAACTAAAAGTTTTATTTAATTTGCAATGAAATAGCTGTATGAACCTATTTTTATCTAAATTGCATTATTCATATTGATCTCCTTAAATTAATATAAAATTTAAAAAAAAAAAAAATTGCTTTTCTACCATAATAATTATATATAAAAAGAAATACATCATATAATCTAAAAAATATTTGATTAATTTTTTTAATTTACAATTAAATAATAGTTTGAGAAGATTTACTTTTGAAACAATTTAAAATACCTAAATTATATATAGAATCAATACATTTTGTAAATAGTGAAAAGCAGATTTATTTTTATTTATTTTATACATATTTCATAAACTCTTATAATAAAATTTTAAATATATTTAAAAGATAGAACTATGAGAGATAATTTTCCATTTCAAGACAAATTCTTTAGATATCATAAATAGAAATTAGATTTCTTGTTTGCAATAATTTATAATACACATATTGTAATAATAATAATCCTATACATTTTAATTTGTTCAATTGTTTGTTTATTAACAACTTATATTAATTCGATTTATAGAAAATACTATGTCTCACTAAAATTAATACAATTTTCATTTATTTATCAATTGTTAATATATGTGAAATATATAGCTTATTATTAAAAAAATTGTGATAATAAGTATAATTTACCATAAATTACAATGTTAAGGAAAGAAAAGTAAAAAAATAATATTGATAATATAGAAATCATAAAATAGTCATTGTTATTCTGATTATGATGAAAGAGAGGATTTATTTTCTAAGATAGTCAGTAAATGTTTTAGAGGTTAATTAAGATGATTGTTATTCTAATTCCTTCTACTAAGAAGAGAGTTTTAACATTTTTGATGATGTTATTAATTAACATGCATTACTTCTTGTAAAGATTCTTAAACCTAAAAGTTTTCACTTAATAATACTAATCTCTTAAAAAAACTCTGAGGAATTTTTAAGGAAGTATTTAGGCAATTTGAATGAGGTTTAGTCTATTATTTCATTGAACACTTTGAGTTTTTTAAAGTTATTTTAATAAATCTAATATAATATATATCTAATTTATATGCTTAAATAATTTAATTATTTCTTTTTAATAAAGATATATTTAATTTATGGTAATTAATATTATTTTTTTATATTGGTATCTTGCCAAGACTCAAATTTGAGACATCATATTATCTCATCTCTGATGTCTTACATGAAGCATTTCTATTAAAAAAAGTTATTAATTAGAAAATATTTTACATCTTAATAATGAAAGGACTTGTTATATATTAAAGCAATTCTTAAATATACTCTTAAATATATTTAAAAATTACATTATTATTGAAAGAATAGAGAGAAATGATAGAAAAATGAATAATGTTATGAATTAATTAATTTAAGAATTAGAATATCGCCATTTCATAACATTATCAAATTATTTATAGTTTCCTCTTTAATTTCTTATTTACATTTACTATATTTATCATAAAATAAGTGTCAGTGTTGGATACAATTCAAGTATTTCATATTTGATAATTACATACATCAATGAGATTAGGACTATTTAATAGTTTATAATGTTTTTGGATGTTTAAATAATGTGATTTTATGATTGTTATTTAATGAAATAAATTATTCTAGCAATTCTATTTTTTGGAATATGTGTTCATGCATAGATGGAGAAACATACTTTACAAGGAGCATTGAGTTTACTTGAAAAGGCATAAACTGATATATCTGTATACGATTAAAAAGAACCAAGATTATACACTTGGTTTTGTTCATTAATGGATGGATTTGCAAGACTTTTTCTTCCTATTACAGAAAATAAATTTACAAGTCCTTATGCTTTTTTTGGATCAATGCCAGCTGTTATTCTCATGACTGGATTTGTACCTATGATCCTATTAGTCGTTTTTAGTTATGGCATGTTCAAATTCATTACATATGAACCAAAGAAGATGGAGTATAAATATGCCAAATTGCCTATTAAAGATATTCAAAAGCCTTAGAATAAATTACTCTAATTTCCTGCCTTCAGCATTTTCAGCTTTATATGAATATCTATTCAAATTTCTAAATATATAGATATATAAAATGTTATCAAATGACTTTTCTACAAAGTGGGTATGTTTAATTTTCATTCATCCAACTTTATTATTTAATATTTATTATTAAAACTATTTGCCATTATTTATGATTCATTATAATGATAAAATCTGCTATAAGTTTGAGATATTATGTTTCCTTCTAATCCATATGATATCTACAAATAGGAAATCCACAATTCCTTCCTATTTTAAATATTTAATGTATTACAAAAAACCATCTTTACTATTTGTTATTATTCAATTAAAATCAAGGAAGATATAAATTCTAGAATAAATCCATTATCAATAATAAATATCTTTGATTCTATATATATTTTAAAGAATTAGAAATATAGTTTTTAAGTTTTATAAATCATCACTAATTACTGAAATTTATAATATATGATTTTATAATAATATCTTTCAAAATCTATGATATTGAGGTGGTAAATAATGTGGAGGAGGATATTGATGCATGGAGGGATGTACTGGATAAGGATACATAGATTAAGAATTTGGAGGTGGACTTCTTTAAGCTCTAATGTCCTAAATAGGTTATCTCCGAAGATCTTAAGATTCAAATTATGTTTTCTTCTCTTGGATGGTAACACGCAATGGTTCCTTGATTCTGCTACCCTAAAGAGAACTGATCTTAGTGCTTTCAGTAACATTAGTAGTGGGTAATTAATGAATGCCAATAAAATCGGGAATAGAAGTATGTTGAACTCTAATTATTGAACCCAAAAACACACTCAACTCAGATCTTTTATTATAATAATTAATATACGCTCTATGTTAATCTATTTAGACTTCACTACTAACAGTTGGAAATGCATTGATATACTCTCCTATCTTCTTATAATAAACATGATTATCTTCTTAAAAAGTTGTTGTAAAATAGGGAATAAGAGCTGTTAAACAATCAGAACTCTAAAATGTATTTAGCATCTATTTCATTGATCTCCATCTCTCTTCAATCATAGAAAGTAAATGTTTAGCATCTCTCTCTTAATTATTTACATTCTTTTTCTATTTATGTTAGACTTCATTCTCTAAACCATTGAAGAATTATTCAACTACATCCTATATACGTTTTTTAATTTCTCTAATCTTTTTAATTGTTTTGTCAGCATGAACCTCAAAAGTATTCACATGCTTTTTGATATCATAATAAGAATTAGTAAATTTCTTCACTAAAGTATTTAATAATGTAACAATTACATTCATTATTAACATGCTCACTTGCTTGATTTAATAAAACCTCCAATGATTCAAATACTGGATATGTGCCTTCATTTACATGTTCTTTAGAATGAAGATGTATGCAAAGAGGACATAAAGGTATTATACATTGAGGTGCTCGACACATGTTAGATATATAATAACCTTTATGGTAGTAGCACTCTACTTAAGGAAGATTGTTAGAGTCAAAGAAAACTGTTCTTGCTAAATTATCTGATAATTTTTCAGGTTGCTGATAAGAATCCTATTTCCCTTCATTAAATTCATCATCTACATGTTGTACTATATTATCCATTAAATTAGTTGTTAAAATTAACGAATAAAAACAAATTAAATTAACAAAAACAATTCATAATTCTTCTTTTCTAATTGTAGAATTCATTTTCTTAAAACTTCTACCTCCTCCAAGTACATCATCTATGAATGTTATGATTTCATTTATTTCTATAGAATTCTAAACAGCATAAGTCTATCGCTTTGGTTTGATAATCACAGCATATGATGAAGTTTAATCTTCTTCAAATTTCTATGTTAATTACCTATTATAATCAGATAAAATACCATAAAGATCCATAATAGAAGAAAATGTTTTCATTTTAATATTTACTTGGTATTTTAGATATCAAATCTAATCCTGATTCATTATCGATCAATAATAAGAAACATAAGTCTTTCCCTTTTAATATACATTATTCATAATTTTATCCATTCAATCTTTAAAATTCCTTCAATTATGGTTCCTTCTTTTATCCATATGCAAACTATCTCAAAAATTTAACAATCTAATCTTTTTTGAATTCTGATTCAAACACTTTGAAATCTTATTCATTTTAAGCAACAATTAAACTAGGAAATTCGGTTATCTTAAAAGTCTATATTAATTGCCTTTCAGATTATCTAATCATAGCAAATTCTAATTTTCCTTTGAATTCTTTAGAAAGAGCCTTGAACAAAGGAGGAGTAGATTTTTTATTAGTAAATAGTATAACTTTAGGTTTTGATTTATCAATATATTCTTAAAAATTGAGTCCACTTAATACAATAACAAAATCTTCCATCAAATCAACAGCCTCCTTCGCTAAATCATTTAATTCCCATTTTCCATTAAATTTAATAGGTTCAGCAGAGAGACGAGATGCATAAATGGAAACAGAAGGATAACGTTTGACAGAGAATTCATCTTCACACAATGCTTCATCATCTTCACAATCAACAGCTGCAACTCTAAAAATTCCTGCATATTTTTCAGCTAATTCAATTATAAGTTTCTTGTGTTTCTAACCTTCCCCATTAGGTAAATAGAAATAAATTAACCAGACTTCTTCTCTTCTGTAAAATCGAGAAAGATTACTCATATCAAGTGAATAAACATCTGTATTTTCAAAGAGATTTTCCTTTTTTGCTTAACCTCCCTGCTCCTAAAAATCTTCATTACCAAATCCACCACCACCTTAATTACCAAATCCTGATCCTCCAAAATTAAAATGGAATTACTAATGACCACCACCACCTCCACTACCTCCTCTAAAGAATTATGAAAACATTTCTTCGAAACCACCTCCAAAATTATGAAATCCTCCTCCACCACCTTATTGTTATTATTACTCATGTTTATTTACACCCTCTTCACCATATTAATCATAAATCTTTCTTTTCTCTGCATCTTTTAATGTTTCATAAGCATTAACAATTTTCTAAAATTATTTCTATGCCTATACAAAAATAAGAATAATTAATTACCTTCTCCTCATTTCCCTTATTTTTATCTGGATGGTATTTCAGTGACTATTTCTTAAAAGCCTTCTTGATTTCAGCATCACTTGCACCTTTCTTCAATCCTAACAATTAATAATAATCCTCTCCAGCTATTACAAGCAATAAGAAAATTGACAACAACACGAATTTCATTAATTTTAATTTATTCTAGAATTTTATTTAAATAACAGACAGAATTTAAAATGTCAGCTTCCCCTACAGGTATTCAACGTTATGACAATTCTCCATATGTCACTAAAAAATAATAACCACAATATCCAATCCCTTAATAATACCAATAATCTACATAATAACTTAATCAGCAAGATTAGTATGATGATAGATATCATGAATTTGAAGAAAGGGAAGAACAATACAATTATCAAATCTAAAAAATGAATGATTATATTCAAGTAAATAAAATTAATCATAATAATAGCAATTATAACATGATTTGGATGTATCTGAGCATGCAAAATAGGGATTTGAATCAGATTATCAAAAAGCAGCATATGAATTATAGCTTTACAAGGATCAATTAAAGAAATTATATACAATATATCAATAATAGACTTCATAATTTGAAACTATTAAAAAGAAAACATAAGAATCAAATCTAAATGTAGAAAAAACATATGAAAAGTAATTTGAAATAAAAAATGATGTTTAAAATCTTATATTAGACAGAGATCTCTTGTTAAATAAATTAGAATTGGGTGATAAACAATATAATTTTGATGTTCAAAGTTTGACTCAATAACTTAATGATAAAAATGCTGAGATCTAAGATTAGAGAAAAAGAATTAATGAATTGACTGAATTGAAAAGAAAAGCTGATGAAGAAATAGCATCTTTAAGATTTACATTAGATCATCAAACTGCTAGATTAGAAGCAGAATTAAGAGAAAAAGTACTTAAATTAGAAGCACTTGATAAACAATTTGCAGAAGCACTTTATCTTAAAGATAATGAATTAGTAGATGCATTTGATAAGATTAGAATCCTTGAACATGAAGTTAGACGTATCTTAGATTTGAATAGAAGTTATGCCTAAGAGTTGAGTATGTTAGCAAGAGATAATAGATTTAAATAGGAAGAAATTGCTAAAGTTAGAGAGGATGCTGTAAATTTATTATATAATTTCTAGAAACCTGGGATACCATAATAAATAAGTGTTTAGTCAGGTGGTATGGAACCTAGGATGCCACCAGCATGGGCTGAGAAATTTCATATTAAAATAGATGCTTGTTTAGATTTATTTGAAAGGAATCATGCTAAATCTTTAAAATAATTGTGTCTTAATCTTTGGAAAACAAAAATGGAATTAAAAGCAAGAAATAAATAGAATAAAGCTATGGTTGAAGAAAATTCAAATCTTGGTAAAAGTGTAGTTGTAAGTGGAGGATCTGATACTAGAGTAACTACATATTTTATAGATTCATTTGTGGCTGCAATTACTTTTGCCAGAGATGCTATATCCAATGTAGTTTTTGATATCTTTGTGAAAAGTGTTAATAAAGCAAATAATAAAAAACTCAATTCTTTTGTTCTTTTCTTTGAATCTCTAAAAGAAATGTAATAAAAGTAAAGCAAAGGATTGTGGTTAGCCTTAGAAACTTATGCCAAATTAAGAAAAGCATTACGTCATTCTGTACCAATTCTTATAGATGCAAAAGTTTAAAATGGATTGCTGTAGAAAGTAGAATTAGCTATGGGTAAATTACTTAAGCATGATATGGATTTCAGAAATAATATTAATAAATGGTTAGAAGGGACGTTAGCCTTTACTGTTTAAAAGAAGGAAGCAGAAGCATATGATAAAAATAGAGACTATCTATTTTTGTTTAGACTACTAACAGTTAAATATAGAATCAAATTCCCACTATAAGGAAAGACATTTGAGGTGGATGTAGACATTGAAACCACATTAGAACATAAGATTTGTTATGCCTTAAGAAAAGTAGTTAAATAATAATGATTATTAAATTTAATATGCGCTCACTAATATGTAGATTTCGTTTTGCATACTAAACCCATGAAAAGACTAGATATTTGGATGTCGATCTCAAAAACCAATTATTTAAACTAAATCCGTCTTAAATAGAAAGTCTAAGAGATTCATGCAAAGGATTAGAATGTTAAGATGATATTGTCAAAGATTTGCATCATAATATACTTACAAATATCCCTAAATTTACTTCTTTCTTTGCTGTAAAAAGTATAATGTATTATTATTTGTAAAACAATTGCAATAATTAAGAGCTTTGGAAATAAATAGGGAATAGATTAATATAATTATTTAAGGAAAATAAAAATTTTAATAATCCTTTTTGCTTTGCTTAATTAGCATATATCTTTGGGTAACTCAAAAGAAAGAATTATATATAAAATAAGGAAGATTATATTTTATATCAATAATGCAGCAATTTATTAATAGATAGGATTCCAAAATTATTAAATGAATAGACCCCTTAAAATATAACTCATATTATTGCATTAATTAATTAATATGAAATTTAACCTGAATATATTAAGAAAGTAGTTGATACTTTATTAAACAAATAGAACTTTTCAACTTTCAGTATTATTGACATTCATTATTTATTTTGGTCTCTAGTCTCTGGATCTAATAAATTTTTAGTTTAATTTAGTATATAGGTTTTAGAGAATAAATAAATAATAGAAAGAATTAAATCTGATTTTCATCAATTAAAAGAAGATTAATAATCAAAATTATTAATTGCTTTAGGATAATTTCGATTTAATGATAAAGATTGTATTGATTAAATTGTTAAAGATTTAAAAATATTTGGTACTGCTTCACTATTATCTCTTTTGTCAAAATATTTGAAAAATCCAATGCATTAAATCTAAAATTAATACCCTATCGTTTTTGCTTTGAAAGAATAATTTGATGAATACTTTTAAATGGAAGACAAAGATTTATCAAATACTATTATGGGTATCAAAATATTACTTTATCTTCCATCATAGATTAATATTGAAATGAGAAAGTCATTTTTAAAATCCATTAATTAATACGAACATTTTATTCTTAATAATATAGAACATTTTTCAAATGAATCATTAATAGATATTCTATATATGGCTAGCTTATTTGAATCTGAAAAATTAATCCTTGAGAAAGTTCAGAATTAAATATTAGTGTTTAATATGAATTTAGAAGATAGTGTATCATTCTTATATTGTATAGAAAAATACTCTCATTAATTTCATTAATAAATTAATGATTGTCTAACATCCATAATTAATATTCATTCTCATGAAATCCAAAATCTAAATACTTCAAAACATCTTTAATTATTTATTGCTTTACAATTATTAGAAGATTAATTTCCAATGGTTAAAATTCTATAAGCTTATTAAGATGAGAAAAAAATATAAAATAAATTAATTGAAACTATAACAAAAGATTAAACAGAAAAATTCATTCAAAATTATTAATTTAAAAGGTAATTCAAATTTTTTTAAGGATTTATGGAAAATAACTTTGAATACAATTTATTCTTATTTGAAAAACAAGGAACATTACAATATATAAAAGAAAGTCGTGTTGGATGTTATCTTATTGATTTTAGAATTTATTAGGTTAATTTAGAGAAGTTAAATATTAATGAGTTAAAATAAATGCAAAAAAATCAAAATTTATAGTAAGAATTTCTAGAAGTTAAGTAAAATAAATATGACGATGTAACAATAGATAGAAAAAATGAAATAAATAATACTTTTATTGAAATTGATGGATCTTGTCATTTTGATATTAGACTTGATGTTATAACTCAAACATTATATAAGTAAAAAATATTGAATAAATATTAAATCAATCTTAAATCAATAGCTTTGAATGAGAATCGAGGAATCAGCAATAGTTTGTAAACAATTTTAGATATCATCGAGAAATGAAAAAAAAATGTATTTTTTATAATTAAGTAAATAAATATGGTTTTATATATTGATATTTATCATTAGATCTTCTCTCAAATGTAAATACATTTTTTCTACTTCGTAAACCTATACAATCATATCTTTCAATTAAGTATGTCAATCAAATCCAAAGAATTTTCAATCTAACCAAATGAAACATTAGAATAAGGATAGGGAACAATATCCAGACCATTGGTTAATCTTTCACTTTGAGATCATATTATTTTGAATTTTACTTGTAAGCAATAAATTTTTGATCAATATATAATGAATATTAATTAAGTTCATAAATAGAATAATGACATTTAATTTTCAAATTCCAATTATATTCCTATCACAAAATTATAAATATAACATGTTAGCAACTTGTAATTCAACCAAATCAAGGTTAAGAAAGGATAAATATCGTCAAATTTCTTGTCTATTGTTAAATCATATTAGTAAATTTTAGTTGTATTTATTTAGAGATTCACCATAAGAATATTTTTGTGAACAATGAAAATTTTAGAAAATTACTAAATAAGAAAACTCAGAATAATCTCTAAAATCTCAAATAAGATATTCAAGCTAAATAATTGACTCTGCAATACTTTTCCAGTTTTCAATTAATATAAGACATATTAGCATCTTAAATTGAAGCAGATTGTTTAGCAGATATCCAAAAATTGTGTTATTACCTATCAGTGTGATTATTATCTGTTTATTTTTTATCTTATACTTATTAGGATTTATACTCTACCAAAATGTATTTTTTTATATACAATTAACAAAAATGATCTCAATAAAAATACTATGCGTCTTTTACAATATATATATATATTATTTAAAATATAAGAAAAGTAGAGTAGCTATCTATTACAAGAATCTAATTTTTAATAAAATTTTATTTCCATCATTATTAGAACATAATATTATTTATAATTTAATATAAATTAGTTAATCCGTCTAAAATTTTGATTTATTATTAATTTGTATAACAAGTTTAAAAAAAACAAAGAACATAAGTATTAGATTATTGTACTTAAAGTGAGGTATAATAAATAATTTATGTTGTTATAATAGATTGATATTATTTGATTGTAAGTTATTTTTTATTTCTAATGCATTAATAGAATATTCATAATAATAACAATAATGTATCTTGTATTATATAATTTAAAAAAAATTGTTAATTAAAACTAGATAACATTTTTTATTAGGTATCCTATCTATTTTTTTAATTTATTTTAATAACTTAGCTTGATTTTATTCAATTTAAAGTATAATAATTTTTATTCCTTAAATGCAATTTTTTAAACCAGAGAGCTGCTAAGATTCAGATTTTTATGATGATCAAAATTAACTAGAATAATTCTACAATGAATAAGAAAGTTAAGGAGAAGTACTAAATATTTATAGTTAATTAAATTAGTAATTATAACAAGAACAATGGAATTTGCTTTTTACAAACCAAAATATTTCAACTGATCCTAGGATTATGCCATAATAAAGTGATTCACATTCAGATTAAGATCTTGAAAATCTTAATTAATAATAAAAAAGTACCATTAATGCTAGGGATTAATCCAATCATAAAAAACCGAAGAAAAAAAACCCATAATATTTAAACAAGCCTACTGTTGGGAATGATGATAAAAAAAAAATAAAAGAACAATAATAATAATAATAATAATAATCAGAAACTAAAAATTTGCCTAAGTTCTATGCAAATTTAATTTTAAATAGGCTTGAAAATCTAAACATGACAAGTTAAAAAAAAAATCCTCAGATCAAGAAGAAAATTACAAAATTTGAAAAAAAATCATCTAAATCATGTTCTTTGAAAACATTAAGAGAAATGCTCAAAGATCCAATTATTAATAAAATATCAATTGATTTGATAACAGGCTTCGACTTTTTCCATCAGTTATTAGGATCAGAAAGATTATAAGATGTTAGACCCCCAATTCAATATTTAAATAAATTGTATCAAGGATGCTTTAACTCAGATGCTTTGAACTAATGGAAAGATTCTTGAAAAATTATATCATCAACAAGATCAAAAAAATATACAACATATTTTTAATCATACATTTATATTAAATTGCAATATATATAATATTCCTTTGAATTTCTATAACATATCTTTCAAGAAATTTTTATTAAACTTAAAATATAATGGATTATTTATAATAAATGATAATATAATTTTTAATTCTATCTGCCTTCTAATTTTCTTCTTAATACCATATTGATTCTCCCTCTTATAAAGATTATTATTCTGATTCTCATAATTCCATCATTATTTAACCTTCCCCTAATCTATTAAATTTAGATATTTCCAACACAAATTTTTTTTTCCTCTTTTATTTATCCTTCTTTCTCTTCTATTGTAAATGTTACATTTTTTCATGTGTTTTAAATGTTTCGCCATCTTTCCTCAATTTTTGAGGTTAGTATATACTTAACTTTAATTCTTATCCTATTTTTCATTAGACTAAAAATCAACCACTTAGAAACAACTCTTTTATTCTTAAAGTTATCTAGGAACTTTTTGAGTTGTTCAACAAAAGAATAGGTTTCTAAGACAATGATAAATTCTTCTTTGAACAATTGAGAATGCCTAAATATTTCTATTAAATTATCAAGGGTATGACTAATTTCATAAGTTCCTGTAGTCGGTATAATACCTTAATTGAATATACAATAACTATTTTTAAATAGAAAATTTCGATTACTAAGAAGTTTTTTTACAATTAATGAATAAATTTACATATTCTTCTTTATTATGATATGTGGATCAAACAGTTCCGAACAGTTCTTACAAACTTTAAAGCCGATTGCAATGCATCTTCAGAAGGAACCTCTCAGACTTATACTAAAATGTTTGTATTTTACTCCTACTCTTTATTATTCTTTATTTATTTTCAAGGATTTTGAGTGGTCTACACCATTTCATTTTATCTCTAGTTATTCCTATTTAGCCATAATAATAACAAATAATGAAAATAAATAATTAACACAACTCATATTTTTTTTGGGATGATCTTGGAAATAGGAACTCTTTACTGTTTGTCAACTAAATGTTATTTTAGAAAATTGAGTGATTATTATGAGTTTTATTTGTGATTAATTTCTCTCCCTAATGTTTCTATTGTAAGTTTTTCATTAAATTTCTTGATTACTATGATAATGGACATAGAATACTTTTTTTCGATTTGATTTCAATTGGAATTTTTGTTACTTATTGTATTTATGGCATTTTAATTGATTTGATAACTTTTTCTGATAATTTTTCATTCAAATTTCTTTAGAATGATTCATCAATTTTATTATTAGTAAAATGTGACTATGTACTGCTACTTTATTCAGGAGGTTCTTCTTCAAATAAATTTGTTTATTTAGCTTTTAATTGTATTTCTTTATCCTTTTTAATTTTCTACTAAATTTATTCCTTCTACAATTGTTTTTTTTAGTGTGCTTATGTTTTCTATTCAGCCACTTATCTTTTTCTTTAAACCTCTGCTTATCTTGCTACCTCAAAAGGTACCATCTCAAGATCTGAGTCACTACCAGACATTAATAATTAAATATAAAATACAGAATTATATAAATTCATGATAAACAAATCATTATGTATTGAGTAATGTTTAATAGTGCTCAATTTTATCAGCCCAAAATCTTTTGTTTTCTGAAATCTATTCTATAAATTCTGCTAATAAGGGAAGAATTGATTGAAGTGTATTATAGTAAGGTAATACCTAAAATATATTCAATTAATTAATTACCATGAAATCTATAAATCCGATCTAACTCTTTGCCACATTAGTAGTTCTTCTATCACATAACATAGTAATTGGAAGTCCCAAATCTTTTTCCTTATCTCCTTATTACCAAAACTCTCCCAATACTCTAAAAGTCCATTTCTCATAATTCTTCATTGGTTTAAATGGATTGCTAATATCTGCTGCATGAAGCAAAGTATCAAAGCAAATACCTTTGTCTTTATTTCCAGGATCAAAATCATTAGAAGCCAATCTTGCCTTTAATTTATTATAATCTAATAATCATTCTCAGAAATACCTTTGCCATGCATAGCATTATCTGTACTTAAAATCATGCATATAGATTTTTCTCTAAAATATTTAAAATCTTATAATGAGAAATTTGTAAATAGTTCAGTATCTCTTATATATTTAAATAGAGTTGCAGCATGATGTTGTTCAAGTGAGGATTTGTCATTATAAGTCATAGCTAAATCATGTCTTGTATTATTTAAATATATATTATTCAATCCTGGATGATCTACATCATGTGCAGCAGAAGAAAGTAATAAAATTGAATAATCTAACTTAGTCAATTTTCCAATCTCTTTGAAATTACATTTTTCAATAAAAAAATATACTGTATGAGTAACATCAAATGCATGAATCACATTATGATAGAGATTCTCTTTATGATAACTTGATCCTAATCTATCTACACATTTTTTAAATGAATCAGGAGATATCTTTAATGCACTAAATAACTATTCTTTTTCAAAATAATAACACATCAAATGTGTTAAGATGACACTATCATACTTTTCAAATAAAGAGAAATAATCATAATCTAATTTCAGTATATTCTATGAGAAATCTAATCTTAAAGATTCAGGTAAGTTTGTTTCATTTGAAAAGACAATATCAGTTGAAATTGACCGTTTTGAATCTTAAGATATAATTTAATAATTTTAAGGTTGATTCAACCAACCTAATGCTTCACTTTTACGACCTTCTATTATTGGTACATAAACAGTATTATTTGAAATATGTGTGATACCCCAATTTAATTATTTTATAATGTCTGGATCTTCAAATTGATCAGTCAAACCACGCATAATTTCAATCACTTTTTCAACAGGTGATCTTACTATATATCTTGACCCAGAATTATTGATCTTTTTTACCTGATTATACTATTTTTACATAAATTCGATTTTTACTTTTCGAAACACCAAAAACAATCTTAAAAATCTAAAGATACCTCTTAACACTTTACTAATAGTTGTAAATGCATCTCCTTATAAATTGAGATCCAAAATTATTAAGACAATAGATGCAACTATTATTAATGCATCAAAAAATGACCAACAATCTGAAAAATAAGTCTAAGCTCACATGCAATAAAATACAATAAACCCCATTGTATAGCTCCTGATAGATATTTCTAAAACAAAAAGTATGAGTATGACTAATTCTATTATCTTTGTCACAAAAAGTGTCTTATCTATATTGGGATCCTCTTTAGCATCATTTGCTATTTTATTTTTTTACTATATGTTACATGTAAATGAAAAGTTTATGAAGACTAAGAGAGTAAATATTACAACTAATGCAATTACGGCCTTATCTATCAATGGGATTCCTTGATGCTATTATGAACTTATTCTTATTATAAGATGCTCTATTACTCATCTTAAATAACGCGATCAAAACCTTCAATATTATATGAAGATCTACGATCACCAATAACATTTGAAATGTCCTTTGATCCTCTAGGAACTACTTTAGCAGTTGATAATGGCAGGTTCCTATTTGTATCCTCCTATAAGTTTTATTGTTCTGACATATAAATTATTTTATAAATTATATTGTGTTAACTTCAATCATTTTGAAATAAATCAATATATCAAAGCTTATTAAAGTAGAATTGAATATTAAAATGTTGATAAGAATGTTTAATTCAAGCTTATTAATATTTGAAAATAAAATAATTATAACAATTAAAATATATGTATATATATTATTTCATAAGTTTTATAATTAGGAATAGTTTTCTTGTACTTCATAATAACCCCTAAAATAATAAATAGTAAATACCTGATGAGACTTGTTTCAGGGTGAAGGTGAATTACATTTTCTATAGGTAAGTGTTCAGATCTAACAACTATAGTCAAATAGTTTCCTGGTGTAAACTGATCTATCTATTGAGATAAACATTTATCTTAATTGATTTAATGATAATAATTACAATTTTAATCCCCCAATTACATTTAATCCAAAATGCTTAAGTCTTTCTCATGTTT
>JPFL01000050.1:246310-288336 GCA_000733385.1 Paramecium biaurelia
AATGATTATTAATTCAAAAAATCAGTAATATTTTGTTAAGCTTATTGACAATATAGTATATTAGATGAATATATTTTGAATTAAATTTTCCATCCATCATCAATCAATTTAATCAATATTTTATTTTGTAACTAAAATTGTTCAACATCATTTTCAGAATAAAAAAGAATAAAATCAATATAAGTCATGGCAAATTATTAAAGAGGATCAGCATCATTAAAATATTCTCTATTGATTGTTGGTCTTAATTCATGTTTCGGAGTAAAATTAATAGATTGATTATATTCAGCAATCCATATTTGAAATAATTGTGTAATTTTTTGTTCCTTCCTCTTAGGAATCCATGCAATAACAAAGGATTCATACTTTTCAAAATCAAAATCTTTAAGATAACCAGTTTATTCTTGTAATTGCTTCTATTCCTTAATTAATTTATCTTTAACAAATAAACATGTGCCTCTATATTTAGAATAGAGGTCTTTATAGTTTTTAGAATAGAATATAGAAGTATATGGTTTATAAGAGGGGATACTACGTTGATCCTTCATTACATAGATCATTTTAAACTCTTAGAAAGCTATATATTCAATTTTGAATTGGGCTATACGCAATTGATCTTCATCATGACCTATTTAATGTAAATTAGAATACCTGCCAAATAGATTGCATTAGGTTCAAAAATGAGATGAGTATTAGTATTTTGAAGTATTCCTGTAAGGATATTGACAAAGTTCATCCAGATGAATGTTTCTGTGGACAAATTAAGCTATTTTTTATGTAAGATCATGCGATTTGAGTAGACACCACTATGATTGTTTTTATGAAACATTAATGTAGTAAGTATTTGTTTGGGTTGATTTTGCACAAAAATGTGAAGAAAGAATTTGGGATGGTTATATTTAGGTGTTAAAATATAATAATTATTATAATATTTCAATCAAATTAAGGACCATCATCTATTTTGCCATCTATAACTAAAGTAATAGAATAAGTTACTCATATCTTCACATTTCATTTCCATTTACATATCTGAGACAACTGACATTTGGAATGGAAAACCAACACGAAATTGTGGTGGTATTTATAATGCTCCATATGGAATCATCTAATTCAAAGGATGATATTAAAAGTAGTATGGCTAAGTAAAGAATGCTTATGGAGGGGGAGGAGGAGGATGAGGTTGAGGTTATTATTGTCTAACAGGGATCAATACTTCTCTCATTTGTTAAGTTTTAATTTTTTTTGCTGTCTGAGGTTCAAGAGGTTTTCTTCCTCTTTTTTTTGGTTCTCCTTATTCCACTTAAACTTTTGGTTTTGGACCTCTTTTTTTAGGCATCACTGCTTTTGATGGATAAGTGCTGGAATCGTTTTAAATTTTATTTTCATCTCTTTGTTTATAATCTTCATCTATTATTTTTATTATAACATGAACAAAATCATGTCTATTAAAGCAATTTATATGATCAGAAGATTTTATGTGCTATGTTTTAAAAATATCTTCATTACTTCTAAATAATCTTAATAAGGTTTACGACATACTCCACAATATCTATGCTTACGTCCAGGTTTTGGAATTTACTAAATTTAATTAAATCTATTACCAATTTAGTCTTTTTCATTGTATATTCTTGAATCTTTCTTTGATGATCTTCTTTGTGTTTTTGCATACTCCTCAAGTAGTCATTCTAATATAAATATTAGACAGCTAATTCTTACTCTGTCCACTTCTAAAATGAAACCGGGTAAGCATTATTGTTCATCTTAATTAAAGACTGGAACGATATTTTCAAAACAGGCCAGCTATACATTATATTATATATATCTGTTACAGCATCGTTGTACAAAGGACAGAAATCAATGTTAGTTGGTGATTTAAACCAACACTTTTAACTTTTTGGATGGAGATTAAACTAATGCTCCTGACATCTTGGTTAACATTTACGTTTCCCCTATCCTGAAATTTTCTCTCCAGCCATTTAAATTAATTATAATATATTTAGATACAATTTTTCCCCTTTTGTTTTCTTAATCGTTAACACCTTTAACATTCATTTATTTTATTTATTCATTTGTTTATCATCATCTCATATTAGAACTCATATTAAATCTTAAAATTTTTAATAATAATGTAATATATTGATCAAGGAAGTGCCATATCAACCAAATCTGTCTAAGGAAGAAAGCTTTAAAAAAAGAATTCACTCTTCTATCAAGTAATAACCCTCTATCTAATATAGCAATCTGTTCTAGAAAATGAAGAATTTACTCAACGATATGAGAAGAACATTGAAGAATTAAAAATCTTCAAAGATGATCATCAACTTTAAGGATATAAATAACATTTTTAAATTCGAAATGCTAAATTTTTTGAAATGCTTGAACAAATAGTAAAGGTTGAATCATCTCTAAAAGATTTTGCAAAAGGGTATTATAATCTAAAATTGCCTATAGTTATGAAAAATATGGTTTTATTATCTCAGAGTCAGGTATATTGTATAAAGAGTGGGCTCCTGGAGCAAAAGAAGTATATCTAACTGGGGATTTTAATAATTGGGATAAAACCCAGTATTCTTTGACTTCAGATACCTTCGGAAATTGGGAGATATTTCTACCAAGAAATGAGGATGGTACATATATGATTGCTCATGGTTCCAGAGTGAAGACATATATAAAGAATGCTAAAGATGAGTATATTTATAGGATTCCTGCATGGATTAAAGTGACTTGGTAAAATGAAGAGAATAAAGTATATATGAAATCAATAATTTTTTTAAGATGTTCGATGGAGTATTCTATAATCCAGAGAATAGATATGAATTCAAGAATAATAGGCTTGGAAAACCAAAGAGTTTGAAAATATATGAAGTACATATAGGAATGGCTGGAGTTGAACCAAGAGTTCATACATTCAAAGAATTCACTTAATAAGTTTTACCTAGAGTAGTTAAATTAGGATATAATGTGATTTAAATTATGGCAATATAAGAACATGCATATTATGGTAGTTTTGGATATCATGTTACAAATTTCTTTGCTGTAAGTAGTAGATTTGGTAGTCCTGATGATTTAAAAGAATTGATTGATACAGCTCATCAATATGGGATACATGTATTAATGGATTTAGTACATAGTCATGCATCAAGTAATGTTTAGGATGGAATAAATGAATGGGATGGTACAGATTATCATTATTTCCATGCTGGAACAAAGGGTAATCATAATTTATGGGACTCTAAAGTATTTGACTATTCTAAATGGGAAGTGATGAGATTTCTCTTATCAAATTTATCATGGTGGATTAATGAATATTAATTTGATGGTTTCCGATTTGATGGAATAACATCTATGTTATATGTTCATCATGGTAATGGACAAGGATTTACTGGAGGTTTACATGAATATTTTAATGAATAAGCAGATTTAGATTCATTGGTTTATTTGATGTTAGCAAATGATTTAATTCATGAAATTAATCCAGATGCAATAACTATTGCAGAAGAAGTATCTGGATATCCATCATTATGTAGAACAATTAAGGAGGGAGGAATTGGATTTGATTATAGAATGGCTATGGCTGTACCAGATAAATGGATAAAATTATTAAAAGAAATTAAAGATGATGATTGGGATATGGAAGATATTACTAATACTCTTACAAATAGGAGACATCTCGAAAATTGCATATGTTATGCTGAATGTCATGATTAAGCTTTAGTTGGAGATAAGACCTTATCAATGTGGTTATTTGATAAAGAAATATATACTTAGATGAGCACTCTAACACCTGAAACTTTAGTTACTTTTAGAGGAATGGCATTACATAAAATGATTCGATTGATAACCTTTGCTCTTGGAGGTGAAGGATATCTAACATTTATGGGTAATGAATTTGGTCATCCAGAATGGATTGATTTTCCAAGAGACGGTAATGGATGGTCATATCATCATGCAACAAGAAGATGGGATTTAGCTGATAATTAAAATTTAAGATTTTCTAAATTATTATAATTTGATGTTGAAATGCTTAATTTAGAATCAAAGTATCCATGGTTACCTTATGGTCAATAATGGGTTACTGAAAAACATAATGACATGAAAGTTATTATCTTTGAAAGAGGCTCATTACTATTTGTATTCAATTTTCATCCCTCACAAGTAATTATATATTATAATATTTATTATAGTCTTATGAACATTTTAAAGTAGGAACCAAATTCACTGGAGATCATTTTATAGTTTTGGATACAGATGATATGAGATTTGGTGGACATTCTAGAGTATCACCATCTTATGATAAACCATTCACTTTATTTAAAGAAGGATGGTAAGGAAGACCTAATCATATACAAATTTATTTGCCAAATAGATGTGCTATTGTATTCAAATCCGCCGAGTGAAATTTTGTTATGTAAAAATCAAAATAATATTGAATTATGATATAACGATAATTAAATTTAAAATGTATTCACTTTAGAAATTAGTGCCTAATAATAAAATTCAAATTAAACCTGGAGCATTCTCATAACATTAGAAATTAAATCAAAGTGTTGATGGTGTATTACCAATTCATTAAAAATCATAATAATCACTTTAAACTTAAATCTAAATTGTCAACAAAAAAGAACCTTAAAGATTGTTAAATAATAAATAAGAATTATTATAAATTCTTGGAAATGCATAACTCAATTAAAGATAAACTAAATCAATATCACCCAACACAACACCTTAAAAATAGAAAAGTAACAGAAAATTGAATTTTAATCAAATTACTGAGTAAGATGCACACTTCCTTAATTCAAGTAATGCTATGGCCAATATGATTATTGAAAATATACTCAATAAAGATGAGTATTATTAGAAAATTATTTAAGAAAATCAAGATCTAAAAGAGCAATTGATAAAATTGTAATTTGCCTTAAATGAATTTAAAAAAAAGTTTTAAACATCAGAATTAACAAATAAGGATCTCAATTAAAATCTACAACGTGAACGTCAACTCTATTAGAATCAATTAATTAATATCAATGAGTAAATTTAATCAATGAAACCTTTAAAATAAAATCTTTAGATGGAACAAAAGAAAAGTGAATCCTTAACTAAATAACTGTAAGATTAAATAGCTATCAATAATGGATTAAAATCATTCATTTGTGATAATTGTTTAATCTGTATAGAGTTTTTATCCTTTTTTTAAAAAATTGTCATACATTTCAAACCCTAAATAACATGTGCTTATGAATCTCTTATCTAAATATCAAAACATTCAACAGCATTTATTTTAGAATTAATTTCAAAAACATAAAATCTCAATTTGCCTGCTTTAAGAAATTGTGTATTACCTGAAGAATTTGATGTTAATGGATTCTTTCAAACTGTTGAATCTTTAAAATTGAATGAATCTTTAGAAATATCCTTTAGAAATAAAATTAACAATACTTAGAAACATTAAAGAACAAATAATACTCCTCCTCCTTCTGAACCTCTATAACCAATTAGAAATGTTTCAACTTCTATGCATGAATAATATAATTCATTTTTGGATATTAGTGGACCTCTAAATAAAACTTAGGTGGTTAACTAGTATTTTACAGAAATTGATATGGTGGAGAAATAGAGAGTATTAAATAAAGAAAAATATAGAAATTAATTAGCGTTATAATAAAATGTAGCTAGTAGAGTGAATGAAGAAATTAGTGAGAATTGTAATCATTTTTAATTAGTCAAAGATAATAATGAAAAGGAGATTGTCTATATGGACTAATAAGTATTTAGAGAATAGGATAAATAATCAAAAAGAAATAAGGAAAATTAATAATAAAATTAATAATATGTTATAGCCAAATATGATTATAAAGCATAAAAAGTATTGATATTAAAATAATTATGATAGGATGTAGATTTAAGTTTTAAGAAAGGAGATCAAATAAAATTGTTAAAGAAAACAACAAATGGGTGGTGGTATGGAGAAGATAAGAATTAAGTAAAAGGATACTTTCCACACAATTTTTTTCAATCAGTAGGGTGATTGTAGTTATATAATTTCATTTTTTACCTTTGCTCTCAACAGCATATCTATTTAACAATAATATAATGTCTTAAGTAGTTTCGATTACAAGATTACTATTCTTTCCTATTTGATCTGAGATGGAAACACAATGGAATTTCTATTATTAATATAAAAGGATAATCTTACTTTATTTAAAGGCATATTAGCAAATTAAAAAATCTAGATAATTTTTTCTAACCATTATCGATCGAAAGAGATTAGACTTGCAAAAGAAACTAATCCTTTCTTATCTACTTCATTAAAAATGATGATCTTCAATAGTTCTTCAATCTGTAAATATTAATGTTTAATTTTAATAGAATAATTTTCTTAAGTAATTACAAATTCATCTAACTCTAATTTTAATTCTTTAATCAAATTTGAAATAAATATGTTTGCAGCAGCATTTGAGTCTTCAATCTTTTCTTTAAACTACAAAGTATAGATAAGATTTTTTGAAGAGAGAATGAAATGTTCTTGATGAGATAATTATTATAATTTAGCTTCAATCATTTCATCCTTGTCTATAATTTATTAGAATGTTGTTTAATTATTTTACTTAATAAATAATCCATCCTATGCAATAATATATAAATTATTAATAGAACCAAAAGTCAATTCTAAAAGTTCACACTCTTAATCTGATATCAAAATTAAAGTATTATTATCATCTTATGCTAATTGTTCTAATGCTTAAACTAATTGATCAATTTTTTGTATTTTTTATTTAAAACATTCAGTATAAGCTAATATTATTACTCTTTAATTATCATGTTATTGATTATTATTGAATCTAGAAATTATCTTGGTAGTTTCAATAGAACAAAATTATCTTTCTTTCAATCCTAATGTAAGTTCTTTGGCTGAATCATACAATTATTTATCTAGCCAATAATCTTCACAATAATTTAGATGATCATTCAATCTATGAAGCCAATCATTACTATTAGGTACATTAATATATGATGGCAGATCATTATTTATATAATCTGATATAATTTAGGCAGACATTTATATATTAAAAGGATTGATTTTTTAATGATCTACCTTAGGTTTGCACCATTAACTTAAGATTATTTTTGCTCTTTACTTTTTCTATTGTCTAACATAGATATACTCCAAATAAGTTGAGGATATAGTATCTCTTAATGAAGTTTTGATAAAAACATCTGCTTTATGATATAATTTGATTCTATCTTATTGAGATGAATCTTATATCAATAGAATTAATTATTTTTGATATTTATTATTAATGGATTCAGCTAATTTAATTAGTTCTTCTAGAAGTAATAGAAGTGAAGAATTATTTTCAAAGTCATCTTCATTCTATTTGTATAATATTTGAATCAATTAGATTTAATGAAATCCAAATAAATGTAATTACTCTACGATTTTAAATTTGAGATTTAATCCACTCTAAACAGAAATACTATCAACACCTAATAATATAATGGAATCTTCATTTATATAATCTTCAGTAGAAATTAAATTACTTAATTGTTTTTCATCTAAACCTACATTTCCATAATCAAGTATAATTTTTCGACCTAAAACTTCAATTGTAAATGCAGTAATTCCTGATACTTATGTTAATTTCTGATATTAAAATGGTATACAAGATATAAAATTCTATAAATCCTTTAATTCAACTAATGAAATTAAATCACTCATTAATAATGATGATAGCATCATTTAACTTAAAGAGAGTATTCTAAATTATTTAGGATTTGGAAATGATCTTCTCATAATTGTACATATACGTGGTCTATATTCATTCTTCTTTATTAAACCTTCTTTAATAAATATAGGAATCATAAAGAGTTAGTAATCAAATATGAAAATGGAATGTAAATGAGTGAATTGATTATTAAAAAGTATACAGAACATTGCATCCTACACATATCTTGCAAATATATGATTTATGGTTAAATAATCATCTTCAGAATCAAATCTCAAATGTGGAATTAAATTACTAAAAACTGGTTCAATAAACTAAGCAAAACATAATAATTTAGATTCATCTAATTAAATACCATAACATTTATATTAATCATAACTATATTTATATTAATAAATTATTCTTACATATATTGTTAAACAAGATTGAATTCTATTTCATCAGTGATTGTAATTCCCAACCATCCAATCCATATTGCTTTAAGACTCAATCTGTTACTAAATAGATCGTACATATTATAATAATATGGATCTTAAGTAGATGTAAATTTATATTTATTAAGAATGTCTTTTTTTAAAATTGTAAATTTATTACCTTTTTTGTTTCTTACTTGAATATATTAATCAATGGTAGTTATTTAAATTGGTATCTTCAAACTTAAGCATAAAACAAAAGAGTCAGTAAAAATTTAAGAAGAAGACTATGATCTCTTTCTTTTGTAATCAAATACTAAGTCTGGTGAACCATACTATTCTGAAATCTTACGGAATTTTGATATGGATTTTTACTTTTGTTTACATTCAAAATGTGTCTATAAAAGGTTTTAGTTACTTAATTACTCTTATAATATCTCTCCAATCACTTTCTAATTAACGAATAGAAATCTATGTTATTCCTGTAATTTGTTTAACTAAATCTGGCATACTCTCAGTATCAGACTATAAGATAAATAGAGTTCAAATACTGAATCTAAATCATTATTAAATGGATCATACTCTCTAGACCTACTGAGTCTTTAGACATTCACTATAATAAATAAATTAATATATCTTACTCAAGTCTTCTTATACAAATTCATGAGATATTTCATATTTTTAAAAGGTTCTAACATTCATTTCTTCCTTATTAAAAGTGATTATCAAGAAATTGCGTCTAAAATCACATTTATGTAGACGATTAGGAATCTCTTCCCAAATGAAATTATCACCATCATGTATTAGACACTTAAATTCTAATCTAGCAGCTATCAATACATAACATTAATCATACTTGGATCAATTTGAATTTTACTTTCATGAGTCCATTCAGGATAAGTATTATTACTTGTACTTAACATTAATGAACGATTTGGATCCCAATCTCCAAGTAATTAATGGTTGCCACAGATTCTGACATTTTATAAATATCTCGTCTCTGCAATTACCTTAAAGCTAATATATGACATCTTAAAATTAAAACTAAGTATATTAAAATATAAAAAAAAATGAACAACTTCATTCTATTGTTAATGATCTTTACAATTGTTCATTCTCTTGGATTCCCATCATTTTATCATCGTTCATCTGTATTATTCAATTTAAACATATAATTTAGGATTTACATGTAGAAATTGCATAAACCCTTGAAAAATGTGAGGGAGTAGAATTAGAAATGGTTAGAGATTTTCCTAAATTATCAATGGTCACTCTAAATAAGAATCAAAATAAACCAAATAAAGGCTTTGTACTTTTTGGAGAACATGCAAGAGAATTAATATCACCAGAAACGGGTTTACATTTTGTTAAAAAACTCTGTACATAAAATGAAGAAATGAAATCAATCAAAGATAATTATGAATTAAGAATGATAGTCAATCTTAATCCACTCTCTAGAGAAAAAGTTGAATCTGGAGATTTTTGTAAAAGAGAAAATGAAAATGGAGTTGATTTGAATCGTAATTACAAATCTCATTGGACTAAAGTATTTAACACTTAATTACTCAGGATCATGATCCAGAAATGGTAAGAACTGCACCTGGACCCTTTGCATTCTCTGAAGCTGAAACACAAACAGTAAGAGATGAACTCAAGAAATTTTCACCTGACGTTTTCTTCTCCATTCATTCAGGAACATTGGCACTTTTCACACCCTATGCTTATAGTAAAGAATAACGTAAAATATATAAAATTATATACGTTTTTTAGCTTCTGAAAATCTTTCTAATATGATGTAAATACTTACAGAAGTTAGAGAAAAACATTGTGAAACATGTAAAATGGGATCATGTGGTCATGAAATTGGATATCTTTCACCAGGTACTTCAATGGATTATGCATATGATGATTTGAAAGTAATCTATTTATAGTTAATAATTAGATTCCATATTCATTTACTTTTGAAATTTATCATGGAGGTTTAGATGTTAGAACTAAAAAAAATGCACTAAAGTTTTTAGAAGTCCAATCTTCTCATAATAAACATAGAATTTCTGATGAAGACAAATTAGATTAATTGTTAAGAGATCATTCCTGTTTTGCTACAACATCTACGTAAATATGTTGTTTTATTAATTTATTAGAAAAGAAATGCCACCTGATGAATGTTTCAAATATTTCAATCCTGAAGAGAAGGAATAATATGATTACTATGTTGAAAATTGGGCTAAAGCAATTACATTATCATTAAATAGAGTAGCTGAACAAAGACAAACATAACAATAATCATGATACATTTACAATCTATTTCATCAACTAACACAAATATTCAATTTCATACAAATTGTGTCTTCTCGCTATTCCTTCTTAATGTCAATATTAAGTATATAAATATTATATAAATTATCCCAGCACATCCAATTAAAAAACAATAATATATAAATTTTGGGAATTAATTATGATTATCTTATTTTGGTAGAGCATAATTATGTGAATATTATACTCCTCTTATGTATGGATCATTCACATGTCTAATATAAATAGAAAAATTCTGAAATGTTTATAGGCTATCCTCTCCTAATTCTTTGTAAATGTATCCATCATTATAACATCCACCTTAGTATTATAATTAATTATCTTCAATTGAAACCTTCAAACATATTTCCACTAAATATTGTATTTAATCACCCTTCCAAAACCAAGGTATTATTGGTACTCCAAAATTATTATTACATTATGGTAATTCTAAGATCATTTTTTATTTGAATCTTTAATTATACATTAATTAAAGGCATAACTTCTTTGAATTTGTCAGTTTAGCTATCTAATAATTAATGTATCCAAAATATTCATGAAAACCTGTTTTTTAAAAAAGAGTTGTGTAATTCAAAAGCAAATATGGATCTTTATGGACTTAATTAAATCTAAATTTTTCTTAATTCAATTATCCTTCAATATTAAACTTTGTAAAATCTTGTTAATTGAAATCAAGTTCCCAATCTGATGTTTCCTAATGTGAATTAATACAAAAATTCTACTTTTTCAATTATGTATTATTATTCAAATTCTTATTACTAATATGGAATAATAAAAAATGAGCAAGAAAATAGAAGTAATAAAAGATCTATAATGCAAATAGTGTAAAAGATAACACAAAATATTCTACTTGGTATGAGTTATTGTATTTTTAAACAATCATATCTAACTAAATAAACTTATAACATAAATTATTATTATATATATTTTTCATTTCAATAATTATAAATAAAAACTATCTTATAAACAAAATACTAAATTACTTTATATAGAGTAATGATTAGGTATATTCGATTTTTGTATTTATTTTAAACACTCAGGTATATTCTAAATTAGTATTTTATTTATTCATGTTTTAGTTACATAATATAATAGTTATCACCTTTCAAATTTATACTAGTCCATTTATTACAAAATTAAGTAACAAAGATAAACCAAATTATGAGAAAATTGAATAATATACATATATATTATTATTTTTGATATTCACTTCACATTTTATGCCATCCTTTAAGATCATCCTCATCAGAATCAAACTCTTTCTAAAAATGTATAAAAATATAAAAAATACCTTTTTAGTAGACTCAATACTTTATTTAATATTTTCTTATTTCTTCATTTATTCATACTCTTAATCTTCTTATTATTCAATCTTTTTATCTCTCCACTCCTTTGGTAATTACCAAAACTAATAATTAATAAATAGAAGTTTATACCTTCAAAGATTTCTCTTTTCCACTTGTTACTAACATATGTTTATCTTCATACCATTAGAGTTTGGTAATATCAGTATTATGAGCCTTAATTACAACTAAAAGTGTTATAAACTATAAAAGTACATATTGGTGCAGCCTTTCTACCACTCCATACAGTAACTGTACCATCTTTATTTCCTACCATACATTCTCCTCTAGAAGGTGACCAAACTATTTCTCTCATTTAAAGTTTGCCTTTTAAACTTGCTGTTTATTTAGTAAATTTTTCTCTGCCAGACTTACCAACTTCAAAGATACCAATTTCACCTTGATCGAAACCTGCTGTGAATAAATAATTCTTGACAGGATCAAAAAAGATTCCTCTGATAGGAGAAAGTGTTTAGGATGCAACTGAAACAGCCAAAGATGGACCCATTGTTGCAGAAGTAATTTCAAAGACATGAATATAACCTCCTCTATCTGAAACAAATATTCTTCTATTTTCTTTATCAGCTGCTAAACCAGTTAAACCATGTTAACTTGGTTAGATCTCAGCAACTGTAATTTATCTTTAAAAATCAAGTACTTTATATTTCTTATCTTCAGATACAGAATGAATATGTGAATTTATGGAATCATAAAATACACCCATTACTCTACCTTAATGTGCCTTGATATCTGCTTACTAATATTAATAAATGATTAAATTACTTCATCATATCTAATAAATTGATTTTCTTAAGGTACTTTTAACAAATTCAATTTTCCCTCATCCAATCCAATAATTAAAGTTGACGTCACTGCATCCCAATATAAACAAATTGCTTATGATGGATATGTTTTATTCCACATTCTTTCATACTTGAATTCATTCTCATCATTAGTCTTCACCCAACATTCCAAACATCCAACTGCCAATAGAGTTGGAGGAGCTTCCTTTTCCCATGGCATTTTCATATTAGTTAAGTAAGCATCAAATCTACTAGCTACATTCATATCTGAGGACAACACAAAAATAACATCTAAAAGGAAAATCAAAAATTCAATTTTTTACTCTATGATCTCTCTATATAGAAATCTCTTAATCCATGAATGAATCCTGTAATTTCTCCTAACATCTTAGGTGGATTGACTACTTGTTCTTAAGCATGCTTCTCCAACTATAAAAATTGTTTCATTGACTCAGAATTAAACACATCTGGTCTTTTTAATAATTCCTAGTCTTATTCATATCTTTTTACCTTAATGAAATAATCCAGTCCCACTCTACGCTTCTCAATATCTACATGTTCCTTTAACTTAAATAATGTTTTTCCCGGCAATGGAGGCAAAGTTGTGAACACCTATAATGAATATATTATCTTACCTTCTTTAAATTATTATTCAGATCATCAAATTCTGAGTACCTCTTTTCTAATGTCCATTACTATCCATCCCTCTTGGATACTAACAAAATGAATAGAATGACAGTATTATCTATCTTACTCATTTAATACTCTTTCACTTCAGCCTAACAATAATTCAATATATATCAACTTTTAGTGCTACTGCAGATTAATCCATTAATTAATATATTATGTATAACAAACATTATTTCTCTACCAAAAACCTTGATGGACTAAAATTAGATACAACTTAAGTTCGTCGTAAAAGCTGTGTCTGTGATCAATGTGGATAAACAGCACTCAAAGAAGATCATTTACCAAATCAATTATGTGAAATTGTCTATCACAAAAAAGCAAGATTAGAAGAAGTATTTCTTAATAAATTAGATGGAGCTAAGAAATATATGAGAAATGATCTTAAAAGAAAGAATTTCAGAATTTTTGCAAGAAATCCCTAATTCATTTTACAATACAAACCTGACCTAGATGAAAGTATGCATTTATAAACTTCACCTACAAAAACCAACTCTCCTAAACATTAACATATCATAACTGAAAAACCTTTAATTGTTCATTCTCGTACACATAAATATGTCCCATCTTCTAATTTCTTTTTACAAAATATCAAATAATAAGTCATACGTTAATAAAAAACTATCAATAGATTACTCAAAGATCGTAAAACTATTCAATCTTTATAATTCTCACCTTGTGGAAGTATTCCCATCAATAAATCTCAATAAAAAAATAAAAAAATCTATTTCAAACAATTAAAACCTTTACCAAAATAATAACAACTTTAAAGTAAGTTTAATTGTCTCCTTAGAGAATTCTTCAACTCCTCTAAAGCCAAACAATACTGAATATTTGATTATATAATTTTTGTGTTTATAATTTAATAAATCAATGCAAGAAACCGAGCAATCTGAAAAAGATATGATAGGTTCTTTGTTAGATGGTAATGTATTTCTTAACTCTTTAGATAATGAATCAGAATGTTCAGAATTCAGATCTTCTATCACTAAATCCCAACAACATTCTCAATCTGTAAATATTTTCTCTATTATATCATCTAGCCTATCAAAAGTTTCAAAGATGTCAAAGAAAGTCCACCCATTCTAGATGAAGCAAAGTAAGATCATCAATATTAAAATAAAGTTAATAAGATTTTCCTTCCAATGATCCAAATAATTTTTATTTTACTGTCTAATCAGCTTTCATTCAACAAAGATAACACTCAATGAGTCATGAATTCCATCAATACATAGTCTCTCAACCTCCAATCTATTATCCTTATTAAGATGGATATTTCTCATAAAAACGAACCAAGAAATTACAATCTTCCACAGATTCAGAATAAACTATTGTAATTTACACTATTCTTATTGTAGTCATAACAATGCTAAGATTAATATGCATCATTAATTATTCAACAATCTTTCATTCAAGGAAATGATTTTTAGAGAGATAAAATATTTAAAGCTTTGATTGATGATTTATCACTTCTTTCTAAACACAAATTTGGAAATTATGTCATTTAGAAAATAATAGAAAACAGTAATCAGAACATCAGAACTCTTATATTTGAATAACTTCATCCATACATTATGGAGATGTGCTATGATAAATTTGGATGTCGAGTCATTTAAAAATTACTAGAGTTCATTTAAAACAATCAAAGAATATAATTAATCTAATCAATCAAAAACTAAGTATTGAATCTTATATTTGATCAATGTGGAAATCATGTAATCTAAAAAATTATTGACTTGGCATCTGATGCAGAATTTATAATTGATATTGTGACAAATAATGTTGATTAAATTGTGTAACATCCTTATGGATGTAGAATTGCCTAAAAATGTTTAGAGATATTTCCCAATTAAAAGTTACAATAACTTTATATATCTCTTATACCTTTGTGTGAGAAATTATAATTTTGTCAATATGGAAATTATATTGTGCAACATATGATAACCTAAGGGCCACCAAAAGGATTTGAAGTAATTGGTAAATTCGTCAAAACTAGAATTCTAGAAGTCAGTTAAGACAAATATGCCAGGTATTTATGTAGATTCAATATCATTAAGCAATGTGGCTTAGAAATATATAACATTGGCATCAGATGATGATATTGCAAGTATCTGTAAACTCCTGATGAATAATTGTGTTCCACCAATGTTGTTAATTTTAATCAATAATTAATTTGGAAATTATGTGATGCAAAACTTCTATTCGAAATGCAATGAAAAACAAAAAGAATAAATACAAATCTAAATCACTAAATATGAAGAGCATCAATTCACATAATTTGGTAAATCCTATAACCATATTCTAGGTCGACATTTCTTATAATTTTTGGCTAGGTGTCAATCTTGTTGATTGCTTTATCTATATATGTTAAACATTATTATATAATTATATATCAAAAATCTTTGAGAAAATCCTTTATATCATTTCATTCTAATAATTATTTACATAAATTAACAATAAATATAGTATAAATATAAAGTCCACAAGAAATTTCATAATACGTTAGCTGCAATTACTCAATAACTATGTTTTATATATTTCAATTATCAATATCATAATTTTTTTGGATTTATTTAATGATGTTGATTTACCTCTCTATGTTAACTCATTAAATGAAGCTAATTATCCTAATGAAGTTGATTTTCATTAATAATAGGCTATATAAAAGAAACCAACAATATTTGTAAGTATAAGGGAGAATATCACTAAAAATATCAATCAGCTCTAAAATTAAATTCTAAAATATTCATTTTCTAATAGGATATAAAAACAAAATCAATTAATACAGATAAAGTCTTTTTCACTCTCAAAATCAATTATAATTGGAGTTAATAATGTCTATAATTATGGGTTTAATGAATAAAGTATTATTTAAATTAACGATAAAATAATTAATAGTTAATCATTTTTTAATTAAATTAATATAATTTGATTAATATAAGTTAGATACTTGTTTACAATTTTAATTAATAAACTTATATATACTTTATTAATTAATTTTCTTAACTCAATCGCAATATTTAATGACGAATTATGATTAATGACTTATTATATATGACAATACAACTCAATTTCTAACACTTGTTAAAAAACGATATATTATATATGAATTTTAAAACTACAGTGATTGGTGCAGGACCTGCAGGTATTATTACAGTGTGTTAATTGCTTAAAAACAATATAACTCCAATTGCTTGGGTGGATCCCAACTTCGATTGTGGTGCATTAAACTAGTTTACACATATACCATCCAACACCAGGGTAAATTAAAACATAATAATTAGATTCAACTGTTCCTAAACACATTATAGAACATGGGATGGGTTGAGAATCATAAAGAAGTTGAAGACCCTACTGAAGTATGAAATTTTTATATATTTTAGGTATTCAAAAATTTCGACCCAAATACAACTTGTGAGCTTGGTCTTTCCTATGAGATGTTTAAGAAAGTAATGGTGATATTGGATTAAACATGCAAGGGGTTAATAATGAAAATGGAAAGCGTTGTAGAAAAAATAGAGAACTTAGACCACACTAATAAAATTACATTAAAAAATAATTCTTAGGTATTAATAATGACGATTATTTTATTAGTTCGAAAGTGACTATGTCTTTCATTGTACTGGTTCTAAGAGAAATACTATAGAGACTATAGATGCATCACTCTATAAAGTTTATCCTCATCTTAAAGAAATTGATCTATATGCTGCCATGAGTCCAGAGGATGTTCATTAACATATAACAAATGAAGATACAGTCTGCATATTTGGGAATAGTCATTCTGGAATCTTGGCTGCCATGAATCTTTACAACTCACCAAATAGACCAAAACATATTTATATTTTCCAAAGAAGACCTATTATTTTGGCTGAATATTTGCCAAATGGAAAAATAGTAAATGATTCTCTAGGATTAAAAGGAAGAGTAGCTGAATGGGCTAGAAATATCTTAATAGGAGAGAAACCAAAATGTATTTCAGAAATAGACTCAGAAGAGTACAAGAACTATATGTAATAATGTACAAAAGTAGTTGTTGCTACAGGATTCTAAAGAAACACATTACCTATCATCTCTATAAATGAAATGGAATTGATAGATAACAAAATTACTTATGATGATGAAAATATGAAGTTGGTTTATGGAGGAAGAGAGATCTCAAATAACTTTTGTTTTGGAATTGCTTTCCCAGAAAAAGTATTCGATGCTAGTGGATAATACTAACATGCAGTTGGTTTCTATAAATTTATGCTCACTATTACTAAAGTGATTACCAAATTATAGAATTGATTATAATTATTATTTTATTCAATAATTATAATTAGACTTAACATAATATACTATCTATAAATTTCATTAAAGTTTTAGTAAAGCATTATGATAAATATTTTAGAATTTATAATCAATATTATATTTATGTCAATTTATAAATTTTTAGCTTGGACTTCTCCAGGATTATAAAAGATTTTAATTGAATAATTAGCCCAATTCAATATTCCAGGAGTAGATTACATAAATCATATTTACAATCCTAGCTATTTATCCAAGCTCAGCTGTATTTTTTGAAACTTCAATAGACAATCTTAATAATATATTGTATACGCCTACATGAATTACATACCTTAATATTAGAATAAATACACCAGTATAGGCAAGAAATGTAAGAGAATTTATGAGGAACATGCAAAGTGTATAAGTACATCAGTATATTCCAATTAATGCACATCTTGAAATTCTACTCAGCATTAAAAGATGCTTAAGGAATCATAGTGATGATTGGAGGGATGTCATCAAGAACTATCTTTTGAATAACAATAAAACCAGAAAATTATTGACTGAGAGAAAATAAACTATTATTGGGAAAGGAAGAACAACCATAAGATTATATAAGTGAAACATATTTTCCTAAAATCCCATTATTAATTAATACATATCTGTATCACAACTACATGACTATGTATATTAAATTACATCTTGAAAGTTTGCATAAATTTGGATTCAAGAAATACATTGGTAAAGCAACATTATCTGAAAATATTGCTGATGCTTTGCTGCATTATTGTGATATGAGAAAAGGTGTTACTGTGTGGGATCCCTTTTGTGGTACAGGTACAATAATTTTGACTATTCTAATTTGTAAATTTGATAAATGTATTAGAAGAGGCATGTGTTTACCTCTTTATCAAATGGCAATTTTTAAGAATACTTATGTTGAAAATCAATTGAGCGAGTTAGATATAAACATTTTGGCTAATGATATAAATGAACAATAGTTGAGAATTTTTTATAAAAATTTGGATTGGTTTAATAATTTAAAAAGAATCATACGTCAATAATCACCACAATTAAGAAGTAGATCTTATGAAAATTTGAGCATTGCTTAACTAGATTTCATTAGCATGCAGAAAGAATTCATCAAAGGTAAAATTGTAAAAGAATGATTTGATTGTTGTCACCAATCCTCCTTGGAGTAGAACAGTAAATTTGGATAAATTTAATAAGATGATAAAAATTAATTATAATTAATGCTATTTATTGATTGCAAGTGATTAGTTCTAATTTTTTGATAAGAGAAAATGGGTGTTGTTGGCTGAACCTTTAGTTGGAGGAAAATGAACTAAAATTATAAAATATGATAGAAATAGAGAGGCTTAACTTATAACAATAGATCTAGTTCCTAAAGAAAATAATTAAATAATCTCATAATCCTCAACAATAGATGTGATAACAAAAGAACTTTCTTATTAAAGAGACATAGAAGAATATGAAAATAAAAAAATAGAGGATTTAACAAAAAATTTAGGAGCCCTTTCAAAAAAGTAAAATAATTAAGATTATTTAAAACATTTAAATAAAGAAACAAGAACTATAGCAGAAAAACATGCAGTATTTCTTAAGAAATTAAATATTGGAACTAAATTAAGGTGAGATCCATTATGCTGAGAAGAGCAAATAATTTGTCAAAATCAAAAATAAGAAATTTAAATCTGCAGATAATAAAGATTAGGGAGTAAATTAAGAAAGAATAAATTGAATTAAAGAAATAAGAAGTAAAGGATAAATTAATTTTGGACAAAAATACCAGTTGAAATAAGAAGATTTAGAGAAAATACAAAAGGTTTTGGATGAAAAAGCCAAAATAAAGAGTTTAAAATTATTAAATAAGAGAAAAAGAGATCACAGACAATTCCAAGATGGTGATATTAATATTTTATGTATATATCAATGACTTGATTATGAAGGATGACTACGTAATTGCCTAGACTTGACTGGGTGTTTGGCATGATAGTCTTCAATTCTTTCTTCAATTTCTTCTCTATAAGATCTGATCAATCCTTGAACTGGCCATGCAGCTGCATCTCCAAGGGCACAAATAGTATGTCCTTCAATTTAATATGTTAATTCCTGGATAAAAAAAATAAAAATACTTCTAATTAATCAATTTCTGCAAAATCAGCATTTCCAACTTTCATTCTTTCCAACAAATCAACTAACCATGAAGTACCTTCTCTGCAAGGTGTACATTAACCACATGATTCATGTTTGTAGAATTTACTTAATCTTAAGATAGCATCAATAATATCAGTAGATTTATCTATGACAATAACAGCAGCAGTTCCTAATCCAGATCTAACATCTCTTAAAGCATCAAAATCCATAAGAACAGTTTCACAAATCTCTTTAGGTAACATAGGGACTGAAGAACCTCCAGGAATAATACATTTAAGATTATCCCAACCTCCTCTCACTCCTCCACAATGTCTTTCAATTAATTCTTTAAGTGGAATAGACATCTCTTCTTCAACAGTGCAAGGATTGTTAACATGTCCAGAAATACAGAATAGTTTAGTGCCTCGATTATTTGGTCTGCCAAAAGATGCAAACCAATTAGCTCCTCTTCTAAGAATGGTTGGACAAACTGAAACAGTTTCTACATTTGTAACAGTAGTTGGACAACCCCATAAACCTGCATTGGCTGGAAAGGGTGGCTTGAGTCTTGGCTTTCCTGGCTTTCCTTCTAGGGATTCTATCAAGCCCTGTCAATTATTATTAAATGGATACAGTTTCTTCTCCACAAATATAGGCACCTGCTCCACTGTGAACATATACATCGAAATCATATCCACTACCGCAAGCATTTTTACCCAAAAATCCCTTTTTATAAGCATCATCCACTGCTTATTATAAGGCATTGGCCTCTACCCAGAATTCTCCTCTACAATATATATATGCTGCTCTAGCTCTCATTGCAAATCCAACACACAATGCTCCTTCTACTAATTTATGAGGATCATGTCTCAAGATTTCTCTGTCTTTACATGTGCCTGGCTCAGATTCATCTGCATTTATAACCAAATAAGAAGGTCTTTATTTCATAATTGCATTAATCAAAATACCTTCCATCTGGATTAACTTTTGGCATGAATGAGTATTTCAAACCACTTGGAAATCCAGCTCCACCTCTTCCTCTAAGACCACTCTTTTTGATTTCATCTATTATCCAATCTTAACCCATAGACAATATATCCTTTGTTCTATGCCAGTCACCCTTTGATTATGAATATTCTTACTCTTTTTAAGGCACCTTGAATATAAGGATCTCCATCGCGATATACATTAGTAAAGATACGATCTTGATCTTTCAATCCTCCATGATAGTATCTAGGTTGAGGTACCAATCTTAGATATAGCTGAGCTTATCTAATAATCATTTTAATAATAATAATTATGTTTAATCATCAAATCAAAACTAATTTCCAATAGTTATTCTTCCCCTCATTATCATTTAAGCAAACCTATCTATTATGTGATAGTGATGCTTTTTTATTAATGAAAGATAAGTATTTAGTAATTTCATTATGTTTCAATTCAAATATTGCTCCATCTTTTAATATGTTATCGTCAAATTCAATAGTCCAGCATCTACTAGAGTCATAGCCACAAAAGACTATGCCCTCTTCATCTAGCTCTGTTGCCATAAGGTATCTCCCTGTTAGAACATGGATCAACTAAATTATTATAAGTCACTTTACATCAATTTTATCCCCAGAACGAATTGGCAACTTGTCTGCTTCTAAATGCCATTCACAATAACAGCATAATTCAGGATTAAGGTTGGTTAAAGATACTTCATACGAATTGCTTCTTGTATTTGTTAATCTCATTATAGATCATCTAATTACTTAATTGAATGAGAAGAAAGTAGTTTAGATAAGTACACATTTAGAATTTAAAGTTTATTATCTCCACAGATTGCATTTCCTAAGATTACTGTTTGTCTCTACATTACTTAGATTCCATTACTTAACTATCTGGATTCTGATAAAATTGGCTAGCTGTAAAAACTGACCGATCCTATTATGAGTATATTATGGAATCCTCTTCAGGAATTATTGTGAAAGTTGTTCTTGGGTTGGAACCTCTCGGATTGTTTCTACATGGCCAATTCACTATATTATCACCCTTCTAACATACCGAGCCCATTAATTTAATTAATCTTATAGTAAAAATACGAGCACATTAAAGTGCTCAATAAAAATCAAATCTAAATTCATTTTTCCTGAATGCTCTCAAAGATTTCCTTTTAAAGTTAAAAGATAACATTTAATATTAAAAGGAAGTGTAAATATTTGAAATCAACATACTATGAAACTATATTTATAAAGTGAATAATAATAATTTAATTCTTAATCAATCATTTCTTTTTCACATAAAAAGTTGATGCTATATCATAAGCACCTGGTCCTGGTAATTTTGTATTTTCAGAGCAACTTTAAGATCTTTTCTCTCTTCCAAATACAATACTCACTTAAGGTTTCTTTGTTTTTAATCCTGTTTCATAATCTCCCGGTCCCTATAATGAGCCAAATATTATACAGGTATCTATATCTTATTATAACTATCTCTTTTAGCCTGACCAAATATTATGCTTTTAGTTTCTCTAAAATCGCCAATAGTGTAAGATTAAGGTCCAGGACCTGAATAATCAGTCTTTTCTCTATATCTCTAACAAATTGAATATTTAGGAGCATTATTAGGTTTATTTGGCTAATAACTTCCTGGTCCTGGCAGAACATCAAGTTTGGTATCTTATCGTTAGCCTTTACCTATAGTATAACCAACACTCTCTTTGATTGTTTAGATATCATAATTGGCAGGACCTGGAGAATTGGACTTTTAAAAAATGCCTTCTCTTTTACTCGTTCCAATTTTAAAAGATTTTACTCTTTCCTACCTCACTTATTCGTATGCATCAGGACCTGGTGTAATCATTGAAATAGTTTTCTCTCTACGAGGAACCATTCTAAATCCTCCATCAGTTTTTAATAAAGAAGGAATCTCATATTATCCAGGGCCTATATGATTGCTATATATTTTTCCTGATCTTGTTTATTATCCAATTATATATGAATGGACATGATTTTTGAGAGTTATATGATAATCTCCAGGTCCTGGTGATAATTTCTTTTCGTCTTTGTATCTTTTCTCACTCCCTATTTTGAACCCTATTCTAGAAAGATAGGAAATTTCGACTTTATAAGCTCCTGGGCCTGGTTTTGATTATGATTCCTTATCTATTTGATACGCTTTCCCATAAATCAATGTTTTTCTTTATGATGATGGTAATCTAGGGTCATATTGTCCTGGACCTGGAAGGTTTTTTATAATGGGGATTTCTCTCGAGTAAGTTCCACTCATGGTCCATTTTGGTGCGTTGAGATGTGAAACATCTATTTTAGGTTCATAACTTGCTGGACCTGGAAAATGTTGATTAGTTGCGCTTGTATAATCTAAAAATATATATAGGAGGGTAACTTCTTTTTGAATTTCTTGATGGTACTGACATATACAAAAAAATTGGTATATATTGTCAGATAAATAAATATCTAATTAATTTAGAGAGTTGTTAGAAACAAGTTAAATCCATTATAGAAACTAAAAGAGTTTAAAAATAAACCAAATATATTTATATTATTTAATAAATTTCGTTTTACGTAGTATGAGTTCTCCATAAGTGGGTGATATTAATTTAGTAAAGGAATTGATGTAATTAAGGACTAAGATGCATTCCGTAGTTGTCTACAGATATTGGGGAATCTTTTAAAGGAGAATTTAGATCTTCTAGAAACTTTTGCTGAAATGTTTAGGAAGATGCAATCAATAAATGAATTTTTTGATCTTTATGAAGCGTTACATTATGAATTGAAAATAAGATGTGAAGAAACCATAAGTATTATTGGTTAACTCAATAATCCCTCAATTCTAGGGAAAAGCAATGAAATACCCAATATTATAACTAATGATCAAAAACCATCAATCCAAGAGTATAATATTATTGATACTTAAATTTATGACTTGGTATTGGATATAAATATGAGTTCTTCATGGAAGGTAGATGTTAATCCAATATTTAAAGTTATTGGTGAATAACAATGAACTTAAGGGAGCTAGAGTTGCAGTTCTTGGTCTATATGATAAAGGTAAAACGCATATTCTAAACTAATTAACAAATCAAAATCTACCAACAGGATCCAAAATAACAACCAAAGGAATTAGTTTCAAATAATGTATAGTTGACAAAAATAATTCATTTGTGTTGATAGATACTGCAGGTAGTTATGCACCTGAAAATCTTAAAAATTTAAAAGAGAAATAATAAATTGAAAATGCAATCCTAGAGATATCATTTGAATTAACAGATTACTTTATTTGTGTTGTTAATGATTTTACAAGCATTGAAGTTAGATATTTAGATTAATTAGCTCGTAAACTATGTACTTCTCTCAAACAATTTAAAGAAATAATTGTAATCCACAATCTTAAAGATATTACAAATCCAAATCTGATTCAACATGTTTGGTAAGTACAAATTGAAAAAATCTTAGAAGGAAACATATAAAAATCTACTGTTGAAGCAATGAATCCTTTCACAAATCAATTGGAAGAAAAGTCTGTTTTATGGTTTAACACAGAAACAAGTAGACATATATGTATTGTCAATGACAATTCTGATTTGGGAAAGAGTATTAATCCTTGGACTTACAGTCTTCTCAAATATTGGTTAAAACTAGTTGTTGTACCTCATCAAAAGAAAATATTAAAATATGATGATATTGTTGAGGTTTGTGAATTAAAAATGAGTACACTCTTAAAAAAACAAATAAAACTAACTATTTAAGATACGCATTTACCAAACGAAAAAAGAATTGTCAAATAATAAGCTATCTCACCTAAATTCACTTAAGCTATTTCGACTGTAAAATTGACATCTACACCTATTGAAATTGACAATGAAGAAGGTGAGGAATATGAACCATAGATAGATATCATTTAAGGAACCCAATATATAATACTAATTGATTTACCAGGTGTTTCACTTGAAGAAGTAGAAATCTATAGATAGAATGTTTCAACCATTGTTCGTGGACATAAAAAAATCTCGATGTATACAAATAAAGCTACTTATATTAAATAAGAGAGAAAATCTGGTCCTTTTGATTTAAGATTTAAAATTCCTGATGAATATGATCCTAAATGGAGATATTATGGCATGAATAATGGAGTTCTTGGAATTGTATATAATCTTGATTCAGAGGACTCGATTTTACCAAAAAAGAATTAATTTTGATTTCTAAACATATAATTTTTAACAATGTATAATTTTCAAGATTAATAATTATTATATGGATTAGAATTAGCTAAATTGAGATATTCGAAAGAATAAGAAAGAGAGAGAAATAAAAAAGCTTAGTTTTAATAATACTAACCATAAGTATCATTATTCTTTCTATTTTCTAAGTATTTCAATCAATATGAACATCCATCATCAATATTTACCAGATCATCATTAGACAGTATTCCACTTGCTTAACCTGGAATGGTAATTAAGAATATAAATATAGCCAGTCATTCCTATTCCATTTACAATGATGCCATGGCCAATGGAATCATAAATTTAAATGGGTTTTGATTTTCAAAGATCTAATAATTAATAAGAAATTCGTTAACAAAGACTAGAAAATATAATGAATGTAGGTTTAAATATCTATTTAATTTTTAAGGCAAACCTAAACCAATTTAAAAACCAGGAGATAAAATACTTTACCCTCATGATTATTTATCTAATTCAAGATTATCTTCTATAGGATAATCATAATTAATTTAATACTAATAATAATACTAATAATAATACTAATAATAATAATAATAGTAATAATACTAATAACAATAATAACAATAATAATATTAATAGTAATAAATTTAAAAGTAATAATAATAAAAATAAGAGATTGATAAATTACTTATTTCTAATTAATATGACAAACATATTCCTTACAAATAATAAGAACAACTTAATGATTAAAAAATTAAAGATGAATTCAAAATTTCTCTTCATAAATCAAAATTATCTAACAATAGTATTAATAAGAGCAGTTCACATTCTAGCTAATAAAATTTTCTCAAGAAGTCTAAAAAGAAATTGCCTGTCTCTTCCAAAAGATTTAGGATATTCAAAGCATCAATAATTTTTATTTCATATTATATTAAGACCTTAAATTCTGAGATTTAAAAAAAGTTAAAGATTTGTAGAGAGAGAGATGCTCAAATTCCAAATATATTGGATTATCTTTTAGGATAATATGAAGTAGCTTTAGAATAATAGATGATTGATTTCTTGAATAATAAAATAGACTTTAAAGTAGAAATAGGAAGAGAAAAAGAAAACCAAGGCAAATATGATAAAGTTTTTGCTTATATCACAAGATTTCTCACATAAGCATTAACAGTTAAACCTGAAAATATTAGTCCTTTATTTTTTGATTTTTTAAGATCAATATGCATTCCTAATTAATTTCCACCTCTTGAATTTTTTGTTTAATATGAAGCTGAAAGGATTCGTTTCAACACAATAGGTTAGATAGGCAAGATAAGTGAATCAATACAATTAATGATTATAGAAGGAGTAATTTTACTAAGAATCCTTGTTAATTAGATGATTTTCAAAGCATGGGAGTATCATCCATCCTAAGATAATTAAGAGGTTTTATTTTTTGTTCATAGAAATGCTCTTATAGTAGGATCAATTCTTGTACACTTATATTTGGAACGATACATAAATGAAATCCCCTTAAAATTTGATTGGAGTAAGGTTTAATGGAATAAAATTAAAATTCTTCCTTAAATTTATGACGATGAGCCTGACAATAAGAAAGAAGTCATCAAAAATCTTCTTCCTCAATAAATAATAGCTCCTTATTTAAAGTATTTGGCTGCTCAAACAAAGAAGAATAATGAAATTTAAGATTTATTAAATCAAATCATGTAAAGATATTTGAAAGAGTTAAATAAATAAACTGAAATTGAATTAAATAAAAAAGAAGAAAAGCCTAGAATGATAAGTTTAATAATGAATACAATATATAGAGAAATATATGTATCTAGAAAACCAAGAAGACAGGATTCCGATTGATTCATTCTATCAGAAATAGGCATTTAGATTATGATTTTTTAATTAAATTTTAAATTTCTAATTACTCTTACAATTTTAATGCTACTTATTTATTTAATAATATATTTATGAATCAATAACTTATACTTATTAACTAATATAATAGTAATTAAAATATAATAATATGTTATAAATACAACACAAAATTATTTTCATAAATTACATGAAAGCAATTCCAGCTCTTTTTTTTCACAATTGAACATAGCAATTATTGATGGACCTTATGATATTCCTATTCCTAAGTACTCACCTTCATACTGTTTAATTTGCTCAATTTTATCATTGTTTATAATTTTCCAGATAATTGTTCTATGTTCACATTTTGTAATGATTAATGCTCGATTCTCATTATATACTATTTTCTTGATATATCCAAATTTAGGATTAACTTCAAAACATAATTCATATTTATTTTAATTAATTTACCAAATAGATATATTACCATCATATGTACCAACTATAAGTGAATTGTATTTTATGAAATGAACACAATAAATAAAACTTGAACAAGGTACATCTATTTAACCTATCTTACTAAACACATCATAATCATTTTTCCAAATATATACATTACTATCCTCACTTCCTGATGCTAATAAGGTATTATCTTCTGAGAAACTTATACTATTAACAGCAGCGACATGGTCAGAGATAGTTTGAGATTCTGACCAATTTTGATTGACATTTTTCCAAATAAAGATTTTAGAATCATGTCCACAGGATATAATTAAATTATCTTAATTATTAATGGCTAATCCTAATACTGTTGAAGTGTGTTTACTCAATTATTTAATGCAGTCCCAATTTTAATTTTTGATTTCATACTTCCACAATCTCAGTGTAAAATCTAGACTACCAGATACAAAAAAATGATCCTTTTTGCTATAGGAAATAGATGTAACTCTTTTAGAATGACCATATAAAATAGTTTCACTCGACAATTTGGTATCATCACATAAATTTAAAACCATTAAATTCTTATTTTAACCGTGATTGTAATTTCCTCCTCCTATTACTATTTTTGAATTGTCAAAACTAAAAGCAATTGCATATACAATGATATTGGATTAAAATTAAGATAATTGTTAGAAATCTTTTATTTAATCTTAAACACTTAAGGTTCGCTGTTTTAATAATTATTTATTCTCCATATTTGCTGCTAATTAGGGATTCTTCTTAACATTTATAGGGTTTGAATGTAATATTAAATTAATTTATTGAAGTTTAATAGTTAGTTTTTGAAAATTATCTAATTAATCTGATGCAAAATTTGGTACATTCATAAGATTAGAATTCAAAGTTATTTAGGCAATTTAACGCAAGTCGTCTTGATTATAATAACTAGATTTTTAGAATTTCTAAATCTCTTCAAATTATGTATGTATTTTTAACCATTTGTCATGTTAATCTTAGATGGTTTGATGCATTTATTAAAATGATTGTAATACAAAATTTGATTACTAAACAATGTTTTTCATTTCAACCATAATTTATTGATTCTAAAGTATTTTCGATTGTTTAAAAGACATTTATTTCATTTTCATTAAAATTTCTTCTATGCTAATTGATTCCTTTGTAGTACATTAGATGCATTCCATTTTCATGTATTTTTGAGTTTATTTTTCTAAATTGATATATAGTTTGTCCAGATTATGAACTTAGCACTTGTCAACTTGATAAGACATTAAGAATAAATGATTTAAAAGGATATATTCAATTAATTAATTATACTTCTAAATTAAACAATAAATCAATAAATTTCGATTAAATGTTCATAAATAAGTTGATTGTTATGTATATAAATATAAAAGATATAATATTCATGATGATGGTTTTGTCTACAATTCAAAGATCTTCTCTAATTAAGACTGAATTTTCTATTTTTCCTTTACTTGCATAATTGATTTTCCAGTTTTAGTAATGTTAGATGTTTATTCAGAATTTTCATAAGTTGGTTTTGTTCCAAAATTTTGCAAATCTGATATAGTGAAATCTGTATATTGCTTATTTCTAACTTTATTCTCTGTTTTCTTGAATTCCATATTTATGATATCGAATATTTATTCTGTTTCTTCTTATTCATAATCCCACCAACCATCTAGCCAACCCTTTGATTCTAATTCAGGATAAACGTAACCATATTTTCTTTTCATCTCTACCATTCTTCTTGGAATGGCCACATTATGAATATACCAAAGTAAGACTAAAGCAAATCCCATGGGATAGATGAAAGCAAAAGTGAATTTTTTAGGAGTCATTCTAGGAGACCAGAGAATGGAATTTTTATATTTTTCCATTTGCTCAATTTAATCTGCTATTGCCAATTCATATGGTATTTTGTAGGGATTGGTCATTGAATTTCCTCCTTTGATTTTAAGTTTTGGATTTTTATTCATTACGTGTAATACAATTGCTTTTCTAGTCTAGATTAATACAGCTCAATTACTTCGACAGGTAAATTAGCTTAATAATCATAAATGGTAGGAGTTTTGATGAGTACCTTTTTAGGATTTAATTTAAACATAATTATTAATTAAATATAATAAGAGGATGTAGAAAAGGTAATTGATAGAAGATTTTGCAGAATCTAAATATTTTGATAATGATGATGAGAAATTGACAAATGAGCAAGTAAGAAAAAGAGAGATGGAGTAATTGAAAAAAGATTAAGTATAAGATGATGAATTAGATCCTTTGGACACTTATATGCAAGACATAGAGAAATAATATTAATAAGATTTGGCTGAACCAAAAAATGTTAAAAAGTTTGAGGTTGAATAATTTGAGAATGAAGACCCAATCTTAACATAATATGAATTAATCAAATAAAATAAATTGAATTAATAAAGTAATCCAGTTTGTATATGATAAGAAAAATCAAAACAGTAAAATGGAGAAAGTGAGGATTCTATGCCTAGTGATTTTGAAGTAGATGAAATAGAAGAGGCAGAGAAAAAGAAAAAAAATATAGAACCTTTACAACCAATTGATCATTCTTAAATATAATATGAGGAATTTGAATCTAATTTTTATTAAGAACATGAAGAAATAGCAAATTTAAGTTTAGCTCAAGTAGAGAAGATAAAGCGAGAATATTAAATCCATTGTAAAGGTAATAATGTACCACAACCAATAATTTCATTTGGCCATCTTTAATTGGACTAAAAATTAATCAATAAGATAGTAGCCTAAAATTTTGAAAAACCAACTGCGATTTAAAGTTAAGCTTTGCCATGTGTGTTGTCAGGAAGAAATGTAATTGGAGTAGCAAAAACAGGATCAGGTAAAACAATTGCATATGTTTGGCCAATGCTTGTTCATGTGAGTGCATAGAGAGCAGTAGAGAAAAAAGAAGGTCCTATAGGGTTAGTAGTAGTACCCACAAGAGAATTGGGATAGTAAGTCTTTTTGGAAACTAAAAAATATGCATAGTTATTTCAAATAAGTGTTAGTGCTTTGTTAGGAGGTGAAAATAAGCATCATTAATGGAAAGAATTAAGAGCAGGTGTAGATATCATAATAGCTACTCCGGGTAGATTGATTGAAATGGTGAAGAAGAAGGCAACAAATTTACAAAGATGTACATATGTTGTTTTGGATGAAGCTGATCAAATGTTTAGTTTAGGATTTGAATATTAGATTAGATCCATTATAAATCAAATAAGACCAGATAAGTAAATTTTATTATTTACTGCTACAATGAAAAAGAAGATTAAGTAGTTATGTGTAGATATGCTGATTGATCCGATTGTTATTACTATTGGTGAGAATGAAAATTAAGTAAATGAGGATATTAAACAAATTCCTGTTATTGTTGAAGATGATGAAGGAAGATTGAGATGGTTATTGTAGAATTTGAAAACATATTTATAAAATGGCAAAGTATTGATATTTGTCAATTAAATGGGGTAATGTGAGTCACTGCTTTCAGAAATAAAATAAAAATTAGGAGTATAGGGACTCACTCTTTATGGTGATAAATTATAATATGAAAGAACTTTAATTATTAATCAATTCAAATAAAATGTTCATTTGCTAATTGCTACAGATATAGCTTCAAGAGGATTAGATATTAAGGAAATAAGAACTATCATTAATTATTTTCCTCCTAAGGATGCTGATATTTATATACATAGAATAGGAAGAACAGGAAGAGCTGGAAATTGTGATGGTGTTGCCTATTCTTTAGTATAGAAATAGGATTGGAAATTTGCAATTATGTTGGTAAGAAGCATAGAATTGGCAGGATAGATTGTACCTCAAGAGTTAGAAGAAATTGCAAATTTGGATGATCATTTTAAAATGGATAGAATGAAAAAGAAAATGGGGTATGATTATGCCAGAGGTAAAGATGCAAGTAAAATTCTTCATTAGGCTCTTAAAAGATAGACTAATTCGAAGGCTGGATTAGGGTTTGATGAATAAGAAACCTAAAAAATAGAAAAAAATATAGTAATAACAGACTAATCCAGAAATTCCAGTTAAAATCGTACCAGTTGTGACTTTGGCTGAGCCTACAAAATTTATAGGGCAATTTAAAAATAAATGGTAAGATTTCAATCCTTATGAAAACTATGACAATTATGCTGCCACTGTTGCTGTACCTGGATAATTAGAGAGGGATCAAGTCATCTAGCATTTTTAAGAACAAATGAGAGGATAATTCAGAGCTGGATTCAAATCTGGAGGTGTTGCATAAACTACTAATAAGAAACCAGTTGTTAAATTTTTGAATGATCCTAATAATTAGTCTAATTAACAGTAGAAGAAATAATGATTTTTTTTTATTTTTATATGATCGTAAAATATTTAGAGGTCAACGTCTAGTTTTAGTTTATAATGTGAACATTTTGAAATAAATTAAAAAGATTTTAATTTTTTCTTGAAACAATTATGGTAAAAACTATATCGATCTCAATTTTAGGCAAGAGGACCAAAGAAACACATGAAAAGAATCACAGCACCTAAAAGTTGGATGCTTTCAAAATTAGGAGGAAATTGGACCACAAGACCATCATAAGGACCTCATAAATTAAGAGAATCAATTCCACTTTCTGTCATATTGCAACATAAATTGAAATATGCCTTGTATGCTAGAGAGTCTACCATGATTCTTGCTGATAAGGACGGCAACATTAAGGTTGATGGAAAAGTGAGAACTGATAGTGGATATCCAGTTGGATTATAGGGTATCTACTTTTAATATCATCCTTATAGATGTCATTACAATTGATAAAACAAGAGAAAGTTATAGAGTTTTATATGATGTTCAAGGCAAATTCATCTTAAAATCCATCAAACCAGAAGAAGCTAAATTCAAGCTTGTCAAAGTCACATAAAAAAAAGTTGGTCCAAATAATGTCCCCTACATTGTCACCAATGATGCTAGAACCATTAGATATCCTAATCCAGACATTCATGTTAATGACACTCTTAAAATCGAATTAGAATCAGGAAAAGTTGTTGAATTCCTTAAAGAAGAACCAGGTATTATTATATTATACTATTTTTTTTAGGAAATTTATGTTATATTACTGGAGGTAACAATATTGGAAGAGTTGGACTTATTCAACACAGAGAAAGACATCTTGGATCATTTGATATTGTCCATGTTAAAGTAATCAATTATTTCAATATATCACTAGGATTCTAACGGAAAACACTTCTCCACAAGAATCAACAATATCTTCACTATTGGTAAAGGCAAAAAGTCATTGATCTCCCTCCCAGAAGATAATGGTTTGTATTTGACTGCACTTGAAAAAAAATAAGTCAAAGATCACTAGGAAGTTGAAAAATAATGATGATTCATTAAACATATCAGTATAGTACAAAATTATTCATCTAATCATTCATCTTTACTTTTCTATTTTATTTCTTCATATACATTATTAAAATCTATTTATGGGTTAAAATTTATTAGTCAAAAATGTTAGATAATATCTATCATAATCACTTGTTATAGCTTTCAAGGCTACTATTCATTTAACACATTATTCAATTTATTTGATTACCTTATTTTTTTTTTCATCATGCTTTCGTTTTCTAAAATCTCTTTCTTATAACCTAAAATTATATCAATCTAAATTACCCTTTGATCACTATGATTAACATTCGATAGAGAAGCCAATAATTAAATTACATTATTTTTTTTCTTTTTATCATGCTATTGAAATTATGATGCTTTCTTATGTAATGTTATTCTATTAAAATGAACATTATTGATATCAATTAACAAACCATTGATGTTTTGACAATCAATTTAAATTCCTTTTTTGTAGATTTTTCTTACTATTTTAATAGGGTAGGCATATTCCTTTGATTCTGTTCTAAAACGGTTATTCAAGTTTGATTTTAAAATTTATCTTATTGACATTCACTTGATTTTTTAAACTTCTTTAGAGATTTTGAAATGACAGTGAATAGAAATATTAATATTAATATTTTAAAAATAATCTTTTTGCAATTATTAAATACATATTAAATCATTTCTTAGATCTTATCCAAAGTGTTGTTCCTAATACTATAAATATTGAAAGTTCAGAAAATAAGAAATGACAGTAAGTTTCAATAAATCTTAATATTATAATTTATTTTATACTATTCTTGGTAGCATAAATAAAAAAAGAAACACAGAAGACCAAATTACCCCATGAGCACAGTGAACATAATCCACTTCTAATTTATGATCCTTTTAAAAGTTTCATTTCCATTACTATAATATTTTGAGCATTCCAAATTCAATTTTTATATTTAATAAAGCTCATTAATACCCAAATATAAGAAAATTAGACTTCCATTAAATAAAATGAGCCTAAATAATTTCATTTACTATAATTACTTCACAAGTATTAATACTCCAGTCATAAAACTGTCAAATAATCTCAGTGAATAAACCATATTTAAAAACATCAATATTAATAAAGATATCTTTGTTATGATGTTTGCTGAACACTTTAATTTGTTATGTTCTTTGAAATTCTATGTACAAATCCAACAGAATTCATGTTAGCATTTACATGTCATATGATTACATCCTCCATTTTTAAAAATTCTTCTTTAACATTTTGGACAATCCTTTATGGTGATAAAATTCAAAAATATGCTTCTTAAATTCCACTTTTCATCCTTTATCTTGAATTGATAACCACATTCACATTCAAAGTGTTAGCAATTATTTTTTATTATTCCACTATATTAACAATCATTTTTGGGACATATCCTAATGTCTTAAGTAGTTTTTATATATTTTTCTAATAAAAGATCATTCAATCCTCCCAAATTTGATAGTAATCCTTATACATTATGTTTACTTTAGCATGAACCTGGACAATGAATTTCCTCAATTACTTCATAATATTTTGCATCAATTGATTTTAACATACAGCATGAACAGATTTGACAACTGCATTGCAATTCCAAAAGTGCTGTGGTTTCACAACAAATAGAGCATTCCATTTTATTCAGAATAAAACAGAATATATAAAATATAAATTTCTGACTTATTATAATTGAATTAAAATACTCTTTTTATATATTATTTTATCTTAAACTTCTAATTATTATTTCATATAATTTCTAAAATTTATTTTGAAGAATGGAATTTAATTTTAAATATTTATAATTTTATATTAGACGTACCATAGATCCTAGTATTTTTTTAATTAAATCTCTTAAGTTGACTCATCCCATGTGATAAAATATTATCCGTCTTCACTTAAGTTTCCAACTAAAAATCCAAAGAACAAATATAATCAATTGCCTGTTCTAATCTAAATAGAAGGTTTTCACTTTTTTAATTCATCTTCTTCTTTCTGATTGCTCTTATAAAATTAACGGTGTTCCAATTCTTATAAAAAGTATTTATTTGCTATGATTATAAATTGAAGAGAAATAACTTTTATTCCCATTGTAATTCCTTGGATGAAGTCAAATAGGACAACGAGTATTTATTAAAGAATTTAAGTATTGTGACTCTCTTGTGGTGATTTGTGATTTTTGATTATTATATGTATTTTAATGATTCATTTTTTAAAATATACACTTTAATGTTGGAGTCATGACTAACTATGAATAACGAATTTTCCTTATTTATTGCAATTGCTAAACTGTCCCAATTTTACTTGATGCTATTCTTATTGATTGCCTTGTAATTGAAGTGTTTAGAGAGATCAAGTTGTTATTATATTGGTTATTCAATCTATTGCTAGGAGTTTGTTAGGAAGGTTGGTTTAATTAAATTTATCATTCACATTCCTACTTGATTTATCAAAAATGTCTTCATTGAAATCTCAGACTTTTTTATCAGAAAGTAGATAATATTTAATTCCTAGGTTAAATATTAGAGAAAAATATCTTTTTTACATTTATAAATACAATTTGGAATCAGCATATAAATGAATTAAGTGATATTATAGTGCTTACGTTAAGGAGTTAAGGAGGAGAATATGGAAATTAGAAAAGCCAAAATGGTGAACACAAAGAACGAAGACAGAAATAATAACCATTAATTCATATATGATTAAAATCTTAAATTCAATATTTTATGGATAATAATACCTTTAGTTTTGAAAAAAACAAATATTTTTAACCTTTTGAAAATTTACAATGATTAATAACTCAAAAAATGTAATTCAAGTAAATAAAGCTGAATTTTAAAAAAATGATAAAATCCTTTGATAGAGACTTAAAAAATGATTTAAATTTTAGCAAACTTATGATTATTCTAGATTAACCATATATGTGCTCTTTATTTAAGTAATTTATCAGTTTTAAAAGTCATCTCCAAATTGTCAATAAAAGTTAATATATTTTAATAATTAAAAAATTACAAAATTTATTTCTGAAACAAATAGTAAATTAACATTACCATAAAAAGAAATTAATCTAAAACAACTACTGGTTATTTTATTAAAATAAAATAACAAAAGAACAAATTTAGGTTAGATTTTCTAAGGTTCTTGGTGCCTCGTATTAAAATTTAAGAATCCTAAAGCAATTATATTTTAAATAAACTAGGTCTTACAGGTCTCACAGAATCTTAGAAATATTTTAATTTGTCAAAAGAGCATTAAAAATTAATAGCTATTCAATTTAAGAATAATTATGAAAATTACCTTAATTAAGAAGATTTACTTAACAAGATACGACTAGTAGTTTTTAAGATCTAGTATTTATCTTTAATAATTTCTTATTCTAAAGTTAAACATAAAAGTTATAGATGGACTCATATATTTTAAATTAAGTGAACATTTGTTACACAAGTTAATCATTAAATTTTGGGAAATAATATTTTGAATATATTAAATTTTTGAACAAGAAATTACATTCACATAGTCGATTTATGAATGATTTTATTTAAAATGTCTTTAAACAATAGAAAAGCAAGTGAGTGTAAGATGCTATTACAAATGATATAATTGATTTACAACAAGTTTCAAAATGTAGAACATAATTATAATAATAATCAAGATTTTAAAACATCAATAAAGTCGATTGATTTAATTGATTCATTATTATCCAAAAATATAACTTCAAGTATTTAAACTTTTCAAAATTTTATTATTAAGAATTAAACTTGGTTTAAATTATGATATACAATTAATACAATATATAAATAAAATTCATCCATCCATATATATATTCATCTTTAATAGCTTTTGATTTGTTCCTTTTTGGATTGAATAATGCATAATTCTATAATATGAAGATATATTCCCATTAATTTGTTCAATAAACATTTGTAAAATGGGTAAAATACCTCCAAAAAAGACTAATAGTATATTGAATATTGTACAGCCCACTATTGACTTTTGCTTATAATTTAAATAAACGTAAGGAATATTTTTTTTAGAGCAATACTCCATCCAATCTAGGACAAGTAATTTTTCTTATGTCAAAATTTTAAACAGTTTTGTTTAAAGTTATTAAAACAATTATACACCATAAACTTAAATGGATTATCTTCTTTTTTATAATAATAACCTGTTTAAAGTAGAGTTAAGATTGTGATTCATACAGAATGGAAAGCAAAAATGAATTCCTAAAAAGTAATGTTACAACTGATTGGCAAACCATTATCCCTCCCTTATAATAACCAGATGAACTATAAGCACTTAAAACAAATATCCAGTTAAGTCCTAAAAATTCAAATGCAATTCCCTTTAAGATTTAAATTTATAGAATAGTTCACTTTGAAAATTTCATAAAATTATCCATAAAAACTAAACGACCAACAGAATATATAGGTCCAGCTTATAACATTGCTAATAATATCAAGGGCTTTATTATTAGGCTCTTGTGAGCTATATCTAGAAAACTCAGATTCAATTATATAAAGAGAACATTTGATTAGAATTAAATATATAATTCAATAAATTATACACTTAAAATTATACTTGAAGTTTTATCTTATAATTATTGATAATAATTGTAAAATTCTAGTTTAAAATAGATATTTGTCTACGATTTTATGATGCCTTTTGTTGAGAACTTTTATTAGTGAGCAATCTTTCATATTTTTATTGGTTAAATTAAGTTTTAAAATTTTCTAAACGATTTAAAAAAAAATCTTTCTTTAAATTGTTTTCAGTATTTTTTGATAATTTTAAGGCACTTTTTTGAATAAACTTTAAAAAATTTTTTTTTTTTAAATTAATTGTCTTTTTATATATATATGAGTGATAAATTTTTTTTTAGCAATCATTTTATTCACTTAAAACAAATATAAAAATTTGATACAATTCATACACTTGACTTAACACTATTAAACTGTTGCCTTATTTAAGAAGAATTGGCTGATATATCTAAATAAATTGTAGATATTTCATAATAATTAAAATCAAATGTTTAGATTGAAAACGAAGATACATTATAACAGTCTAAGATTAATCATTAAGTTTAGGAATAGAAAAGTATTCAAAAAAGACTCATATCAAGTAGAATAAGATAAAATCCAAAAAGTTTGGAAAAAAATTGCAAAAATAAAATTTTTAAGTGACTTGCTACCATTGTGATATATAGTTTGAAATTTAGAAAACTATATTAAAGATACAAGGATTAATTATTGTATAGAAAAAAGGAAATTCATTTAATAAAAAAAGATTCTATTTTAGCAAAGAAAAAAAACTTAATATAAAAGTTGTCAAAAACCCAAATACAGGATAAAAAATAATGATTCAATAGAAATTTGTATATGATATACATTCATTTCATTTATTAAAATTTAGTAAATTATGTCAATAGAATATATATTTTTAATAATTAAGGGGGGAAGTTTAATATAAAACTTTGTTCTTAAATCTTATTAAAGTTTCTAAATTTATTTTTTTATTATTTTGTTCCTGTTAAGGAACTAGACATAAATAAATGAAATCAATCTCTTTGTTTAGTTGTGTTATGGTAAAGTAAGTGTAAGTCACTCGTATTCTGTTTTAGAATTCACTCTAGTTTTCATTTAAAACTGTAATTGTTGTCCAGAAATGTAAATTAATTTTACACACCTGATATTTTAATTGTGGAGGTGCAAAATTTTTGTACCATACAAGCAGCATATGTTTAGGGAATATTTTTTAGTTCACAATTCTAGTGATGATGATATCCTATGAAGATGTATAACCTTTGATGCATCTTAGATCGAATTATCTATGATACGGGAACCATCACATCCACCAGCAAATTAAGATTTTTCTTATTTTTCTGATTAATTGTTTTATTCAAAATCATAAAATATTTCAAATAAGTTATCATACTGATTAAAGATTCAAACATTAAAGAAAAACAATAATGTCATTCTCAGACTTTAAAAGAGGATTTTTAGATAAGATTTGCAATTATTTTATGAAATGAAAACATGCTTAATTCAAAATAATTTGGAAAATATATTAAAATGTTTAGTTTTACAAGAAAATTGTATTTCAATAAATACATAAAAAAATTCATATAATAAGATTTTTTAAATATTATATAAATGTTTAGTAAATATATTAGAATACAAGTTTGAATTAATCAGAATTTAAACTTTTTCCTCCTTATAAGAGGATAATAATATATAAGTAGTTAGGCTTACTTTTATTTGGTCAATATTTTTTTAATAAGAGTATATTAATTGTCATCTTCTGAATATATAAAAATTACAGTGCATCATCTTCAGTGAGAATGGAGTCGTATTATGGAGTAAGAAAATCAAATTTATAATGTACTAAATTGCCAAAAGTTTAATCTTTTTTAACCTTACCCAAAAGAGATTTTGATTAGAAAAATAAGAAAACGATTTTTAAAATTAAATGTTTTGGATAATACTAACTTATAATCTGATAAGTTTATTAATCTGCTGTTGTTACAAGCATTTTAAATCTTCAAAACAACTTAATATCATTATATTTTAGATCTTATCTAAGAAATTCAAAAGTATTTTTTTATTTATTGATTGAAAATTTTCTATTTTTTTTTTTGTAAATATTTTTGGTTTTATTTGAATACATCACTATAGAACTTACACCACTAGAAGGTCGTTTGTTAATAAACAACATAATGTTTGTATTATTATTAGATACAGAGGCTACAACCTCATAGTAAGTAAAGAAGAATCTTTTCATGAAATGGTTCATACTTGGTTTTATTAACACAATTATATGTGGAAATTGGTATAATATGTTGATGTATGTGATCCAGCATTATTATTCCATTATAACTACTTGATGATTACATAGCCATATTTGTAAAAGCACCAATGTTCTGAAAAATAATTGGTAATGGCTTCTTGTTAGTATCTTCATTTATTTTCACCCTAATACACTTAATCATGATGTATGTGTAAAATTTTCTGATGAAGAAAATTCCTTCTAATTGATTTAGAATCACATACAATTTTATTAGATAATGATTTGAACATAAAAATAGATGACTTGTCAAGTGAAAGATGAAAATTTTATTAAATTGATATATTTCACAGGAGAAACATATCCAGTAGTTCATGATTTTCAATCACTGTTAACTTTTGGTTCAATAAATAGTAATATTATTTTCAATTTTTGCTTTTTCAAAAAATTTCTGTAAAGATCTTTTTATGAAATAAAGATAAAAAAATTTATTACATTTAAATATTGAATATTTATTATCTTGTAAATATAAATAATGACTTTATTTTGTTTGAACTGATTAATTAGTGATGTTGTTTTAATCAAATTCTTATTCTATGGAAATTGCATTTTTTAAGAACTAGTAAGAAATATATAGAATTTATGTAAAAGTAATGACTTCAAATTCATTTAAATCATTAAATATAAAGTCAAATCAATATTAGCTTAATTAAACAATGGTTAATATGAATTTAAATTTCAATTATTTTCCAGAATAAATACGTCAAATGAGGATACATCCTATTAAAATGAACTTATCTAATCCATAATTATAGATTTCTTTTTAATCTATTCTAATTCTTTATTAATAACTATAGTATAGATAAAGAATCACTAAAATATTTAAATGCATCATATCATTCGATAATAATAAACTTTAGAAAAATGCATTAAATATAAAATGATTCTAAATTACAACTTTATTTAAATTTAAGTCAATAAAAATATTAAAATATTGAATTCATTTGATTACAAATTTTCTTAATAAAATTGCACATTTTAGTCTTATAGTCATATAAAATATTGCTAAAATGAATAGATTGGAAAGATAAAAAATTCATCATATCTTAGCTTTTGAATTAAATTTATACATAAGGGTATTCCTTTTAATAGGAAAGCATAAATAAACAAATAAAATCTATACTACTTTTATAAACATCAAAATTCTTTTGCTAAAAACAAATCTTTTTATGTATTTATGACTCAAATTTACAAATTTCTTCTTCAAAGCTGAATTTGTTAATAGAAAACAAGATTAATATTATAAAGAATACTCTGTCAGTAATATGAAATAGTCATTAATACTAGAAATTAAATTATACTAAGAATCATTTAAATAGATTCCAAAAATGCAGATACTTATTGTTATTTGAACCTGATCTAAGGCTTCAAATGAGTAAATTAAATACTCCAACGAAATATTATCATTAGAATAAACTAACGTGCATTTTTTCTAAATTCCTACATCCCAAAAATGTATATCAAGCCCAAATTTGCTTTCATTTTCTATTTCTTAGTTTTTTTCTTTAAAGCATTAAAATAATTTTGTATTGGAAAAATAATTTACATCTCTTCCTTTTCTAAAATTAAACCAAATTTTTTCTGATAGTTTTATATTCTCAAGTTTGATTTTATATTTTGAGTTTGATGATTATAACATATCTGAAATTAAGTGCAAAAATTACTTGAAATCTTTTTCTTAAAAAACAAACAAAATAATTAATGTTTGCAATATTTTCGATTTTCTTGTTGGTTTAAAAAATGTTTTGTCAAGAGATTATTTATTAATTTAATGCTAATGTATAGGACTAGGATGGTATGAATAGATTATATTTAGGTTGGATAATTACTAATGGTCTATCCGAAAAATTCTCTATCTGTTCTAATATTCAATATATCTTTGGAGGAGTTTAGGGCTTCAATATGAATACAAAACTTAAAAAGAGTATCGAAAATATGCTTCCTCATTATAAAATGAATGTCTAAATAGTATTCTGGAGGTATCATAAAATAAGTAATCTATAAAGGATTGATTCTTGGAATAATGATTACTTAAAGGTTACAGTTGATGGATCTCTAAAATTTTCGAAAACCTATAGATTTTAATCTTTGCCTAATTTATGCGGAGCAACTAATTTTGATGATGAGGTGGAAAATATAAATTTTGAATTTTCACACGTCAATAATAAAGCTGATTTCGAAATTTTTGCAATAGATAATGGAGATAATGATGTAAGAATAATCTTAAATGATAGGAATTTTGGGGTATTTAGAATTTTTAAATAAGCTTGTATATGTGTAGCAATAATTGTATTTCTTGTGATGAAACATGTTTAGGATGTAAAATAGGATATCAAGTAATAAATGGATAATGTGAAGAGTTCTGTGGTGATTCTCATGTTACATCATAAGAAGAATGTGATGACGGCAATACAGTTTAATATGATGGATGCTACGAATGCAAGTATCAATGTATAGAAGGTTGTAATATTTGTGATAAAGGAAACTGCTTGTTAAAATGTGAAATAGGGTATATGTTTGATGGCGAGATATGTATAACAATTTGTGGTGATTCCTATTTAACATCTTAAGAAG
>JPFL01000051.1:4785-69760 GCA_000733385.1 Paramecium biaurelia
CATTGTGATATAAAATATTTTCAATTATTAAATTGTTATAATGCTTTTTCAAATAATTTAAATATAGATTGATTTGCTTCTTCAAGCCTATTCAATTTTAATAATGATTGTGCTACAAATGTATGTAAAATAAAAAATACCTTTGTATAAATACAAAGCGAAATTTTATGGGTTTTTCTAATAGCTGAATCATAATATTCCAAAGCCTCTTCAAACCTGTTTAATTTGCTTAGTGTATTTGCTACAAAAATATAATCTCATAATTTATACCTTTGTTGGAATAAAAGTTGGCATTTTCAGGATTTTCTGAATAGCCAAATCATAATATTCCAAACCCTCTTCAAATCTATTAATTTCTCCATTTTACATACTCATCTTGATTTGTTCAATCTAAATTAACGTTATTCCTTAATAAAATACATTGTTAATATACCTTTGTTTTTATATTATATTGAATTTTCTGGGTTTTTCTAAATAACTTAATCATTACACTTTAAATCTAATTCTCCATTAGAATTTAACTTTTTTTCCGAAATTACAATTGATGGATTAGATATTAATCTTAACATTAGTTTATAATTTACCTTTTTTTACTTAATCTTGCTCCAACTCTATTAGTTTTTATCATTTTTTTAAACTAATTTTGTGATTTTAGGATATTTTTTTATTTACTTAGATCAATCTCTAAAACAGACCATCATTCAATTAACTAATTAACCTCTTAAGATTGTTAAATTTAGTTAGTTAACTAAAATTATTCCATCTAGTCTTTAGTTATTTATCTTATATATATATCTGCCCTTACTTATATTATTGATGAAGTAATTTTCATGCAATATCATCATTATTTATGAGTTTGATAAAATTAAGCCAATATTGTTTCTTAAATAAATTTTCATCCAATGTCTCTGTTCTCTATTAAGATTAGCATTTTTGCCTGACTTCGAACAAAAAATATGTATAGGTCTTTGCTGGTTAGAAATTTTTTTGGACTTCCAAAAATTATTCACAGCAAAATAAATTATTAAATGTTATTTATTATGAATTAATTTGCAGAACAAGAAATAGATGAAAACATTGAAATATCACATTGCGATACTAATTAACTTATTCCTTCTTTAGATGCTGTTAATGCAAGATTATTAATAAAAGAAAAATATTGTCAAAAAACATTACCCATAATTACTTCAGAATATCTCATGAAAGTAAGACTTGTGAAAAAATATTCAATTATTTAAGATCAAATATCGATTTCGTTGTCTAAGTATTAATAATGGGGAATAGATAAAAAAGATTAACCTGATCGATAATGGGCAGTGAATGTTTTAAAAACGTTAAATCTAATTCAACAACTTTTAGAAAATATAGCCCAGAGAAGACTGATATGAAAACCTTTACTAGGGGGTGCGTGAGGCAGTTCTTTCGAATTGATAATGACAAGCAATTATACATTTAACAGAAAAAGAAAATTGACCAAAAGGAAAATCTTTAAAGGAAAATTCAGGGAAAGAAAGAATCATTAAAAAGAAGTGGAAAAAGAAATATACAATAAATTAAAATTTATTATGATCCTTTTTTTGAAAATTTCATTAGGAAAGATTTTTGCAATGTTATAGCTTAAAGAGAAGATACTATATTATAATTTTCATCATTCTCTGTGAATTTATGATTTCGATAAGTGCAATTTGAATAGTTGTTAACTTTGAAAATTCTGATATGATGAAACAAAAATTAATTGAAACTATCAAAATATATTAAAAATTTTTGGATATCATCGATATTCTAATAACACATTTCGCTTAAGCAAAGATAATGACAATGATAAATCAAAATTATAAAAATCCTTTTAATTTTACATACAAAAGGAATTATTTTTTGAATAAAGAAGAGAGTAAAATATGATCAGAGAGAAATAACTGTAATTGAACAAAAATTTTCTTTAAGAGTTTGATAGAGAAGACACTATATTTGCAATTATATATGAAATACGAATGCTTCAATGATGGATTAAATTAATTTAAAAATTACATATTAAGTAATATTTCATTAATTTTTGACAGTCCTATAAAGAAATGATAATTGAACGCTTAATTTAATACTATTATATTTTATATTTAATCATTTTGAAAAATTATTTAAATCTAAGTAGTTTTAGTTTTGATCTTATCTTACTTTACCATCTCACGATTTTTGATGTTCAGAATGTTTACAACTCTTTCGCAAGATAGTTTAACTACTGATTAAATTGTTAATGATATTTTGAATTAGATACACTAAATATTTTTTAAAGATCTAAGAATAATTATGAATGAAAATTTTTTATACTAATATTCGTCTAAATTATTGAAAAGTGACTAATTTAAGTTAATAATTGTAAGGTTGATATAATTTCTGCCACATTCATTTATTCACTATATTTACTGTAATGAAGAAAAAAAAGAAAATTAACCTTTATCATATTTAAGTTATTGAGTAAATAATCTATCAATTAATGAATGAATTGCTATTGTTAATACGCATTTGAATTCTTTATTTCTAATAGTAGATTTCATTTATTAAATGTTTTTTCCTAAGCGTGTATTTTATCAATATTCTTCCTTCAACAAGTTCATTTGTTGATTTTAATGGTTACCCTAAAATTTTTTTAGATTATTCAAAGTTTCTGAATTGAAAGGGTACAATGCAATTTAAATTAGGTAACGCTAAAAAGGGATAGATAATACCAGAATACCTATATCTGGTAAACACTGAGTAAATGGTTGTTTATTTGATGAATATATTTGATATACCATCTTTTTGTAATCTCAGGTTATTTTGACATGATTTTTATAAATCCTAAACTTCAGTTTCTGTTAAAGAAAGTAGGGTAGGCAAGAATGTAAGGCTGTTTAGGGGCACTTTTGGAAATCAAGCTAAGTTATTTTATACAACTAGAAATACAAATGTCACCGCATTATAATTCTTCATTTTTATCCTTGAAACTTCTGAAAAAACTTCCTTCTCTTTTATTATTGTTGAATAGGATTATAGATTTGATGACTTAAAGGCTTTCTTAATATGTGATATCTTATAAGCTTGAGCTGCTTATTCTAACATTACTCAAGGATTTCATCAAAAGGTTTATATTTTATCATGTTATTCATTAGTGCAAGACTAATTTCTTTTTTCTCAGATAGATTCTTATTTAATCATACCACCATGTAAAATCTGTAAATTTACTTCCTTCTTAATTTAGATTCTAAGTATGATATTCAATTAAACCATTTCTATGTTCTTTATGATGAATATTTTCATAATTTAGAGTCAAATTAATTAAACAATGATTCAGCTTGTTAAATGAACTCATAAGGTTCTGATTAGTAAAATTTAGAACTAGGTAAGGATCACTTCTAGAAATCAAAGTGCTCCTTATTAAAGCAGCAAGAACCTGATTTATAAAGTATTACACGAAAATGATAAATTATAATTAAAATTTTATGTAAATTCTCACAAAATACAAGGTGGCATTGATACAAAATGCAGTATTTGAAACAAAACAAAAAATTCTTGAGGGAGTAGCAGCATAAATTCGTGATTGTGTTTAGAAAGAATGCTAAGTGATATTCTTAGGAGAGTTTTTCAACACTATTTTTGAAACAAATCATTTAAAGAAGAATGCTGAAGATTTTTCAGATAAAAATAATAGAGAAACATATAATCTCATGTAATAGTTATCATAAGACTTATAAATCATGATAATTGGTGGATTGCCAGAAGTGGCTGATGGCAAATTATTTAATGCTGCCTTAGCATTTAATGATGGAAAACTTGTTGGTTAATATAGAAAGTGTCATTTATTTGATGTGGATATTCCTGGAGGAATTACCCATTATGAATCTAATACTTTTGGATAAGGGAATGATTATTGTATTTTTGATTCATAATATGGAAGATACGGGCTTGGTATTTGTTATGATATAAGATTTCCTGTATTTTCTTAAGTGATGAGAGATTCAGGATGTCAAGTTCTCTCATTCCCATCAGCATTTAATCAAACTACAGGACCTTTGCATTGGGAATTATTAAATAGAGCCAGAGCTTTAGACAATCAAGTTTATGTTGCAAGTACTTAAGCAGCAAGATATTATTCTGATGATCCTGACTATTATCAAACTTGGGGTCACTCTATTATTACTGATCCAATGGGTAGAGTACTAGCAACATGTGGATCAGATCCTTCAGTTTTAATTCAGGAAATAAACCTATCACTCGTAGATTAGATCAGAAAGAATATACCAACGTCAATTCAAAAGAGAACAGATTTATATTAAGTATTCAAAGGAGGAAAATGAATTTAAATAATAATAAATATCAAATAATAATATTTTAGCAGTATCTTCTTTCCTTTATCATGTTATTAATCTTTGCTATGTTCTTTTATATATCATCATCTTATTAGATGAACCAACTTGATTGTGGCGATTATAGTGATTTATCTGAAATCTTAGACGAAGTTTGGCTATGAATTGGACTGATACTTTTTAAGGTAATAACCTATTTATTCTATTCTAGATTTCACCTAATTGTTATCATATTTCTTAGCAAATCTAATCATTTTGCTGATTACATAAATAAGTTAATAATAAATGATTATTTAAATAACTAATGTAAAATAAAGAAATCAGTTTTGAAGATTCCTTAAGACAATCATAATTACCTTAATAATAGAAATAAAGTAAAAAGAATACTAACAAGCAAGACAAATAAGATAAGCAAGTCAAATTCACAGGTAAAAGTATCTATCATTGATAGATGAGGAAATTAAAATAATAGAAATGTTAACTCCATAAATCAAACAATAATAATAAGCAATTAAAATTGCAAATGGAAAATTAGACTTTCTCTTTGATGGATCTAGAGATGTTAACTTAGTCAAACCATATCATGAGGATGGGGACGAAAATATGTATTCAAAGGAGAATATTACAAAGAGAAGAAAACTCAAAAATGATCCTGATGTATTGTAAAGTATTGAAGGCTTTATGTCGCATTATTAATTTGATATCAATAACAAATTAATCAAGGAAAATTATTTAAAAACTCATTTAAGATTGGCATATTTATTAAGAAAGGACATTGAAGAAGATAAGGAGGAGTTGAAATTTTTGTTGCTCGAGGATTGGTATTATGTCATTATGATACAGGGAGCATGATTCAAAAGGAAATGGTTTTATGTCAAGAGCGGATTTATTTGATTCTTTATTTGAATTAGTGGATACATGGACTCCAGATACTGATAAATCAGAGTATATTGGATTTTTTGAGTTGCTGGAATAGAAATATAAAAGACAATAAGATGAAAGTACATTTACTCTTTATTAAACTAGAATTTGAATAGTTGTACTATGAAATAATGGAAAGCTGAATATTTTCAATTTTATAATTATCCTTCTTCATGGATATCAAAATATTCTTATTTTTATTATTTGGCTGTAATCTTAAAGTCATCGAGTTACATTAATTTAGATAGTTTTTGTTGAGGACTATTGGTTGCTTAAAAAATAGACTATAAACTAGTTGTAGGAATTGGAATCTATTCAGCCTAAGTCTTCATTTCTGGAATGTGTTTTTCTAATCTTCCCTTTATTCTATTGGCCTATTTTGGTTGTTGAGGGGAGGTAGTATTTGTATTACTAGTTTTATTGGCCTATTCAATTTTTTTTAAACATTATTCAATGAAATCTTCTTATTTTAGTGAAGCATTTCTGGAGATTTTAATGGGGCTCTAATTTGAATCTTAATAAGTGGAATGCAAAATAATCGTTGATTTGCTTTGTCTTAACTACCCGACTTGTTTTGTTAAGGATGATAATGTCTATTTAGCTTGTTAAATTTCTGTGAATAGGTATCGAATCTATTAAGATTATTGTTAAGACTTATCTTAGAGATATTTTAGATCAGATAAAATTTGCATTAAATATTTTTTTTATGTAATAATATAGGGAGTTCAAATCTCATATTAGGAAATCAGAATACACAACCTCAGATAAGAACTTTCCTCTGGCTCTACATGCCTTATTAATATATGTATTTTTTATATCATTTAACATTGCCGGAAAAATGTGTTAATAAGACATCTTTGCTTAAAGGTTTCCAGGGGATAAAAATAATTTAGGTAATTTGATGTGGTTTTGTTACCAAACAGTGGCTTTTATTGGATTAGCCTAATTGCCAAAGATTGTAAATTTTATCACTTTCAGAATAATTTTGATGGTAGGATCATTAGGACCTCAGATCTTTATTTTGCCTGCAATTTTGGCTTCATGTTCTAATTGTCCTGATTGGGCAATTTATTTAATTGGGATACTTTGTTCAATCTGTTCTGGAATGTTATCTGTCATTTTTTTATTTGGGATGCTTTATTATTTATCTAACTTATCATTCGGAGATGAGAAAATACTGTATTATTGTTCACTCTATTTTATGTAATTTATAGAAAAATAAATTTAGTCATAGTTTTTAATGGATATTAGGGAGCTTTTTTGCAGAAATCTTTAGTAGAGCAACAATTGAGGCAATTGGCAGATTATTTTATATATCTATTGTATAATTAGTTCTAAGTCTTTTATTTTTAACAACCTTTGAGCCCAATCACCCAAGATTAAGAAGGACTAAAGAGTAAATTCTGAGTTTGATTGAAATTAAAACAGGTTAATAAATTGATAAGGTAAATACTTTAAGATAATTAATTATGAGTGGAATATAAGTTGATAGTTTGAATCAACAATAAAAAGCTAAGTCAGAAGAAGAACTGAAACAAATTATGAATAATATGACAATTTAATGTTTTTCCTTAGATTCAAGTAATTTAAGTATGATAATTGAAAAAGAGGAATTTAGTGTTTATTAAAATAAATCATATTTAGAATGTATAAAATACACATCATATGAATTATGGAAAAGAAATGCTCTTTACTTATTGCCCTTAGTGTTAACAGTAGCATTACTTGAAGGTTTCATTTATATATAGATGCTCAATTACATTATGTTTTTAGCATAGAAGGAAGACAGCAGTAGTTCTTTTGAAATTGAATTTATTTTCTTTTATGTTGGGTTAGGATATGTTCTTGGATGCTTTGCCATAGGGATTTTTGGAGATTTTAAAGATAAAATAGTTTGGATGATATTTACCTTGACTATCCTACAATTTAGTTTTATTTTTAGCTGGGTGGTAATAAGTTATAGAACCAACATTTACTTTTTTTTTTAGTTGTTTGCTGCTATGTTAGGGTTTTGTGCATCAGGTTTAACTTCCTCAATTGTCTCCTTTTTATGCTTTGAATTTTCATCTTTTATATATATGGTAGATACTATTTACATTATCTATTCACTTTGTTTTGCCATATCATCCCTGTTATTCATATTTGGAAGCAGAGATGTATTTGAACATTTGATTGTCAATTTATCAATAATTTAACTTGTTGCATTGAGTAATTACTACTTTATCTATAAATACTATAGAATAAAAAAATTAAGTAAATAATGAATATTGATTAATATAAAATCAAATCACTCGAAAAAATAACAAATTTTATTTACAATCACTACAGTGCTTTTAATCCTCAGTCTTCCTATCCATATTACATAATAAACATCTTTCAAGATATTATTAATCATATATTTCATCCAAAAATCCATTGTCTTCTAACTCTTGTAACTTATCTCCATCCCCAATATACATATCATCAATAAAAATCAAAGGTAATTCATATCCATATTCTTTGAAAGCCTATACAAATTACACACTCTTTTTATCAGAGGCAACATCAATTTTTTATAAAGGCCATAATTTCTATTCTAAAATCAAAAATGCTTTAGTTTAACTTGTCTTAATCTTATTACTTTAACCTGTTAAAGAAGTATAATAAATTTTAATTCTACTAAGTTATTTCTTGGTCATTTTTCGTCTCCACCATTGCTAGATGATGAATGCTGAATAATATTATTATTAATTTATATTCATAAAATATATTAATGTTATAAAATAAATGATAGTGGTCCCTATTCAACATTTTTATATTATCTCATTAAGTGTTAAATTTCTTCATTTTAAATTTCTAATTCTTCTGGCACTGGTAAAAAGAAATATTCTCTAGCTAAAATGATTTGATTCATCTTCTTTAAATTAATAAAACTTCTTAGTTTCATAAAAGTTAATGTTGGTATGTATTTTAAATCCAATAAATTGCATGATGTTCTCAATTCATTGTGAGTTTTGCAAAATGAAATTAACTATTAAATTTATTACGAACTAATTTATCGCAACAATTTTCTATTGGCAATTAAAACATCATTAGGAAGCAAAGTAAAGATGGGATAATTTTCATCGACAACAAATAAAGAATAAGGGTTGACTTTCTCAGCTAACTCAGGATCTGTTTCTAAGTTTTTTTCTAATTTCAATAGATTTATTGTAGTATTTGCCAAAGACCTTTCATATTATACTTTTAATGGTAAAATCCTGATTTTTTTGTCAAAGTAAATCTCTGCTGTATCATACATTTAATATGAAAAATATGCCCCAAATGCAAAAATTGCATATTTCAATGCCTTCCATTTAATTATTTTTATAAAATCTGACACCACTGAGTATTGTACTTTAGTTTATTAGTATCTTTCTCTTAATCTTGCAGCTTCTTCTTTTTCAAACTATTCTAAATGCTATTTTCTTCTTGAATATTAAAATTTAATAATGGATAGCATTATTTTAAATAATAATAAATTGAATCACAAGTCTTAAAATTCAAAAAAACACAATTTTCCATCTCGATTATGATCATACCTATTTATTAATAGGCTTACTTCAGAAGCATTATATCGAAGACCATTCATATAAAGATATTATTGAAGCTAAATTAATAAATATAATTAAAATACATCAGTAGAACTAATATAATTATCCCTGGTAACCGAATCAATTAACTTAAAGAGATTTTTTGAACCATTCAATTTAGGAGTAGGTGTTTGTAGTAATTCAAGATACTCTTTAAATAATTACAATGTTTAATTAGAAAATATTTCTTCAATGGGTTTATCTACAAATAACTTATTAGATATTTAGATATTTTCATTAGGCATCATTAAATTTAAGAAATCACTAAATTGTAATTCTTTTTTCTATTAAAATAATTATTTCGAAGTCCCTGATTATTGATCTAAAAATTTATCATAATCTTGCATTGTTATATAGCCACTAGAATTTTGATCTAAAGCCTTAAAGGCATCTAAAAAGTGAAAAGATTTCTAACTTAAAAGTCTTTTCTTAAGTGTGTTCAACTTAATTTCTCGTCTCATAAGTGCTACCAAAGGAATTAAGGGAGATTCAATTGATAAATAATTGTCATCTCTGTTATTTATATCTTGAATTGGCTTTTTATTACTTCTCCCATTATAAGTCAATTTTTATTCCTTCTTCTTTTAAGTTGACATAGATTCTAATTTGGCTTTGACCTATTTTGGAGTGGAGAAAGTAAATTCTTATTCATCATTTTTCTTTTTGATAAATTGTGAAGTCGTAATTATTCCATCTCCTTATTAATCAAGAAGTCTTGAGATTTATTCTAATTCCTTCTCACTAATATAAGCCAGATTATCTTTAAAATATTTCTAAACATCTTAAATTGTTCCTTCAAAAAAAACATTTTTAGAAGTTTTCAAAGAATTCATTAGATCAATTTATAAATTTAAATATCTGGCCAATGCCAATTGGGTTTCTGGTGATAATTATTGTTTAGGTTCTTAGATTGAGATTACTTTTCTTAAAGTTTAATCTGTAGGAAGTATTGTTCTTAAAAAATCAACATATTTGAATGGTTTTTAAATAAAAATTGAACATTCTTATTCTGTACATAGCAATCCTTAACTCTTTAGATAGGATGATAAAGAGGTAGTTGTAATTTTGTTATTTCCATCCTATAATTCAATGAATGCTTTATAAGGATGAAAAGTGGGTAGCTAAATTAAGAATTATCGATTTTGCTCTATTTTCTGTTCTATTTATGCACATTCTATAAAAAAATCACATAAATGCATTATAATCAATTTTTAGATTTATATTTATTTTTCTTTTTATTGTTTTTCTTATTAGATTTCTTGGTTTCCTATTTAATTTCATCAAGTTGGAGTTATTGCAATTGTTTCTCCTATTCCAATAACTCTTCAAAAGTGAGTTCCTCTTGTTAATCATTGTCTTTGTTGTCCTCCTGAAATAATAAGTTTTGCTATTGTTATTATAATTATTTCTCAAATTTACTGATATTGATGATGTCTCCATTATAATCTAATAGTGTTTATTCCTTGAAATCCTTAGTGTATATAAATTTAAATTACTTTGGTAATTATTTACAATCTTTCAATAACATTACAATTCATCGTATTCTTCTGAAAGTTGTATCCTCCAAATAGTAGAATTTGATTGTTTTTAATATCTAAACAAGCACAAGCTCTATATTTATATGATGGTCTATGAAAATAAAATAAATTTATTACACTTCCTTTTAAGATCTCATACAGGTCCATTAATTATCTGTGAATGATAGAAGGTAATGGGTAGTTTATCCATTCTCTTCTGCAAAATAAATTAATTAATTTTGATTAAGAGAAACTTATTAACCAAAAGCAATAGATTTTGGAATATTAGTTTTAACTTGAGTCCACATAAAGGTTTTTAGATCTAATGAATACATGTCTTGTAAGCATGTTCTTTCAAATAAATTGGTTGACTATGAACCACCTGCTATGATTAATTTATTGCTATTCACAAATGCTAGATGACTATGTCTTGGTGAAGGAGGTTGTCCTTTGAAATTCACAGGTGTAAAATCACATTAAGCAACTTAAAAGAAATCTAATTAATTTGAAAGTCTCATTTATTCATCTAAACCTCCAAAAATATAAAATGATAAATCAGCTATTTAAGTAAAGGAGAAATTAATTCTAAATTGTGGTTTATATTCACTTTTGATTGATAAGATTGTTTTAGTTGGTAAATCAGCATAAAATATTTATTATTAGGTGGCCCTATTATAAGATATGAACCAAATGCAGTTTTTAGTAAAATATGTTTGAGGATGTACAAATTGGTAGTCAAATTGTTCCCCCTAAAATACAAAATGTTCTTCTATTGTATATTTCTCCCTATTTATATAGACTCCATGCAATTCTGTCTTTTATGAATAGCATATCAATAATCTATCATTATAAATGTGAATTGTGTTAAAATATGAATATTATTTAAAGTCTAGGATTGTTGATGACTTTCTCCAAAGTGTTAGTTTAACATCTATGTAATTTTATGGAAGTCTTTCTTCCAGTACATTTTCATTTGAATTAAACATTATTATAATGAATAAATAATAATCAATCGGATAATATATTTTTGGTATTCATTTCCAACTTAATATTAAGGTAAGACCTTAGGAGAAGGTACCTTTGGAAAAGTGAAATTGGCAACTCATTAAATCACTTAAGAGAAAGTGGCAATAAAGATCTTGGAAAAGAGCAAAATAGTTGATGCCTCTGATATTGAGAGAGTTACAAGAGAAATTCAGATTTTAAAATAAATCAGACATCCTAATTTAATCTAATTATATGAAGTACTATGCTATTTTACTAAGATAATAGAAACTTAAAAATAACTATTTCTTATTATGGAATATATAAATGGTGGAGAACTGTTCGATTATATTGTTTAGAACTAACGATTAAGAGATGCTGAAGCCGCTAAGCTATTCGCTTAATTAATTTAAGGAATAGAGTACATGCATAAATTGAGAATTGTTCATAGAGATTTGAAACCTGAGAATTTAATGTTAGAGAATAAATAGAGAGTCAAAATTATTGATTTTGGACTTTCTAATCTATACTCAAATGATGAATTTTTAAAAACAGCATGTGGGTCACCTTGTTATGCAGCACCTGAAATGATAGCTGGCAAGAAATACAATGGATTAAATTCTGATATTTGGAGTGCAGGCGTTATTTTATTTGCTATGTTGGCTGGCCATTTGCCATTTGAAGAGGCTAATACAAATTTATTGTATAAAAAAATATTGGCAGGTGAATACAAATGTCCCAATACAATTTCATTACCTGCCAAGAATTTAATTGCTGGTATTTTATAAACTGATCCTCTAAAAAGATACACAATTACAGATATTAGAAGACATCCATGGATGACTAATAATTACAAAGCTCCATTGTAAATTGGAATTGTTGTAGGGCTTCATAAAATACCAATAGATTTCGATATTCTGAAATAACTAGTTAAGATGGGTTATACTTAAGATCATATTGAAAAATGTGTAGAAGGGAATAGACACAATCAAGTGACAACAATTTATTATTTATTATTAAAGAAACATCTAATGAATGGAGGAAAATCTTTTGCTGGTAATATTTTTACTCTTTACAAAAATAGATATTGGGTCTGATATATTCACACCGATACCAATTCCACCTAAACATGCTTCTACTTCAGAATATGGTGCAAAATAACCTAATAAGCCTTTGCCTGTTATTAAACCAAAGTTACCTGATGAATCTCCTATAAATCTCAGAGGACGTTATAATAATAACTCTCTGCATTCTCAATAAACTACAACATTAAATTAATCACCAAAAATCTATTCTGTAGATTCTAAAAGACCTTAACTTGAAAATTTTAAATTAGATTTGAATTAAACTGTAAGAGATCCAAATTATGGAAAAAATATCACACCATCAGTTAGACCTAGAGGAATAAGTGATTATTAATGTAGATTTGGAACAAATGGACAGGATTCCGCAACTACAAGATAGAAGTCTGTGGATTATGGTCAAACTAATTAAACAAATATACCTTATTATAATGATACTAGAATGAAAACATTTTACAAGGTCAAGTGATTATAATTTTCCATTTGCTCTTATTTATTTATAGTAATTAAATTATAAAATATATTATTTTTATGTTTTCTCCAATTTCAAATTAGTAAACACCTACTCAAAAGAAAATAGGAAGAAAAATGACAGAATCATCACATAAATCTTCAAGAAAAATTGAAATTTAAGCTTTGCCTTCAGGAATCAGGGTTATAATTGCTGAATCAATACTTACATAAAACCATATATCATCTATAAGAGATAGTTTAATTAGATATCTAAAATATGAAGGTAGAATTATGTAATATATGAATAGAGTCCTATTAAAAATTAAGACCTGTTGACATACAAATTATGAATGAGTATGCTTTGACATAAGTTTCATTTGTAAAAGAATTTAGTGAAAAAAAGGAATTAATTGTAAATATGCTCCTACATCTCTTTTTTTACAGAAATGCAAAATATATCAAATAATGTTTTTAAGAAAAGAATTAAGTTGATGATATCAAAGAATTCTAAAGATTATTAATTTTCCATAAAAATGAATTAAATTCCTTAGAAGTTAGAACTCTCCTAACTTGGCTACATGATTATATTGCCCATTATGATTTATTCTATTTTAAAGCATTATCTGATGATGGATTAGACATAATTTATAATGTTGTTTTGGATATTCCCACTTTTGTACCTCCATTATCTTAAGCAAACTTTATACCTTAAAATGTATTTCATCTTATAAAATTAGAATAAATAATATGCAGATATTGATTCAGAAGAGGAGGAAAAATATGCCAAAAGAAGAAACAAGATGGAAAAAGTGAATTAAGACGAGTAAGATGAACCTTAAGAAAATTAAGAATAAATGGCATAATAAGACAATGAATAGAAAAAACCAAATGAATTTGAGGAATACATACAATAATAAGTCTTTGGAACTTCATAACAATTATTTTAGAAGATTGAAGAGTAGAATAAAGTAATTATTGAATAGGTTGAGAGAGAAAATAACAAAAAAAAAAAATGAAATTTTATAAAATAATCTTTTTTATTCTTCCATCAATATCATTTCTTGCCTTTATTGTTAGATTTAATAACTTTCACACCCTTCTCAAGACAATATTAAATATTCATTTAAATTAATCAAATTGAAAATCTATATCATTTTAACTTTGATATTAAGACCCTATTGTTGTTTTTTATATTTTAGAGGTTATTTTTTTTTCTGTTTTACAATAAGTGGCTCATCTTAATGAAAATTGAATAACTAGTATATTTTATTAATAAAAAATAAAAATAAAAATTAAATAACTTAAATATATGTAATTAAGGTTAGTATTAAATTAGAAGAATTCAAAATTATAAATCAGAAGAAGAGAATTCAGAAATTAGAAATCACAACACTTGAAATTTATGAATTGAGTGATGATTGAAAAGATTAACTTTTAAATGATTAGTATTTATATTCTAAAATATAATTAGTCAGCTTCTTCACATACTGATTAATTAATAGATGATGTGATTTAAGTTTCTAATTCTTTGTGATAAAGAGGAAAATTATAAGTTTCATTTGAATTTTTAAAGATTATCTAATTAGAGGAGTCAAAAATAAAAAGTCCAAAAGCCTTATTAAATTTATAATTCAGTTTTATGAATGCAGGAAATAATATTAATCAGATAAATCAAGTGAATAATCTATTAACTTTGGATAAATTATAGATTTTGCAAACTTAACATTCTCCATATTATTTATGCTCTAAGAATAGATTCTGTATGCTCTAGATAATTATTCTTATTTTGATTGTTTGTAAAATCTGTTTTGAATTGAGATATTTATAAACATAAATTTTAACTTAAAATAATAAGAGCTAGATTATTTTTGTTAAGTTTTGGAGTATGTAATCTTTTGATAATTTATAAAAATAATATACATTAATTTCAAAAAGTGATGAAGATGGATATTATGATTTTTGATTAATATTAATAATTATTAATCAATGCTTAAGTCAATCGGAGTAAAATCTCATAACATGTTTCTAGGACATTCCAATGAGTGAAGAATAACAAATACTTTTAATCAATGGAGGGATTCTAAAATGTGAAGATATGCATGATGGATCATGCTTGCTTAATGCTTTGCTAAGGTTTGTAAAAATTTGGAATAATTCTTATAAATATTATATTCCTATTCATTTGATACCACTCTTATTATTTCAAAGGAGGAAATTGAGGCAAAAGTAATCTTCATAATAATATTATAAATAGTCCTGGCAAGACTTTGAAATAATTTTTTTTGGAATTTTGTGGTTCTGTATTTTTTGTTGCAGGATACGTTTCAGCTTGCAGATATTTTTTCTGTAAACTGAAAGCAATGGAATTTAATAATAGTAATTATTTAAATTAGATTTCAAAGGAATTTCCTTAAGTCTTTCTGGATTCTTTTCAGGAATTTTTCTTTTTGTAGAAAAATTAAATAGAAGAGCAGAAATAACAATATTTTTAGCCCCAAGAGTTTTAGAAACTGTTTGGAATATGTTGCAGAAAAGAAATTTTGTAATGAAAATTGATTACTGGGAATATTTTGTATTTGGTATTGCAATGGGAATAATAAATTATTATTATATCAATAATGTAAAATATTATATTATTATTAATTTAGCCTAACCACATTAAATACTCTTATTTATAAGTATTCAAAAAAATATGGAATTGATCTATTTTACATTTATATAAGAATAATTAATAAGAATACTATCATTTTTTTTTCAAAAAAAAGTCACTAAGTGAGGCTGGTCCACTGCTATGCATATGAATAGTTCCTGAGGTTGGTAAGCTAGCATCTCCTTTCATATCATCATAATATGAATTTGGATAATAATTTGGCCTTTCCAATGCTCTAAAATTATAATTCTTAGATTAAAAGTTATGAAACTCCCTCTGAAATTACCCTTGATCCATAGCAACATCAATTTTGTCTGGCAAAGAATCAGGTTTGAAAGTTGGAAATTCGTCTACAGATTCCATAAATTATGAGTGATAAGATTGATTTATGTAGGATTAACTCTAAGAAGTAGGAGTATTTATTCTTAGATGATGAATTTTTTATTTAACCTTCTACAACTTCTCTCCAAATTAATTAAATAATTAATCCAATTGAGTATCTTACTTCCTTTCAGGAGATATGAAACTATTTGAGCTATGTTAATGAATATTATTAGAAATTTGATAGTCATATTCTGTTTTTATCCTTCTATTATCACTAAATCGATATGAATCCACAGTTTCAGGACTTTGTTTTCTAGATCTCTCATAAAACTAAGTTGAATTCAATTGTGTAGGAACTTTTGAATGATAATTTGATTAAGTATTGTATTACTGTATTTAAGGAACATAGAAAGTCATTTGAGTTTGAGGTGTTGTTTACGCTTAAAGATTTCTCTCTATATATGTAGTACTATAGTTATTTGTATTATACGAATTTTAAATATGTTAGGTTTGTTATTTATTGTTATATTCCTAAACTGGAAAAGAATTCTAAGTTTAATATTTATTATTTTAGACAGTACTATTTTCAAATTTATTAATTTAAGCACGAGTGCCTAATGAGTTCGTAGTCATATTTATATTTGGATTTTGATCCAACATTTTTTCTAATTAATAAAGATCAATTCTTTATCCTTCATCTACTTGTAGCATCTTTCCTAATAAATCAACAAATGAAGGCTAAAACTATTGAGACAATACTCTCAAATAAGTATTGATTACATCTTATGATACTAGGAATTTGGATAAATCATAAATTGATTAGACAGATTATTAAAGAGCTAATTCCAAGATTACTAAACCTAAAGAAAAAACCTTAATAAGGAAATTTAATACTTCTGATTTCTCATAGTTGTATATGGGATTCATAGTCCTCTTTCCCAACTCGTAGACTAGAAATGGAGCCAAATAACATTAATTTGTAAAACCAATTAACTGCATTTTGTATTCATACATATCGCTTATAAATCGAATATCTGTTAATTAGTATCTATTATTTTAGGTTGCTAATATTGTTTAAGGACTTAATTGGCCATGCCTTATTCTTTTTTATATGAAAACCAACAATGCTTATGTTACATCCTTGATTATCTATAAACAATCGAACTGACTGAATTTCTTCATCTCTCCAACACATTTTTCAGTATATTAATATTGCAAAGATATTCCGAATAGTTGACCACAAAACGATTTTTATTCACTAGTAGTAAATTTCATAAGTCTGCAAATAGTTGGGTCTTAAATTTATGTTCTCTTTTGTGTTTCACTTCTAGCTTATTCATATTGAACAAATGAATCATATGTTTTATTTATTTGAATCACTTACTCATTTTTGCTATTGATCAAATAACCTTAGCCATATGCAACATTATTAACATCTAAATTCATTATAATATAATTTTAAATTTTATTTCAACAACTCAAATTTCGAATCGCAATTCATTTTCTTTTTCTTTTCTAATAAAGCTTATAATTACTGTAGAAATTCTTTGTTATTTATTTCATGAGTTCCAATCTAATATTTGCAATTTTACAATTTTTTTTATTTGTTTCTTAAATTATAAAAAATTAATTGAAGGTCTGGAATAATAAGGTTAATTCCATCAATTGAGTCCATTTTCAAGATCCATGTAGAATTAATGTGTAATTAAGATTTATTCTAAGATACGTTGATATTTTTGAGATCGAAGAGATTTCTCTTTTTATTTTGATTTCTTCATCAACTTTTTCTTTAAGAAGTTCTCATTTCTGAGAATGTTAAATTAGTCATAATTTGAATTATATTAATATATTAAGATGTTAGTAACAATGAAGGGACGTAAGAGTTCTGCATCAAAATTTGATAGAAAGGAGTTTGATTAGAGAACATTAAGTGCTGCAGTGAATTTGTTAGTTTATGGGTGTCAGGTTCAAAAATACAATAAATCGAATAGAAAACCAATCTCTAGATTATATTATTTATATGAAGAAGATATGGATTATTTGTAATATATACATTCTGGCAGACCTTTTTTATAATGTAGAATACCCTTATTAGATATCATTGAAATAAGAGAAATTCCAACAACAGAATAATTCTAAAACCTACCTTATCAAAGAACTCTGTAAATTACATTTGCAAGTAAAAAGCATACAATGTTATTTAACACAAAGGATGAAAGGGATCTATTTTGGTAAGGTTTGTAATATTTTATTGATGTTGCAGAACATAATTTGATAAAAGATATAAAAAGCACAAATGATAATCCAATAATTGAATAAATCACTTTAAAATAAATTAAAGGAATGCTTCCTTAATTGTCAATCACAAAATAAGAAGTAAGTATTTCTAAATCTATTCACAGCTAAAAAGTCTTTTTAATCAATATGATTTGGAAAGAAGAGGATACATTTCAAATTCTGATTATCAAGATTTACTTAAGGGATTAATGAATCAGGATTTTGTACGATTTCTATTTGATAGATATTCAGTGTAATAAATGAACAAATAAGAATTTATTTAATTCTTAACAAATGAATAATCTCCATATCAGAAACAATGTGAAGATGCTTTTAGATTGTTTGCCAAAAAGGATGGAAACAACTTTTCATTGTCTTTCTTAGATTTCTTAAATTACCTTTTAAGTACTTACAATTAATTGTTTGATTATCAAAAAACATAAATCTATTAATCTGAAGATTTCCCTTTAACTGATTACTGGATTAACTCTTCTCATAACACATATCTAATGGGAGATTAATTGACAAGTGAAAGTTCTATTCAAGCATACATAAATGCTTTTCAAAAAGGTTGTCGATGTGTAGAATTAGATTGTTGGGATGGAGATAATAATCAACCAATTATTTATCATGGATTTACAATGACTTCGAAAATATCATTTGAATCTGTTATTGAAACGATAAAGGAGTATGGATTTAAATATTCCAAATACCCATTAATCCTCTCTCTTGAAGTTCATTGTTGTGTTAGGTAGTAGGATGTTATGGCTGACATTTTAAAAACATATCTAAATGACAATCTCTTACTTTTACCAGATGATTATAAATCTTCTGAATACTTTCCAAAACTTAATTAATTATATAATAAAGTGATCATAAAGCATAGAGGTAAAATGAAATCAAGTCTACAATATAGAGAAAGATTCATATCAATATGTCCAATTAATATAATTCCACCTCTTTTAGAAGAATCTGAAAACTTGGACATTATTAAAAGACCTAGTTTATGCATTTAAACTGATTAATAACTGCATACACCAAGTACATTAAAACCTAGATCCTAAAAGTCATTTAAAAGATAAGATCATGGATTACCTATAAATTAATATAGTCAGAATACTAATGTTTTCCAAATAGAAGAAGAAATAAAACCGAATAAGATAATACACAAAACGAAAACAGAGACCACATTAAGACCTAAATATAAAATTTAAAATATTGAAACTCAACTTCAATTTGATGCACCTAATCCCAGATGTTAAATGGTTCAAGCACAATTAAAGGTGGATTCTGATGAAGATATATCTACAGACAAAGCTAAAAAGGAGAAAGCTGAAAGTCTTAAAATGAGTTCAATAACAGCCTTATATGGAGCAACTATCAAATAATAAAATAGAACAGTTTGGGAAATCTCTTCTTTGGATGAAAGCAAAGTCAAAGAAAATTTGCTTGATTTTCATAGAAAGTACTTTACTAGAGTATATCCATCTGGTTCAAGAGTAGATTCCAGTAATTATGACCCTATTCCTGTTTTTAATAGTGGAACTTAAATAGTTGCACTTAATTTTCAAACTAATGATATGCCAATGTTATTCAATATGTGTAAATTTATGGAAAATGGAGGGATTGAATCTGGATATGTGTTGAAACCATAATGGATGAGATCTGATGGAAAAAAAAAGATTAATGAATTTACATCAATTTAATAGTCATTCACTCTAAGTTTATTAGTTGGTTATAATCTTAGATTATTACATGTATTTTAATTCTTTTAATTAAAAGGATTAAAATGCAAAGGTTAACCCTTAAATTAAAATTTCTATAAGAGGTACATTATTGGATGAATAAAATAATAAACAGTAAATTGCAACCATTTCACAAAGTGGGTTAAATCCTTAATTTAACTTCATATAAAAGTATAATATAAGATGTCCAGACTTGGCATTCTTGATATTTGAGGTACTTGATGCTAACAAGGTGTTCTTAGGATGGAGTGCCATACCTCTCTCATGCATGTCTTATGGTTATAGGGCTGTTTAATTATTGAGTTAATATATGAAGCTATTGCCTAAGAGTTGCATCCTGGTTCATGTTCAAAAACATTGACTGAAACTTTTATAATTAATATGTTTAATAATATTAAGAGAAACTTGACCATCTTTAACAAAGACATTGTTGAATCATCTTGGCTGAAAAGCTTGATTGACGATATTCCTAAGGCAAAACACATTTAAGTAGTGTTTATCCACTATTTTCACTTAGTTACTTCAAAAATGTTTATAAGGGGAATATACTAATGTTGATCCAAAAGTAGCACTTCGAAAGATTTCATAAAGATTGCAACATTCTCAAAAACCTTTAAATGCCCTTAAATGTCTTAATGGCTACTGTTACACAATTATATTATTCTTACCTTAAATCATAAAAGAATGCATTTGACAAGATTGATAGCATTTTTAAAATGAATAGATAACTTGAAATTTTAATACTAAGGACTAATATTCCAATACTAAAGGAAATAATTACTCTACTTATGATTGACATTATATCTTTATATGAATAAATTGATGAGAAAGATGATTATGAAAAAAGAATTAGAGCAATGAAACAAGTTAGAAGATTTATTAATTTAAAAGGATATTTATAAATGAATTAAGAATTATAAAATAAACTGAATACACTTAATTTCTCAGAAATCAAATAACAAAAATAAATTGAAAGTAAATTTGTAAAACTATTCCAAACAATTCAGAAATTCAAACCCATCTTAATGAATTTAATAAAATGCAACTCTCAATATAAATTAATGACAGTATATATTTTGAAAACTAACAACATCCATAGGAAAGAAAAATGAGTCTACAAACAAGAACAATAACTAACTAAAAAGGAATTGTTTAATCTAATACAACTAGAGCCTCAACTATTAGAAATAACTTCTTTGTTCCAAAATAAGGACCATTATCTTTTTTAATTCCAAATTGAATATATAAATATCTATCAATATAATATTTTAATCTATCTTAATTCAATAACATGTCAAATTTAATTAAGACAATTTATTTTATAATATAATTTATTAATAATTTAACTTCTAGAATGATTAGACTCCATACTATGGAAATTGAGTATTGTTGATTATCTTAGTATAAATTCTAGGCCCTAAGTTTATATTAGTTGCACATGATTCTGCAGAACCAAAATTAGACATCTTAGCAAATGATATTAGAACACTATAATAATGCAATTAATCACTCTTTTAATAGTGAAGGAAGAAGAAAATAATAATTCCTAGGAAGGAAATAACAAACAATTTTTGTGATGAGTCTTTTTAAGGATTTATTAATATTTATTATTATAATAAAATTTTATCTAAACTAAATGATGATTGCTGAGGATTTTGATAGTGAGGTTTATGATACTTCACTTGATAAATTTAAAACTTATGAAGAATACTTGGATTCTCACATCACAAAGGAGGATCTATTTTATCTAGAGGATATTGAATTGGCCAGATAATTGAAAGAATAAGGATATCATGCAAAGACAGAAATTTTGAGTAGAGAGCAATTTGAGGCCAAAAAGAGGGCTGTAGAGGAAGCCAGATTAAATTAGAATAAAGATAAAACTAAGGCACTTGCTCATACAGAAGTTAGTGATCCATCTATTATTGAAAAATCACCTTTTTTGAGAGCTTTAGCTGAAAGGTAATTAATAGTCTCTTTAACAATTATAGAGAATTAAAAGTCTTGAATGGAAAGCTATTAACCATTATTTTTATTAGATTGGAATCAACTAATTGTGAAGTAAGCGGTTACATTGATTATGCACATCGTTTGAAAACTGAAGATTTTAAAATATATTTTGAAGGGAAAAAAAAATTGTAACCTAGACCAACAGATCTATCGTATTATAATTGGAGAACTGGATAGTGTGTTTCAAATGATTCACCTAATTTTAAAGTGGATGCTAATTCTGGATAATAAGGGTTATTATTTAGAAATAAAAGAGATAGAAAGGTATTAATTTAGTATAATATTAACTAAGGTCATTAATGTAGATCCAAACAAAAAACCAGAAGATGGAATGACTAGGACTGAAATAGAATCTCCAGAAGCTATCTAAATTGTTTTGTACGACTATTATACAAGAAAAAAATGAGTGTTTTTTTAGTTATTCTTATTTTTCATATTAATTGGTTTAGGCTAGTTGTTAATTTAACTAATTAAGTCATCCTAATGTATTTATTAAGTGTAAATTAATATAACTATCTCAAGTTAGAAAATTAATTGAGATATTTGTAAATATTATATGTTTTCTTTTCAATGATTTTATATTTAAAAGAAAGATGTGTACCATCATTATTCAACTTTCTTTTAATTAAAAAATTCTAAGTTCGACTATTTTAAATTAAATGCTCAATCCCTTTTTTATTTTTCTTATCATATTAAAAAGAGTGAGCTATAGAAAAAATGAATTCAGAATTAGGATCCATTACTGAACGTGCTCCATTAAAAACATAGCCAACTCTCCCAAAATAATAGCTAAGGCCAGCATTCTTAAAGACAGTTAATTTGAAAACAATACATACTAATAGAATGAACTCATTTCAAAATAAAATATGGAGAGATAGAGCACTTTTAGTACTTATCCAAGTACTTCGCTTTATTTCACTTATTACTCGTAGTCCCTTTGCGTCAAAATTCTCTTTATTGGATAAAAATATGTTTAGAATTATAGGGGATAAAGCAGCTGATTTTAATTATTACTTGCTCCATGATTATTTTAAATATATGGTAAAATATCAATCTAATCAAGAAACCTGAATAATCCTCTCGTGTTAAATATTTCTTGTAATAACATCTTTATAAAATTTGTTACATGAAAGGATTCATGGATTATGTGACCAATTTAAAGCTCATCTTTGAACCTGAATCAATATTACTACTACTTTGGAATATTCTTTTACTCATAAATATCAATTTAAACATACTGTATATAACAGTTAAATTTTCTTTTGATTTTGAAAACTATCCACCAGAAAGTTATGAATTTTGCGAAATTTATCTATTTAAAGTCCCCTATTTTTTATTTATGATAGACATAATAGTTTAACTTAACACATGCTATTATGAAGCAGGTTATTTAGTGAGAGATAGAAATAAGATTTGGTACAACTTTTACAAAAATAGTAAATTTTAAACTTTTAAACTTTTTAGATTTTTTTAATAATTTAATAACATTAGTACCTACCTCAATTTACTTTTTAGCCTTCTAAGATTCCCCACTTTATTTATTTATGCTTTTGAAAGTTCTATCAATACCAGCAATAACTGAAGCAATTATAGACAGAGTAGAGCTTACAACCAATTATTGGATAATCTATGATCTAATACGTTTGATTTATGTAATACTTTATGAGTCACATATTTGTTGTTGTGGATTATTCTATGTAGGACTTTTGAATAAGGAAGCATCTTGGTTATTGTAAAATGATCTAATAAATGAAACTTGGATAATAAAATATGTAAATAATTATTTCATCATAGCTCAGTTCATTTTATTGGAGTATAATCACAATGACTACAATAGGTTATGGTGATATTATACCTTAGAATGTATTTGAGAAGTCTTTTCTTATATTTGTGGCTATTTTTTCATGTTGTACATTTGGTTATTCAATTAATTGTATTGGTTAGATCATTGGGTAATTACAATCAAAGAATCACTAAATTAGAGTTGATTTGAATGATTTAAAATAGTATTTACGAATTAGAGGATATAATAATAAATTGTAGATAAAAATTCTTAGATTTTTTGAATACCTATGGAAGGATTAGAAAAATGAAAATTAACTAGATCTAAATAAATTCAATTAGCAATTACCATCTCATTTACATAGTGTAAGATAAATAATATTATAGGAAATGATGATAGATCTAAATATGAAGAGTATATCAAAGATTCCTTTCTTTAAAGAGAATTTTAATGAGGATTTTATATCTGCTTTGGCATCTAAATTTACTGAAGAAAAGTTGGTTCCATTCAATACTATATTCTCAAAGAATGATCCTAGCAATTTTTTATACATTTTATGTGATGGTGAAATTGAGTATTTTGTAGAAATTCCAGAGGGTTCTGCCACTATTTTAAGTGTTTAGTCAATAGCTGGTTAAGATGAAATATTTGGTTAGCAAGAGTTTCTCTTAGATTAGAATTATGAAATAAATTGTAGATCAACGAAATCATCAAGAATATTGAAAATTTCAAAAATGGATTTCAATATAATAGCAAAGAAATTTGGATATGTATTTAGATTATTTAATAATAGGAAAAATATTGTTAATTAAAAGATTTAGTTAAATTCTCTGGTCGATTTGATGAATTTCATTTACATTGTGTTGGTTGTAATAAATCTACACATATGCTTTATTAATGTCCAATGTTAACTGGATTCCCTAATAAAACTAAAATAATTATTCAATATCGTAAAAATCAATTACAAGAACGAAAATTCTTCACAAGAAATAATTTAAAAAGAAGATTATCATCACTTATTTTTGAGGCATAGATATCTGATACAGTGCTTTATTATCTATTGAAAGATCCTAAATTATCATTATAAATCAGTTCTTAGTATTACATTCAAACCTTAAAATAGTAATAAATGCAAAAAGAGTTATAAAATAATAATCATAATGCACAAAAGTAAATTTAAGACGAAATAAGATAAAAAGGAAGAAAATAATCGCTTTTAAATATTAAATGCAGAAAACAATCCTAGTATATTAAAAGATTACCTGATTTTCTTAATGGTCAGTATATCAATTTTAAATCAATGCCTGAAGATAAAATTAAAACAGGAATTGACAATATTTCTAAAAATGTGTCAGCATAACAATCGGAGACTCCTAGTCCTGAAAGAAAACAAAATACTAAAATGAGATCTCAAGAAGAAATTAATGTATTTGAATAACATAGAATCTCTGCAGATATTGCGAAGACTTTGTCTTTCAAATCCATGAATTAAACATCATAGGAATAAGATTAATTACATTCTGATACTGATAGTGTTAAGGAGAATTCTCAATTATCATAGTAGAGTTCTTCTGTGTCATAGATGAGCAGTGATTCTCCTTCAAAAAATTCGAAAGGTGTCAGTCCAGGGATTGATTAAATCCCATAGTTTTATATGGGTACATATAAAGAGATTTTTGAGAAATTTGACAAATTGCAGGATTATTAAAATTATATGATCCATATGAATTCTTCAAAGATTCTTGAGCAACTTAATTAATTCAAAGAGACATAGAATTTTACTGATTTTATGAATGTTAACTTTGTGAGAAAGCGTAGATCAAAACGTAGTAAATTAGTCATAAAAATTGATTATTGAGATTATTTTTTAATATATTTATGTATAGATTTAAACTCTGTCTAAATTATTCACGTTTAGATTAATCGCTTTCGGCTTTTTTGAAAAAGTACAAGACGAATTAAAAGAATGTGATTCAAGTGGATAATAAATTATTGGAAGTTGACAAAAGCAAAGCAATATCACCAAAGCCAATTCAACCATAATTAACAATCCCTTAAGATGATCAATTAAAATAGAAATATCTCTTATAAAGAGCAAAAGTAATTGATCTCAACGAGAAGGATAATTACAGTCATTTTAATAGAGCATAATAATTGGCATTAGACAAATAAGTAAAATAATTGGGAGAAGATTATAAAGTGGAAGCAGAAGTATTGTAATTACAAAGCAAGGGAGAATTATGTAATGATTCATGTTATTATTAAAAGTGATTGATGACACAAAATTGCCAAAATAATTCTTGGAAACTCTTGATAGATAAAGGAAAAAAGGTAAGAAAATGTTGAAGAGATATTTTGTGAATGGAGAACATCGTTATGTGAAGGAAAATATCTATAAATATAGAAGTGTAGCTGAATGGAAGAAATACATGAGATTTAAGAAACCAATGTTAATTGATTTAAAAATGGAGTAATTTAAGAGATATCCAGGTACAGATAAAGGTAAATATCCTATGTAAGACAAACCTGGATTTACAAGTAAAATTTAATTTAAATCTTTATAGAGTGGTTTAGAGAAAATCATACATAGAAAACAGTGAGGGCAATTGAATATTTAGTCAGAAAAGGTTATGGTAAATTACCTGAAGTATTTACAAATAAAAAGGGTCATAACTCAAAGTCAAAAAAGGTTTAAGCTAAAATTGAATTGGAAAACAGATTAGAAAGATTAAAGTAAGAAGTACATGAGGAATCAAATTGGGAAACAGTAGCTCCAGGGCCAGCACTTTTTGTTAAGGAAACAATGATGGAATAATTATTAAAAAGAAATCCAATAAAGGATTTGGGATTAAATACTCATATCAAAATTTAAACACATATACCTGAAGGAGAAGTTCAACCATTACCAGACAAATTTCCATTAGAAAAGACTGAATTAATTTATTATTTGGAAAGATGGTCATTCTTTAGATCGTTTGGAGCATATTAATTATTGAAGGATGGTGTAACTGGTAAACTTGAAAAACATGATCATGAACCTGTTAAATCAGGATCATTAAATACATATTACTAGACATTACCTAAATATATAAGAGAAAATCCAAACGTTAAGAATGTATATAGAGGATTGGAATTTGCTAATAATTAGATGACTTTGGCTGAAAAAGAAAACTCTTTGAATTATGCTGCTAGATTATCTTGTTAATTTGATGAATTGAATCAAGAAGTTTATGATAAAGGATCAGCTGGATATAGACCTATGGTTTCAAGATTTGATGAAGAAAGATTGATGTAAGATCAAGAAAATGAACATGTAGATACTGCTATTGTATTTGAAATTGATTTATCATTATTTAGAATCCTGATGTAGTCTTCAAGTATTTAGAACAAAGAGCACACACACCAAGACATGTTGCTAAGGATGATCTTCCTCTACCTGATTGGGCTGTGGATAAGTCAGAGAGAGTGGATGATATTCCAGTTGATTACTATATTAATGATGATGGATTTTGGGATGATTACATTAAAGGCAAAGAAGAAAAACATTTGAAAGAGAGTCCAATATCTGGAGGAAAAAAATATTTTAAACATATTTGAAAGAGTATTTTTATAATAATAACATTATCTTATGTTTCTGTGGCCAGAAGGATATAATCGTCAACCAGAAAATCCACTTAAATAACTGATTGAGAAGACTCAAGGAGATATTTTATTACTGCTTGAAGCAGACTTATTTGTAAAACAAGCAAGATTGGGAGACTCATTAGCTGTTGAAACTCTAGTGCAAGGTACTGTTGGTTTGCTTGAAGTTATGTTTATGGACTATTAACATGTGCTAAGTGAACATTTTGAACAATTGACCAACTAATATACCATCATGTGGGAATTAATTGATCTCAAAATTGAGAAAGTAAATACTCAAATTCTGGTAATTCAGTCATCTATATATTTAGAGTCATTGGGAATTATTGTTCTAATTGTTAAATAATGAATTAACAGTAGAAGTATAATGGTATTTTGCATTTCGAATAATCTCATTCGTTAGTTAAGAAAAGTCTATTCTTCTTGATAATCACCAAGATAAGTTGATTAAATTGTATCATCATCTTGAATACACTTATGTAGCCTAACTAATTACAGAAATGATGTGTAGTCATATCAACTAATACTAAAAATCATTTATAACTTAAGGTATTTAAGAATTCGATTAATTAACTGAATTGCAAGCAATTAATTTTACTTAAGTAATACACGAACTCTTTACGAAAGCTAAGAATAAAGACTTGATAGATTTTATAATAACGGGTCAAATTTTAGCAAAAATGTTTGAAGTTATTTAATTAACAAATAAAATGTAAGATTCATTTTTTTATACATTAGAGTTACCAAAAATGCTGCTCACATCATTATTATAATCTCTAACTATTACTCAAATGAATTACAGAATTTGGATTTAGAAGAAGAAGAGTCAGAATAGATAACTTCTTAGTTTCATTCCACAATGTTTTACTAAATAATCAAAAGCAATTTATGCAATATCAATAATATAATAAAAAATCATTGTGAAAATAATTAAAAAATTAATTAATTAATTATCAAATTAATAGAAGTAAATTTTAATACCTAATAAATAGATTGTTGATAATTTAGTTAGAATTACAGATGTATCTCTTTGGGAATGTATGCATTAAGTTGAAATCATGGTTTCAATTATTAGATTATGCAATATTTATCCTAAATCAGATATTCTATCCTCTTAAGTTGAAAGAATGGTATTTTATATTTTTGAAAGGGCCTTAAATGATAATCATCCCTTTTGGGCATTTTAATTTATAAAGGTCTATCAAATATAAAACAATAATACTTCTATGTTTAATAGATAAGTTTTCTCTTTTGAGGAGCAGTTGAATACAAAAATCACAAAAGAATTGGATTACATTACATATGATACTTAAATCTTAGAAATTAATTCAGAATTGCAACAATCTAAAATTTGGGGAAGAACTAAATGGGAATTGAAATAATAGTAAGGAGAGAATTAAAAGAAATTGGGTTCTTAAATGTAAATAAATGAGGAAGAAACCAAATTGAGTGAAATATTTGATATAAAAAATGTGACTTAGGATTTTAATGAAGTTATGAAAGGAGAAGTACAGAATGATGCAGAATTAAATAAAGAAGAACAAAAGTAGAATCTTAATGAAATAAATGAAGATTTGATAAAATAAGATTTAGTTAAAGATAGTGAATCAGATTCATCATCTTCTTCAAATGATTCGGATGAAGAAAATTAAATAAAGAATGATTCTTCTTAAAATAAGAATGATAAATCACATATGACTGTTTCTGCAAATTTAGAATAGTTAGCATTCCAAAATCGAAAAAATAAGTTAAATTTGGAATAAATAGAGAAAATTAGAAAGAAATCAATTCAATTTGAAAAGATTTCTTTACACATGACTCAAGCTGGAAGAAGACTCTCATTATAGGCAGGTCTAAATATAAAGGAGCTTAGTCCAACTTATTCAGAATTCAAACTTGATTTAGAAAAAAAAGTTCTTCGTAACATAAATGACAATTCAATTTTAAAAGTAGATGAATTGGATTCATGCATCAATCAATGAATAGCTTTGTATCAATATTATCGTCAATTATATTCCATCCTCCAATTCCCCAATCATTCTTAAAAGATTAGAATTATTTTGTTTTTGTTTTTTTATCATTAGAAATTGATGTTTTGAATAGGTTTGACAAAGATGCCTTTTAAACAACTGGACTTCTACACATTGCAGGTGCTGTCTCAATTCTTATGTGTTCTTCAGGTGAATGCCTTGATCGTTTAAATCCTGATTTCAAGCGAAAGTTTTTGAATGCAGGACATCTACTATGAATACGATCAGTTTAATAAGAAAAAATTGGTTAAACAGGCAGAGTTTTAAGAGTGCAAATAGGAAGTGAAGAATCTCTCTCTTTAAAGAGTTTCTTGGTCTAAAATAATGATTTAATGAGTAGAGGGTTTTTTAATTGAGCAGGTTATCTGATTCCATATTTGAAAGTTTGAAAATTTAAATATTGAGGGGATTTTTTAAGTAAGATATCATATTGTGCTTTTCGAGTTGAATTGTGTTATTATCCAATAGTTTCTTTGTTCTATTGGCAATCAATTATTAATTCTTTATCCATTATATAATATTTTATGTTTATTTTAGTTTTATTTGGTTATAAACAATATAAGGTGTTTACAATAGATGTTCTAGGCAGTACACTATTGGATTGTATTTGGACTCAAGCCATCAAGGAAATCACGAAAGTAAATTTGATTTAGGATTTTGAAATTAGCTACTTACAACCAAAGATGAATAACATCAGAAGGACTAAAAAGCTGCTTAATAGAAAATATCATCAAATGAGAAAAGAATCTCAGCAATCAATCAACAATTATAGGAGGAGGGCTTGCTTGAGGCACCTACTGGAAAGAAAGTTACAATAAAAAATTTTATAATTAGGATGATAAAAAAGGAGCTAAACCACCTCCTCAAAAGAAAGGAAAGGATGCTCCTCCAAGTAATCCTTTGGAAGCAGAAAAATTGGAATTACAAAAGGATACTGAGAAATAGTAAGAGTATGTTACAAAGTATACTGATAAATTGAACAAGATTAAAGTAGTATTAGAGAAATTCAAAGATCTGAATGAGAAATATCATAATGAATAATTAGTGATTGAATTATGTGATAAAACTGGAGAACGTAAATTCGTGAAAACCAAATTGGATGGGATAGCGACGACTTTTTTAAGTGATAAAGGTACTTACATTTTGGCCTATTTGTAGGCTCCTGCCACACGTAATTTATTATATAATGTAATAGCTGATGAGGAAGAGTAGTTACTGGCATTAGAATTCGAGGGTTATTTGGCAAGAACTGTTGATGAAGATATTGGAGCAATTGAAGAACCACTATTATAATTATAACCAAAAAAGGATGATAAAAAGAAGAAAGGAAAGAAATGATTTATTTACAATTTAATTTGATTATGAAAATCCTAATCTTTTAAGAATTGCTTTTGATTTAAGTTAAGATTTTGATTTTTTATTAAAAATGTTATATAGCTATATGAATAATTTCAATATCTCATTGTATTTAATCTCTTTAAACAAAATTTTTCTGGAGTTTCTAATTGTAAATTAAGACTCATTTTCAAGTTTATGGTTATGTACATCAATTGATTTTATCTATATATATTAAATAAAATATATGTCTAAATTATATAAGAATGCATCACAAAACAATTTCTATCAATCCTAAACTATTCCAAAATTCAGACCACCCAATCCTATTGGCCCATCATTACCTAAGTACAATGATTGGTTATAATCTGAGGAAGGGAACACTTTATTAAATGCATTAAAATAGGAAAATCATGTCTTGAAGGAACATGTATTTAAATCAAAAGTATTCTTAGAATAAAACAATAGAAGGGTATCTCAAAAATGTGGTTAAGGTATTTGAATCATTGAATGTTGAAAATTCTAACTTAAGAAAAGAAATTGAATAAAGAACTGAAGATTTACAACGGGTAATTGAATCGACAGCCACCAATCAAACTTTAAATGAGTAGGATCTTAGACATTAAATATAATTGTATGAAGATGAACTAGGAGTACTCAATTAACATATTAGCAATATTAAAGGAGGAGATCAGTTGCATAAATCAATATTAGAAGAGAAGGAGAGTTAAATTAGGAAATCCAAGGAATTGATATAAAAATTAGAGTCAAATTTAAGTAGTATGTATTAAAAGGAGAAGGATGTATCAAACGAGTCACAAACCAAAGATATCAAAATAAAAGAATTAACTGATAAATATAATGAATTGAATAAAAAGTAGAAACCTTTGGAGGAGAAGGTTAGATAATTAAATTTGCAAAATGATAATTTGATTTAGAAATTAAATTAATTGGAGAGTGCAAAAAAGAAATTAGAAGAAGATGAAGCTGGAAAATTTAAAGATTTATACACTCAAAATTATTCTTAAAAAACTGATTTAGAACATTTACGTCATCTATGCAGTTAATAAGAATTATTGATTAAAGAATTAAGATCAGAATTAGGTTCTCTTAAATAAGAAAATTATCCTTAATAAATAATAATATTAAAATAAGAGATGAATACTATTTAGTAGGATTTGATTTTGGAATAAAAACGTCATAATAACACATCTTAGAGAGAGTAATAATTAAATGAGAAACTTACTTCTATTAAATTAGAGTTAGATGGATTATAAACTAAATATAATCTATTGTTGTCAGATTATGAAAATTTAAAATAAGAATATGATAATGATTTGGAGAAGATGAATTAAAAATAGAAATAAATGCTTGAAAAATAAAAATTAGCCAATCAATAAATGATTTCTGATCATAATTTAGAGATATCAAGATTAGAATTTAGAATTAAGGAACTCACATTACAAATTGAGTTATTGTAAAAGGACAATTAATAAAAGGAGAAGTAATTATTAGAAATGAAATAATTATTATTAGATTTGGAGAACTTAAGGAGAGAATTGATAGAATAAAAAAATATTATTGTTTAGAGAGACCATAAAATTGAAATGTTAACTTAATAATTCAATGATCATTTGGAAAGTTCTAAAAGAAAATATTAAGATTTGGATGATAGATATAATAATTTATAAGAATTATTTAGAAAAGAGTAAGAAAAAAATGATACTCTGTTTAAATAAAATGAAAAGATGTAATGGTATAAAGATTAGTTTGATGAAATGGAAGAGAGGTTAAGAAATCTTAAATTAGTATAAGAGAATTACAAAATTGAAATTAATACTTATTAATCAAAAATATCCAGATATGAAATTGAAAATGAAGAAGTCAAACAATTAAACAGTACAAATGAATAGGAGATAGCTCAAATTCAAGCATATGCTAGAAAATTAGAAAAATAAATTCAAGAAATTGAATTATTAAAATTAGAAAATAAAAATTTGAGAGAAACAAATTTTAGAGAAGCTATTGCATAATAAACTACTAATTAAACTCATAATAGAAAATCTATTACTTCTAGATAGGATGAATAGGATTCAGGATCGAAAGAATTTTTAAATATATAAACAAGAGGATTTAATATTACATCTAAGTATTTTATATTTTAGAATTTTAGTAAAACTTTAACTACTTAGCCTTCTCATTAACAAATGAAATAGTAATTACAAAAAACTAGCAATTAAAATTCAAATCATATTTTACCTACTTATGATATTTAGAATGATTTGGAGTACCGAAACTATCCATATAGAACATATTATAAAAATAAATGATCTAAATAAAAATAATAAAAAAATATTAAATTTGCATTATTGTTCTAAAGAAGAATAATTTCAACAAATGGAATTTCAAAATATTATTATGAATTATAAAATTCATAATAAATTGCATTAAAATATTAAATGAGTGAAAATTAAGAAACTAATAGGGATAGAGAAATCAGAGAGTAAATGAAAAAGTAATATATGGAAGAGGAAACTAAATTGTAGCAGGGAATGGAAGAAGAAGAATCAGCATTGAGAGATTACTTTAAAAATATTCAAAAACCTCTACCTAGTGATCCTACAATAATTCGTAAATACAAATACTATATAGTAAGGCAGAAAAAGATATAATGAGAAGATGGCTACCTATTAGGAGGTCATTAAAGATATTTCATTAAAAGAGATGGTCAAAACTATTTGGCAATACGAAGCAAGTACACCAGAAGAAAATGAAACATTATACGACTGCAAATAATATTTTAAATGGAGATGCTATGAAGGAATGGGAGCATGTTTGGCAATGACTAGTCTTATTTCTTTTTGGAACCGTCGATATCTATCTTACACTGCTAAAGGATTAGGAGTTTTTGTTGGTCTTGGCACTGGTTTTGCTATGGGTTTCTTGAGATCTACCTAATATACACTTTAAAGACTTGAAGAACTAGGTTCAGACTATTATCTTGGGAGATTAGCAATAAATGAGATTGAAGACTTCAGAATGGACAAGGTAATTAAGAAAAATATTTGAGTATTATTATATTAAAAATGGGAAATGGTAACCACCTTCTCTTGCTACAATCGATCTTATTGATCAAAAGCAACATCTCCCCAACTCCTAATAATAAAGGCCTACAAAGCCTAACATTGATTCAATTAATCCAACTATAGCTAAATCAGAAGACGAAGGACCAAACATAAGCATTGACGCAGAGGAAGACGTTTGTTCTATATGCAAATTATCGTAAGCTGAATCACCAACAAAGGAGAGATCAAAAAAAAGGTAATCATATGAGGATTAATTCTTCCTTGATTTACTTCACAAAGATAAAACCTTATTTAGAAGATCATCTTAAGGATAAAGCATTAGTCCTGTGAGAATTCTAGCCACTCAACATAAAAAAAATAAAACATCTTTTATTATAGAACATACGGAGTTAATTAAATTAAGGTAAGAAGAAATTGATGAAATTTCTAAGCCTAAATCAATTCTTAAATCTAATAATCTTTCAGAAAAATCTTTTTCTAGTCAATCACAGAAAAAAGTAAAGTTTGGTTTGATTTATAAATAAATATGACTATATAATATAAATTTCAAAGTAGTTCAAATTATTTCAATAACGATTATTCATCATTATTTAATGATAGGTTTCCAAGCATAGTCAAACTTGGTTTGGATGCATCATCCCTTAACTCTTTAAATGGATCATCTCTCTAAGATATAATCCCGTTATTTGATTTTAAATAATTAAAATTCTGCTAAACCAATGATCTCTATAATTAAGATTTTACAATTTGACTTTAAATTAAAGGATTTTAAGGTTAAGAATTAATTTATTTTGATTTTTATTATTCTTCCTAAAGAATTTCTTATGGATCTCCTAAATACCCTAATAACATAAATAAAGCTTTATAATTCTGTTTTTAAATTCTATTCAATATTAATTATTCAATATACCCATTAGATCTCTAAATAGAAATGAGCAATTACAGGTTTAATCAATTCATTCAATTCAAAGGATCTAAGATTAATAATGAATTTAACTAATGAACCAATTTAAGATCTAAGTTATTATCTTTTAATATTTACATCTGGATTCCTATTCAAAATGGATTTAGGATTACTTTTTATATGTTCCTGATAGTTGGCATAATATTCTGGGTTTGCAATTTTCACAAGATTAAATGTGAATTCTTGAATTTAATTTGATTTAATAAATCGTGTTAATAGTAATTAAATCTATTAAAACGGCAATTAATAAAACATAATAGAACTCAAATATAACTTACTCAACATATCGAACATAGAAATAGCTACATTAACATTAATTTTAGGATGAGTACGAACAGATTTTAATAATTGAAAGTCAACTATTTTAATTTATATTTCATTTTATTCAATTTATAATTACTTCACCATAGGGATTATTAAAATTCAATAGGAATTGTTGAATATTTTTTAATTAACATTAAGAAATTGGCTACCACAAACTCTCTCACTTCTTTCTAATCAAAATTTTCAATCAAAGAAAATACTAACTTTTTATATAACAAAGCTATATATTTATCCTTTTACAATGCCAAATTGTCTATGACTCGAAATAAACTTTGGTAAGTAAATATTCTCATTGCAAATCTAGTCTCTCTAGTTGTTTTCCTTGAATTTAACAAATATTATTCCATTTATTTGATTATAAATTTGCTATGGATAAAATCAAAATATTTGAGAGCTGCCATTATCATCATCTAATGTTATGTTAATCTATTGTAAACTTCTACAAACATTATTCCAATTAAATAATCGTATTCCATTACTACTACTTACTTGACATCTACATTAATCTTTGAATCAAATTATTTAAGAATTTGGCTAACTGTTTTATTTTATTTTTTCTTTCAATCCTAGATTTTTAATATTAAAACTAATAGTATCTCCTGCTTGTGGTTAAGTATTTCCTATTTTTACAAAATATTACTATAAATTAAATATATTTGTTTATATTTTTATTTAATGAATAAAAAAAATCATTATAGTATTTCTATTACATTTAATCTCAAACATGCAAAATTTCTAACATAACCTATTTTTAAAAGTGTATGATACAAAAAATTAGTAACAAACTCTTAATTAAAACTATCAAGCTAACAATTTAACTTAAAATTAACCTCTTTATCAATTCGATGGCAATATCAAATTATTATTAAATGATTGAGTTGTATTAACTTCTTAAATTAAGAAAGCGTAATATATAAGAAGTAAATTGTTATTTATAATATCAACAATTTTGTTATTATTAATCCCTTAATTCAAAAATTTAAATTTAATTCAATTTATAATTGGTATAACTTAATTTTAGTTTATAAAAAAGAAAGTTGTTTTGTAAACTTAATGTCCTTATATTATAGATATTAAAGTGACTAGTAGTTTGAATGCTGATATCTAATTTTGGTAATATAATCTTATACTCATGATAATAATTATTAAAATATTTCATGTTTCATATGCTTTTCTGAAATTTTTGCTAATTTTTTGCAGATATTCAGGATTTTAGGTTCTTCAAAATGGTTCTATTAAATTGTGGATATTAATTATATCTAAAATATTAGAAAATATTGATACATTGAATCTCAAACACTCAGCTTCATATTAGCTATCCTTTTAAAATTAATCAAAAGACTTAAAAATAAAATAATATAATTTAATAAGTTGTCTTTATTATCTTTTAATTCTATAAGTCAGATAATAATATTTTAAGAATGTATATGGAAGTGTTATATCTTCAAAGAGTGTTCTAACTTTGCTTTTTTCATTTAATAACTTTTATATTTAAGAAAAGTTTGTCTAAATTTCTTAAACATATTATTTTAATTTTTCGTAATAATAAGATTACATTATATCTGCAATAGTTGGTGGTTGACACCCTTCTAATCTAAAGAGCATTTTTAAATGGAACACCTTATCATCATTCTTAAGTGAATTAACATAATTAATTGATGCAATTTCTTACTGTTGATTATTTTACAAACACAATGGATATATAAAGAGAGGTAATTGATCAGCTTTTCTGGATAGATTGAAAACATAATATTTCTTAAAAATTATGATCATTCCTTCTGAAAATTATAGAATTAAATCAAGAATGCCAGCCAACAAGATCTTTCTTGTTGTAATTCTTTATTATTGATAAAAAAAGTCAATTAAGAAGATGAATATGTACACAGGTATCAAAAAAAAGAGGAAGTTTATAATTCTTTTGCTGATTGTGGTTGGTTTAATTGAAACTAATAAAGTATAGATAAAGAATTGGCTATAATTTTAGAACGCCTAATTTTAGTTTGGAGGCGAGATTGGCAGTTATCTTAAGAATTTGTATCCATTATACACTACATAACAAGTAGTGAAGATATTATTTAGTAACCCTCCTCCCCAAAGTTGATTGCAGAGAAGGAATTGCAAAATTAAAATGACGAAAAAGTAAGCCAAGGCTTTATCAGAGTTTTCTATTGGATTAATGATTATTAAGTACTTGAAAAATAAAACACATGCAATCCTAACACATGAAATCCATTCACTAACATTACTAAACATATAAAAGTTTTGCCTATATAATTTAAATAATATGTGGCAAAGCCAACCACTACAATTAAGAGAGTTGTAAAGAGGATAGTCACAAACATTTATGTGAAAGATTCTCTTCCTTCAAATAATTAGGTAAATTCTAATCGGTTAACCCGGTTTTAAAAATAAAATTTGACTTAATTTACTAATGGAGATTCTAATTGCTAAGGAGCTTTATTTGGATTTAAAATTTTGATTGGGTTTTCAGGTTTATTAAAATCTTGAAATTGCTGTTATTCTGTAAAGTAATTTGTCATTCTTTCTTTTCTTCTTTATATATCATATGTAAGTCTATTTTAGTTCATTAATTTAATAATTTAATGAGTCTAGACAAATAGTAAAGAAAATATGATGTTATTCTAGAAATTGGATGTGCATATATAAAAATGGGATTCAAATTACATACTCAATCAGTGATCAAACTGAATTTTGTGAAACTCCACTTCAAAAATCAAGATTACTTTATGAATTGATTTTTGGAAGATAAGTTCTATTCTAATATATAATGTTGATATAGTATATAATTAATAGGAAGATCACTAACTTTGAAAAAGAATTATTGTAAAATGAAGAAATGTATAATGATATAGCATACTAGCTATTTTAATAAATTTGTAGTTGCCAAAATACTGGGAAATTAATTTATTTAATTTCATAAATCATAATTTGTATCTTGAATGTTATTAAGTTAAAGGTCTTAACAAAATATTTGGATGAGATTCTGATTTACCAGAGATTATTCGTTTTGATTAATTCATTTTTTTGACTTCTTGTAAGTAAAGTTATTTATATTCATCTCTTTCTTTGATCAAAGTGTTCAGATCATTATTAGATTACAGAATCTCTAATTAAGTTACTCTTTTCTATAATTCTTTTTCTCTTGCTAAAACTTCGACTAATTCATCTCTTATCATGCTTGCAAACTACCTTAAAGTAGGTTCTTGCATTTCTAAGAGATTCATTTTGATATTGTTATGTTGCAGAAATTATGACATCTGCAAAGGCTTTAAGGTGACCTTGTCTTTGATTCCATCTTATTGAGTATTTTTTAGACTTCTTTAATCAAGATATTTAAACAGACTTGAGAATTAATATAAAAAATACTTTTTGAATTTGTTTCTAGTTGGAATTTAAGGTTTATCCATTGCTGGAATATTAAAAGATCTTATTCCAGAACTATATGCTCCATTTTCTATTTTTTCAATTACTCTAAATGTTTTCGTAACAACATCATATAATTCGAATAATTCAGACTTCATATCTCTAATTTACATTCTATAATTATATGTTAAAGATAATTACTTCTTTTTTTCTTAATATTTTTTAAATTAGTGAATAAAGTGATCAATTTCTTCATTTTTTTTTTGTAAGTATTTTTCATATTAATCTGTACTATCTTACAAAAACTTTGCATACTCTGCCTTTAAATTTTCCATTTATTATTTATACCTAATTTAGAATAATAATTCTTACTCTTTTTCTAATTCAAGTTTTGCCAATCTTTTAATATCTTCATGTTTTTACACTTCCGAAGTCTTTGCTTATATAGATTAAGGTAAATTTATAATAACATTTACTTTCTTCTCAATCACTTCCTAATGTTCTTTTAATTGTTTTTTAACTGTATCTAAAACCTTATCATTTTTTTCTTATTCAATTTATTCTAGCTATTATTTCTTTTCTGCCTACACTTCCTTCAACTTTTTGATTTCTTCATTTAATTCTATGATCCTGCATTATTATCTTTCTAATTTAACACTTTCGTCCTTTTTCATAGCTTCTTTCTCCTTTTGCAATTTATCAATCATTTAATCTGCCTCTTTTTAATAATTCTAAAGAGTTTCTACTTTCTGCATAGCATCCTTTTGAATTTTGAATTTTTGTAATTCTATAGCACTTGATTTAGCAAAGAGTTTCTCTAAATCTACATCAATTCCTAATAATGTTTAAATTTCTGATATTTTTTATTTATGTTCCTTCTACATATAATCTATCTTTGATTTCAATTCAGTATTTTCATCTTAAAGTTTCTTAATCAATTTATCTTATCCAGGAAAAGGACCAGGTTAATTAGGATTATCATCAATAGGTTGTGCTGCTGTCACTCCCTTAGTCCTTTCTGCATATTATAAAGCAGATAAGCATTCTTCAAAATTATTTTCATTTGGATTGATATGTACCATTAAAGCTACTTAACTTTAACTATTGAGACAATTTTATAAGATCCTAGTTAACTTTGAATCTCTATATGGAATATTTTTAGAATTCATTTAGGAAATGGCAGTCAAACATTTTGATAAGGCAGTCAGACTTTAATTAATCAAAATAGCCTCTTAGAACTATCCTTCTTATGTTAAACTTTTAGCTATTCTTTCAGATCCTGCCAAATCCACAAACTATATGAATGCATTCATAAATGGTAAATTTTCATTTTCCTTATCTTTTTACACCAGATTCAAAGTAATGATAGAGTGACATTTCTAACCAAATTATTTACTTTACTATTCTAATTTCTCTCTTAATTAAAATCCCATTTATATCATATCAGTCAATTCTTAAGCTGATCTTATTGCTACTTATGTTAAATCTTTAATCATTATCTAACCATTTGTATTTTCATATATAGTCAGGTTCTCATTCTCATAGTTCTATAGTATTAGATTTGTATTCCCTGACTAACGGGATTGATATGCCTTTCCCAAATCTCTCACTTAATCCAAAAATAATTCAGCTATACTAACAGTTATTACAAATTCTCGAATTTCTTCAAATTCTTAAGATTTAGATAGAAGATATTCCATAGCTCTTGTTATGATCCCTTTCTTGTCTGGTTTACTTTCTTCACCTTCTTAACCAAATAAAGTGTAACTCTTCCCACTTCCAGTTTATCCATAACTTAAAACACAAGAATTGTGACCTTCAATTAGTTTCTGCAACATAGGTTCAATTACTTTAAAGGCATGTTCTTATGTAGTGCAAACTGAAGAAAAAGAAACAATCTTGCTTTCTGCATTTTTATTAGTTGGATCCTTAAATAAAATATTTTTATACTCTTATGGAAATGCTTTCATTAGTGAAGTCAACCATCTTCTATTGGTAATCAATTGGCCTAACTCTGGCAAATATTTTATAATTTTGATTGGCATTAGTAATTCGGTTTTGCATTATCTTATAATTATTTATTTAAATAATGTTCAAATATCATATGGAAGGATTAAATATACTTAAGGTGGCTTTAGTGGAACTAAAATCAATTAAGTACACTTAATTTACCAGAAACAAAATTAGGACAATTCTTGCCTTAAAAAATAATAAAACTCTATAATAATAAGACACTTTGAAATTTAGAAATGAATGCTTTGCCTATTATAGTTTGATGAAACAGGAATTACATTAAAAAGACTTAACCATAACTACAGCAGAGCACTTAAAAAAAACAATGAAAAATAATTATTGGGTAAAATGATTATTAACTTAAATATACACCAATAATATATTTTATATTTAATGCTCTATCATAGATCATCCCATTTCGAAGTTAATTCTTCTTATTCTAAAGGAGTATTTTCCCTTGATTTTCTATATTGCTTAGCATGTCTCAATCTGAAAATGATTTTCTCAAATAAATTACCTTCTAACCACCGAAGAGCATGGTCTTGCTCCATGATTAGCTTTCTTAGGGGCTCTTGCATTTCTATTCATTTGAAGAATGGTTTCATCAAACATTAAAGGAATTCTTGTGATAAAGTCCATAAAGAAGCTTCTAGTTAATAATTTTGTTTACATATTAAAATAATAAATAAAAATCCCATTTCTTTTTTTTCTTTTTTGTAAATATTATAAATATATATGAACTTACCTATTAATTAAGTATGGAATTAATTAATTGACAATAAAACTAAATTGCTCCAATTAAATTTATGAATTTATTTATTTACTTCATATATGATAAAAATACAATTCTTCTATTAAAATGATCGAAAATAAATAAAATAAGAATAAAATTGATTGTAAATATTTTCATAATTACTTTTTTTTATTTAACAAATTTATTCAAATATATTTTATATATATATAATATATATAAATTATGAGTTTTTTAAAAATTTATTTACATCTATTCTCCTATAATAACTTAAAATTGTGAATTTACCTGATGAAGATAGAAAAGCATTATCATAGTTCTAATATGCAAAATTGTTTGAGAAAAAGTTAAAAAATTATAAATTGATTAACGTTTCGCCAAATTTAGACAAGCTTTTTAATTTAAACATAAATGTCTTAATTTACTATATTTTTCAAAAGTTAACAAAGAAGTTGATTTTTAGATATAATTCATTTCATGAAATTAATTGCATTTGTTTAGGCGGTATATAAATTTATATCGTTTTTATATTGAAGTCTTATACTTATATGTATTTTTACAATACAATTTAGGGTAATAATAACCCTTTAAAAACTAGGTAAATTTTTTCAGGATTAGTAAAATAATTTAGATTTCATGTCTTTTTGGCTTTTATAGAGTGAATATTTTTAATAAATATTTTCCAAAATTAACTTATCTGTCAATATCTAGATAAAGATGAGTTCAAATGATGAAAGCAAAGGATCTGAAAAATAAGTTATTAGTAATGTTGAGATCTCTGAGGAACCTTAAACTGTAGTTTGGAATGGCTAGAGTAATAATGAAATTTAGATATTGGTGGATAAATCATTAGGAGATATGATGTCATATTTAGATGTTTTGAAATACAAGAGCATCCTGGCAAAAAAGATCTTAAGGTAATGAATCTGATTTATGAGTATTGTATTCAATAATTACAATTATTATATACTAAGTAGCTCATTTTTTATATTTATTGAAAATTCTTAAAACTGGATGTTCTGATGAATATTTGATTGGTAGTTTCAAATTATATATTTATGATATATACTTAAGGAATAAAAATGGAAGATTGAAAATAAGAGGTATTTACAATTGGAAAAATGAGATATTAATAAAATATTGATTTATATAATAACTAATTTATTTAATGAAGAGAGATATAGATAACATATAATGTTATTATAATAATATATTATAATTATAAATGCTAATACTACTTACATCACTAATTTCATTTATCAAATGTGGATCGATTCTAAGGCCAACAGGAGTGACACCAATTTGGAATTCCGTGGCAAACGCCAATGTTCAGGCCTAATACATTTTTAGTTATGTTTTGGAAACATACTTGGCATCCAATTCCCAAATAGAAATTTAGTTTCCTCTACAATATTTATCTGGGTTGGGAGCCACTCAAAGTGAGCTGGTGTGCATACCGAGTTGCGTAGTTTCTGGAAGATCAGTTATCTTCACATACTCAGAGGAGATGAAGAATGGGACTAGTAAGAAAGTGGCAAGCTAATAGTCTACACGGCATCGGTGTAACCAATAAGGAATCCAGCCACATAAGGTGGGACAGCTAATTTCATTTTGCGTAGTAAGAGAGGAGATAATGTGATTGATGAGAATTTGATTTTTGGTATCATTGGAATTGCAGATGCCATTAATACAATGGTGTTTGGAGAAGTTGTTGTAAATCCAACTGGTTCCTTTTATGCAGGAGTAACAATTTATTATATAATACTAAGGATTATACTTAATATATTTTGAAATTCAAGACAACAACTACTATCATCTATAATTCCTATATGCTATTTACTGTACCTACTGATTTCGAGTTGGAACCTTTCCCAGTATGTAGTGCTTATCCAATTAATGGGATACAATTGGATGGCACTCTGTTTTGTTCTTAAGTAAACTAAACTAATGTAGTGAAAATTGAAGGGATCACTGGACATGTCCTTGGATTATAAGATTATGCACTCAAAATATCTATGAGAAATCCTAAATATGCAGGAACAACAAAGACATTCAATTTGGGTATCTATAAAGCAAACACCCAGATGATGTTTGAAGAAGTCAAGGGAATCAGTGGAGTCACAATCTAGGCTGCTTAATTATAGAATGTGTCTATGACTTAAGTTTAGAGTTTTATCAATTCTAGATCTAGAATTATGGATTATGAAGTTAGGTTTACTCCAACCTTTCCTATTCCTGCAGGATGCAATATCAAATTGATTTTCCCTGTTTATATGTAAATAGTGTAACCTGCAGATTATAATTAAGCAGGACAATTTCAAATGAACTTTGTCAAATATGGATTGGAAGATATTAGTGAAGATAGTCCTATAGGATTCTTTTATTAGGATTCTATTCAAAATTATCTCAGAATTACTAATTTCCAAGAAATGACAATGAATAATGAAATTTGTGTTGTTGTCAGAGTTATCAATCCAAGTGTAGAAGGATACACTACTCCACTCAAACTTTATGTATTTTAGGATATCACAGAATATTAATTATTATAATCTGATGTTTTGTATGCAATAGCAGATGTGGCATCAGTTAATGCAGGTAATTAGAATGTTCCAACCACTAATACAAATAATTGGTTTTTAATACCTAGAAATGGATTCTTTCCAAATTATTAAGATTATTCAATAACAAATAATTATGCTAATGAAGCACTATCAACTTTGACATTGAACATTGATCCATCAGCTACAGTTCCTAAATTTGCATTCATTTATGTTACTGCTCCAATTGAATTCAAAGTTAATAATGATACAATTACTGGAGTTAATGCTGCAAATTGTAGATTTTATTTGTAATAAAATTCCCCAGCATTAAATGGTTTTGTATCTCCTACCAATTCTTTATCATGTACAGCAACAGATTAGGTTGTTAAGGCTAAGTTACCTTTTGCATTTGATGTCATATAATATCCTTCTCAAGCATTACCAGCTACACCCTTAAGAAATTAATGGTAAATTCAATTAACAAATGCATTCTATACTCCATCATTAAATGGAACATACTTTTTTGATGTTACTATTAAAGATACTGATGATCTCACTGTGTTAGATTCTTTTTCATATCCAGTCTAAATAAATGCAAATTTATTAACAGGTAGTATTGTAAATTCTATTCCAAAAAACTCAAAAGAGAAAGCAATTGTTGACATATAATTTATTACAGTCTTGTAAATACCATCAGGACAATAATAGAATAGAGCTTCTGATACTAGAGGATTTCTTGAATTTCACTTCAGCAACGCTTGGGCATAAGACTTAGGCTCAGGAGTAAGTAATGGTGGATCAATTCCATGCTATGGTGTCAATGCTTTAATACCATATGAAGGTAGTGAACTAAAATGCATTCTGTTTTACTCAACTGCTACATCAAAAACAATAGTAAGAGTGTCAAATTTTAGATAAATTGCAACAAATACTAATGTAAGAATTATGATTTCAGGTGTAACTAATCCTAATGCTGGCAGTTATGATATAGATATCAAGGTTTTTTAGAAAAAGAATAGAGTTTTTACTTTATTAAATCAATAATTAACTGTGACCAGCACTTTAAATCCAGCACCTGCCACAATCACTTGTGCAACAGCTCCCTCATATTCAGAAAACAAAGTCGGATATTTATTTGACATCAGTATATCACCTTGTTTGACGACTGCCATTACTGCAAACTATTACATTTTAATCTAATTACCTAAATATGATATTGGATTCATCAGAAATGAAAACACCATAACTTGTTCACTCACTTCATAATTATATTGCATTCCTTTATTAGGATCTGATTTTATTTTGATAGTTACATCAGCTACTGTTCCTCTCTCTCCAACCCCAGTATTCAAAATAAGCAATTTGTAATGGCCAAGATATGTAGAAGACTTTTCAACATATAAATTGAATTTTCTAATTGTTAATAATGTAGGTTTGGGGATAGTCTAAAAATATTAATTCAGTACTCTTACAAATTGTGTACCTGCATAATTTTCAGCAATTCAATCTCTAGTATCAAATAAAGGAAAAGGATTTGTAGATGCAACATATTCCTTTACTTTTACACCTTAAGCTGACATTCCTACTGGATCAACAATTGTAGTGGAATTTCCCCCTTTCTATGATTTTCTTAATGGCATTCATTTACCGACCTTTTCATAAGGTGGTCTTCTTGACTTAAGCGATAAAAATCAAGTATCAATATAAGTCAATCTAAAATTGATAAAAATCACTGGATTTTAATAATTCAATAAATCTAATTCATTTCAAGTGGTAGCTGTGTCTGTAAAGAATTCCCAATCATATAATACAGCATCAGGTTTTCATGTATATGTGTTGTTTAATGGGAAATATGTTTTATAATAATTAAACTTTTATAGTTTTGATTTCACAACTCCATTTAAGGCAGGAAAGATCGTTATAAATTAAATTACTGCTTCAATCCTCAATGCAGATGAAGAAGTAGATTATTAAATCTAATTCACTCCTTAAAATGATATACCTATAGGTGGATAGATCAAAGTAATGTTCCCGGATGATAATTATAAAAAACTACCTTCCACTCCAGATTGTCGTGTTAGTGGAGGTATTAATACATTTTAATCTTGCATTTTAAATGGCAAAACTTTTATCATTGAAACCAACAGTAGATATAAAGCAGGCAATGGAGTTATTGATCTTGTTATCAAAGGAGTATAAAATCCAGATTAAGGAACTACTTAAGGATTTGTTATATAAACTGAATATGATGGAGTAAAATTAGATGGTACTGATGAATCAAACTTGAATGGAAGAACATTCACAGCAGCATCAAAAACTAATCCAATTACTCTAAATTCCCTTGTATTTGATCCTAAAAATGAAGGAGAAGAAGCTTCTTATCGTTTTATATTCCTTCCTTATTCATCATTATCTATAAGTTCTTAAATTGAATTCAAATTCCCAAAGCAATTTGACCCTTTACTTGGTAGAGATATCTAATGCATTGTTAACTCTGGTTTATCTGGAGGCAGTTATTCATGCACAGTAGACTCTAGAATTGTTACACTCAAAGGATATGATGCATACACTCCAGAAATTTCAAATCCAATTGATATCACCATATTCGGTATTGTGAATCCTAATTCTAATGGAGGATCTACTACCGACTTCCTGAAACTATATATAAGATAACAAGGTAGTAACATTTATGATCAATCAAATTAAGAAATAGCTTAATTATCATTTTTGTCTGCACCAGGTTGGTCTCCTTTAATTTCCATAGATATATCTACTTATAACGTTAGATGGAATTCAACCTATAATTTTACTTTCTAAACATATAAAAATATACCAAAGGTTTCAGCCAAAGGATCAGTATTAATTGATTATCCATCTTAATTTGAAATTGTAGATGGATCTATTACATGTTCAAGTACAATTTTATTTGCTGCAACATTAAAATGCTCCTCCTATCGTAATAGAGTTACATCATCTGGTAATTATGAGGATTATGTTGGTTAAATGTATATTCAATTAAAGAAAGTCTTAAATCCTATTGAGAAAGGAGAAAGTGACTTCTTCTACATTAGAACTTATGATGGCCTTAATTTAAGAATTATTGAAAGAAACTTTGCAAATCTAGATCCATTTAAATTTTCATACTAATTCCCAGGTCCACTTATTAAGGTAAATAATGAAAAAACAGTCACGATTGAAAGAGGAACCTAAGCTATAAATATACCCATTACTATAGAATTTCCATGTTTGCTTAATCTTAAATTAATTCCATCTGAAACTGAATTCATCATCAACCCTTCATCAATCCCATTAACTTTAGGAATGACATTACAAAACTTTAATATTTCTGTTCCTTAATCAATGTATGATGGAACGTACACAATCTATTGGACATTAGATAATGAATTAGACCCTCTTCTCTATACACCTGTTAAAAGAACATTAATCACTATAACCAAAAAACAAGGAGTTACAATTACTCAAACGCCAATACTTTCTATTCCCATTCAAGGATAATCTCTTCTAACAGAATATATCTTAGCAGCTCCTCCAGATACAGAATTAGGTTTTAGTCTATATTTGTAAAGAACCTATTTTGGAATACAATTATCAACAAAAGTAATCACAGTAGCCGCTGGATAATAGAAATTTGGATTTGCTGTTGAATACAATAAATCTGTGAATGTTGATGGACCTTAAGTAGAAAGAGGATATATAACAATATAGACAGAAGGTGTGAATAAAAATATTTATAAATTACCATCAACTAGTGTTGAATTCTTTATAATATCCCAAGACACCAAACCTCCTGGTTGGGTCACATGTAAAATTGATAACATTAAAAAAACATCAGTAAGTTTATAAGTGGCTTTGAATGAACCTTGTGTTGTATATTATTTGATTGCTTTAAAGGGAACAGTATTTCCTAGTTTGGGTGATTTTTAAAACTAAGTTATTCGTTATTCAAGCACTCAAAGTTAAATGGGATATTTAATTGCTTATACTGCAAATCTGTAATACTAAATTCCTTTATCCAAGTTGATTGCTGAGACTGAATATGTGATACACATTTTAGCCTTAGATAGAGGTAACAATTAGGCAGAAATAAGAAGTATAGAATTTAAGACTCTAGACAGACCTGCGAGTTGTTACTTTACCTTAATTTTTAATTAAAGAACAGTGAGTGTGGATTTTGTTAGAAATGTAACTGATTCAGTAGCTAAAGTGCTAGGAATAGATGATTACTATATTCAACAACAGAACTATTATTTTAATAGATTACTCTAAAACTCTTTTGGAATCACTGTAGATGAAATAAAATCTTACATCGATTTAGAACTAGCAGCTATACCAAATAGTGAAAGTTTTCCAGATCCTTATGATGTGGTGGCGGGGTTGTAAAATAAAACTTAATTACTTACTTCAAGAATTGAAACTTTGAATTTGAGTAAGGAAGTCACGGCATAAAAATTTACTCGATATGTTCCAAGATTCATAAAATAACCAAAATTAGTTTATATTGATTATTAACAATGTGCCATTTAATTAGCCATAAGCAATTATGGATGGGGTTTTGCTGTGGCAGTTGTTTTTGAGTCTTAAGACTAGGTTTGGCCATCACCTTTTCAAATAATGAAAGGACTTGATTATTAAAATAGGCCTACACCTAATGGGTAGATAGAGATTTCAGATCCTTATTAGGATTTCATTTTGAGAATTCATGGATTGGAGAGTGAAACAGATTATTATATATATGTAATAGGGGGTTCAGTTCGTAAATGATATTTATTTATATAATTAGATTTCCGGGCACCAGATTTGATGGATAAATCAGAGATTTATTAAGATAGAATAATCTCATTCAAATCTCCGTAGAAGCCTAAGTTAAATATCAACTTTGGGGAATTGATAATGTTAAGCATATTGATTTTTTGCCTATGAGTACATATATATAAGTTATAATTGATAACATAGATATTTTTGATTAATTTAAATATGCTCATATCTGGAATGCAATTGAGGCATTCGCTGACTCCTCGTTTCTTCGCAGGAGTATTCAACAAGCGTAAGCCAACGAAGAAAGATTTAGACCATTATGATGTAGTGGTAATTGGTTGCAATTTAGGAGGAGTTTTGAGTAGACAACTTGATAAGGTAAGATTTGTAATGTTAAATTGGAATAGGTTTCTCATGGAAAATATAAGATTATGGTTGTACTAGATTAGAATATCAATCAAATAACTCCAATTAGATAGATTTATGAATAATAGAAGACAGCCAAGACAGATTTCTTACTTAATGCCAAATTGTCACTTAACATGTTCACTGCCCATTCAGATCAAGTTGGGTGTTAAACAATTTTACCAGAAGAGAATGCCATAGTTTTGCGTAATGGTCGTAGAATTGGATATAATTAATTGGTTGTTGCAATGGGTATAATCCTAAATATATTCCAATAGGTCAGCAAGTTAATTACAATGCTATTAAAGGATTTGAAGAAGCTTGGTAAGATTTTGATTCACCAGTCTTTACTAACCTTGATCACCCAAGTTGGAGATCATCTAATCATAAATACACTAGATGGCATTATAATTTCAATCATGGTGAAGCATATTTCTGTATTCCTTAATTCCCATTCAGTGGTGAGGTTGAATCCTATAACTTTTTGTTAAGTCAAAGAATATGGGAATGGTAAACAGCTAATGGACGTCAATCTCCAATTAAAAAATTCACTATCATATAACCAAATGAACGATTTGTTCAATATAATGATGCTGGAGATTCTTTTTTTAAGGAAGAATTAAAACGCAGAAACATCAATGTTGAATATGGACTTAAATTGGTTGAAGTCAATAAATAATACAATACTGCCACTTTCGAAGATGTCAAAACTGGAAATAAACAAACAAGAAACTTCAATCATCTCTATGCTGTTGCTCCAACTAAAGCTCATGAACCTCTTGTTAAGGCTGGATTGACAACATCAAAAGGATTATTGGATGTTAACATTAAAACCTTGTAACATAATAAATACAAGAATATTTTTGGACTTGGTGATGTTAATGATCTTCCAACAACAAATTGTTTCTGGGCTGGATTCCATTAACTTCATGTTGTTAGAAATAATATTGAAAGAAATATTGCTGGTAAATCATTAAATGCTGAATATGATGGATATAGCAAAGTTCCAATCATTTTAGGTTAAAATACACTCACATTTTTATGTCATAAGTACAATAATGAAAATGCATGGCATAACCTCTACTTCTCTAATGGAGGATTCTTGGCTGCTTTGAGGTAATTATTACTTTTTATACAAGATATTATAATTGGTGCAAGAATTTCAAAAAGGCCTTTATTGACATTTATCTTGAAAAGAATTGGGGACCTCCTTATTACAAAATAAAGAAGAGTTTTAAATTGCCTGAAGGTGAAAAGGACGATCATGGATTCTTATCCAAATTGTTACCTGGCAAGAAGGAAAATCATCATTGATATAAATAAATAATATAAAAATATAATAATGATCAAATTATTTGCATAGAAAGTCATCCAATTATAATTATAACCTCTTTATGAATTTAATAGATTTGCAGATAAATTATAAAAGAAACAATAAGACAATTAAAAATAGGAATTCAAAAAAGAATTGGAATTCTTAGCAAGCAAAGTATATTAATAATTGTACATAGCCACAATTTACACTTATAGATTTTAGATAAAGAGCACTTGATGGATTGCATAAATTAAAAAAGGGATTCAAGTATTAAATCTCTTCAGGAAATGAAGAAACTGAATAACAATTACAACTATAAAAATAAGTCTTAAATGCTATGTTTGATGAAGAATTGTTGAATCCAGATGATTTGACTGGAGATGTATATGTGTATATTAATAAAAAGTAAAAAAAGGAAATAGCTATGGTTGCTTAAGTAGAAGTACAATAAGTGAATTTTGTATTGAGTTAATTTGGTCAGATTAGGAATATGCATTCATGGGTAAGAGATATGAAAGAGAGAGGACAATCTATGCCTGATAACCAAGAAGATATGATGTATAGATACAAGAGAGATAAACCAATAAAGAAATCATTCATCAAATTTGAAATGAAGAGATAAAATTTCTCAATGAAATAAAGATTATAAAAATTGAAATGGGGTCCTCGTAAAGAAGTGTGATTTTAAAAAATATGTGTGCAATTATAAATAATTAAATATTTATGATTGTCATTATTATAATTGATCATAATGTGAAAACTAACATGATAAAACTAGCCACTAATAGTTGAGCATAAATGCTAGTGTCATTTTTGTAGTTCAAGTCTGTACTTACATTTGTTGTTTATCCATAAGCATACTATGAAAATATATAGTATATATACTCCAGCATAAGGTTAAACTGATTAGAAGCAACGATTTTAGATCATATGGAATCCATATTTGCAAACAGAACATCCAGAAGATGAATATGGTTTATCAGTTGAAGTCAATTTTATGGCACAATTAGCCTAATTAAGAGGTACACAACCTCCTTATTGGAAGACATATCCATCAATACAAGTTAAGCATACTTATCCAGGAGATGCACAAGTAGCACAACCTAATTAACAAGCGACACAAACTGCTTAGGCGGTTTTAGACCCAGAATAGGGGAAGTATCCATCCATACAAGCTTTGCAAGACTAAGAATTAAAAATAAAATTACTGTTGAATTATCACATGATGCACAATTGGTTTAACATGGTTAGCATGCTGTTCCTGACATGTAATATCCAGTATTGCATTTTGTACAATTAGTATTGGTTGAGCATTCTAAACAACCACCGCTTGCAGAACATGTTGCACATGTTGCAGTTGATGCTGCACTTGCTGCTTATAAGAAATACTTTGATGAGCATCCAGTACATGAAATTACAGTTGCGGATGTTCCACCACATTTATTACATTGTGCAGAGAGTTGTGTTTTAGCTCCAGCTTAAGGAGGACAAGATAAACAAGTTCCTCCTTCATATGAATTGAAAGTTTTAACACAAGTGGCGCAAACGTTATTTGTATTAGTAGATGTGTTTGTCAAAGTCAAGCATGCCTATATTTATACAGCAGCTATGCATGTTGGAGTAGTGATATTGTTTGTAGTAATATTGACTAAAAAGTATCCATCTACACATTAAGTGACTTAAACTGTTGTATATGATGGAGTATCAACTGGACCTCCACATCTTAACCATCCAGTTGATTATGGATATGAATTACAAGCTGAACAAGATATTATTCCACTTCCATCCTTTATTCCATAGTAAAACTCTTAGCATTTTGTGCAGGATATAGTTGTGCCATTTATTGTACATGAAGCACATCCTGTACCACATGGAGTACAAGTCTTAGGAGTTTAAGAATTTAACACATATGTGCTTATGCAGGATGTACAATTCAAACTACTATCCATTTGAGTGCAACCTTCAGTTAAAAGTGAACAGGTTGTTGAACCTATCAACACATATCCTAATTAACATGCTGAACATGATGTTCCATTTGAGCATTTTAGACAATTTGGACTTGGTAAACATTATGAACAAGTCTAAAATTAAAATTATTTATATTTTTTTACTGTTGTTCCATTAATTGTACTAATATAGTAACCATCTGAACATGAAGTACAATTTGTGACATTAGTGCAACTTGAACAATTATCTAAACATTTTTAACATGTTCCAGATCCATCAGTTGTTGATCCTGTTGTCAATCCACTGTATGACCAGAAGTAACCACTTATGCATTATGTGCAAGTATTTCTAACATAATAATAATTATTAATACCCTGAAGGACAATTTTAACATCCTGCTATGTTACATGGATTGCAAAATCCATCAAAATAATTATAGTATTAATCTGATGAACTTGATACTGATGGAACATAATCCCAATTTAAGTAATATCCGGATGTACATTGAGTACATACATATCGAGTACTACTATATACTGTACAGGCTTAATTCTCAACACATACACCAGCAATCAAACTAAAACCTGAGTCGCATTTACCACATACATAAGCATTCCCTTATGTATTTAATGAGTAACTTAAACATCCATTTGGCATATTCACACATATTCTAAATTTATATTGAAATTCTCTACCCATTAAGCTATGTCCATCCTGGACTGCAAGTTAAAGACCCAGTTGAATAATAATCTGTACACTGATAATATCCTCCCTCTATTGGTTGACAAGGTTAACATGATTGCCCACCCCAATAGTAACCTTTTATTTAATATAGAATAATACCATTCATGCATTAATATACTTGTCTAGTTGATTAAGCAACTTTCAATGCACCTGTAGCTAAACAACTCAAATATGTGCAATCTAGAGGTGGTGATTATTATCCCAAAACTCCTATTAGTAGAATTGAGGCAATGAGAACTTTATTCATTATAATTAAAAAATTTATTAATCAAGATATATTTTATCCACTCCTTTATAACTTCGATAATTCCATCCCCCTCTCCTCTATTTTGGACTTCCAAATTGGTTTCATATCAAAATCCATTAATTATCAACATTCTTTATTCTCCAGATAAATCACTTTAATCTTAAATTTTGCAAAGGTAGTTATAAATATAGATAAAAAATTAAGAGATATATTATTAAGTTGATATATTAACCTTCATTCAATCTGATCTGAGGAAAATGAAGATACTATAAAGTATTTAAAGTAATTTAAAAATTTTAATCAAATGTTATTAGAACGATATTACCAAGAATAAATTTTAGATTAAATAAAAGATTATTTGAAAATAAAATGAAAGAATACTAATGTTGATATTATAATAAAACAAGAATGATCAAATCTAAATATGAATCTCTTTTTATTTTTGTCAAATCTTATTGATAAATATTTGAATTATATTAAGAGTTTAATTAAAAAAAACAAAAAAAACTAAATATTTAAATTGCCATTACCAATCTAATTATCTGATAAGATTCTATCTTTATTTTTATTCAAGTTTAGGGTTGAAATTTTATTCACCTAGTAAAATAGTTATAATGATAATAAAATGATTAAATAATTTCTGATAATATTTAAAAAATATTTTGCCTTATGAAAATCTTTATAATAGGTGAAATATAAGATTGTTATAAATATTAATAATATTTGTTTATTTATTAAAAAAAAAATATATTCTAAAAATGGATAATATAGTATTTTTAAATATATATATTTTTTTAATAGTTTTCAATATTTTTTTGTTCAATTTTAATATTGAAGACTTTATAAGCAATGAAATACAGCATAAACAAGGAATCAGATGCTTCATAGATATTATCAAGAAGTTATTTATTTAAATATTTTATTAATGAGATTTATACAAGAAAGATGATGTTAGAATGATATTCATATATGATTGGATTCGTAATTTTTTAAACATTAAAATATGTATATTTTTCTATACTTCATCCTATATGCAGGGATTTTGTAGTCAGGAGCCACAACTATCAATCAGCCAGGCAATTCATTATAAAACTAAATAGAGGCTACTTAATATGCTTGTTCGTAAGGCTATTTTTTTAATGGATAAATATGCACTCAATGTCTATCTATTGAAAATGGATTTTGCTCCTGTTCCAAATAAAATTAATGTGATTAAATAACATGCTCATAAGGATTTTATTTAATTGGAAGGTATTGACTACTAATATAATTTTAGTACTTGTGTATAGCACCCAGATTAAAATTGTTAGAAGGGTAGCTTAAGTTCTGATGGAAGTACAGTGATCTGTCTCAAATGCAATAATTAATCAACATTAATGGGTACATATAGTTGATATATTAAAGGTGGAACATGCATAGTCAATAATAATTGCTAATTATTTGATAGTTTAACTGGAATCTGTAAATAATGTTAGAGTGGATACTTTATTTCTGTTGGTTTAGGGTATGAAGATAGTTAATCAGTAAGCAGTACATACTATCTCTCGATAAATCAATGTAAATAATGTATTTCCAATTGTCTATCATGTTAAAATGAGTAAAAAGATATTATATTATAGATAATTGTGTACAGTTTGTTCAAGTGGATACTTTTTATAAGAAAATAAATGTCCTTAGTGTGTAAACTATCTATCAAATTGTTTAACATGTGATACATCATCTAAATGCACTTCTTGTAATGCTGAATTTTATTTAAATATAAATCAATGTTAGAGTTGCTCTTAACAGATCAATAATTGTTTAAATTGCTCACTTAATTAATCAAATTAATTGAATTGTTCAAAGTGTAAAGTAGGATCATATTTAAACAATAATTAATGTCCATTATGCTCAGCATCAATATCATATTGTCAACAATGTTAAAATTCTACAATATGTCAGGTTTGTTATAAAGGATTTTATTTAAATTCTAATAGGTGTAATATGTGCTCAGCCTCAATTTCGAATTGTTTATTTTGCTCTGATTCTAATACTTGTTATACATGTGAAGATGGTTATTATTTATAAGGTAATATATGTATAAAATGTTCAATTTCTCTATCTAATTGTGGAACTTGTTCAAACTCTTAAAATTGTACAGGATGTTTGCCTGGCTATTATTTAGATAATAATAAAATTTGTTAAATTTGCTCTGGTTCTATTTCTAATTGTAGTATTTGTACAAATTCTTCAAAATGTGATAAATGTAAAACTGGGTATTATTGGGATGGTACAAATTGTTAGCCTTGCACTGATACAAATTGTACAGAGTGTTCTAATAGTTCAAGTTGTTCCACTTGTTTAATAGGGTTTTCAACAGATGGTAATAAATGTACTACTTGTAATTCTGTTTCATGTACTACTTGTGTTGGGTAAAATTATCTTATGAGTGGATCATGTTTGAATTGTTCAGCAATAATGAATGCCTGTATAAGTTGCGGTTATGAAGGTAATAATTTAAAATGTAGTAAATGTTTGGCAGGACATGATTAATCTATTTCTAATTCATAACCATGCGAAGCTGATGCAGGTGCTAATTGTAATTCTGCATCATTTGCTTATGGAAATTCATGCAAAGGTTGCAGTTAAGGAATAGCACATTGTTCAGAATGTTCCTATTAAAATTAGTAAATAGTTTGTACAAAGTGTGATACAGGTTATGATTTAGGTGGATCATGCGAACCTTGTTAAAGTTCTGGCTCTGGATCTGGCTCTGGTTCAGGATCTGGTTCTGGATCCTCATCACCTGAGTGCTAAAAATGTGCTTAAGGAACATATTTGGATAGTGGCACAACAACTTGTAAGACTTGTTCTAGCATTTAAAATTGTTCTTCATGTTCTAGTGCTTCAACATGTTCAAATTGCAATACAGGTTATTTCTGGAATACTTCCTCATGTGTTTTGTGTGCAAGAACTATCTTTAATTGTGGTTCATGTTCTGATAGTTAGACATGTACATAATGTTTACCTGGATTTATTTTAGATGGAAATAATTGTATTTTATGTTCTTATCTAATTTCTAATTGCTTAGTTTGTAAAAACAATTCAACTTGTTTATAATGTGCTTCAGGTAGTTATCTTAATGCACAAGATACTTGTTCATCTTGTGATGATCCAAATTGTACTAATTGTAGTTAATCTTCTTCTAAATGTACAACTTGTGCATCAGGAACATATTTAAATGGAAATTAATGTTAAACTTGTTCTACTATTAGTAAATGTATTGCATGTTCAAGTAATTCAAAATGTATAGCTTGTTAATCTGGCACATATTTAAAAAATGATTAATGCCAACCATGTGATGATTAAAATTGTATTTAGTGTAATTCATAATCTTCTTGTACAACATGTATAGCAGGTTATTATTAAAATAATAATGGATGTTCTTAATGTCCAAATGGTTGTATATCATGTTTAAATAACACAGAATGTAATTAATGTGCAACTGGATTTTATTTGAATGGAACAACATGTACAAATTGTAAAAATACATTAACTAAATGTTTGGCATGTATAAATGATACTACTTGTATAAATTGTGAAATTGGAAGTTTTCTTGATGGAAATAAGTGCACATAATGTCCAAATAGTTTGACTTCTTGTAGTGCTTGTAAAAGTAATACAATTTGTATTGCATGTAATTCTGGTACCTATCTTAATGGTACTTAATGTAATAGTTGTAATGATAATAATTGTCTTAATTGTACTGATGCAAATATTTGTACTTCATGTGCTTCTACATATATTGTAGTTAATAATGCTTGTACAAAATGCATTGGTTATTCTGATAAATGTACATCTTGTTCTAATGGATATTGTACTGGTTGTATCAATAATTACTTGATTTAATCAGATGGAACTTGTTTAAAATGTCCAGATAATTGTTCTTCAGGATGTACTAAAAATACATCATAAAATACTAATCCTACTATTTGTTAAGTTTGTTAAGATCAATATTACTTAAATACTAGTGGATTATGTATACAATGTTCTAATCCATTTTTAAGATGCAAATATGATGCTAATACTTAATAAGTAATACCAACCTAATGTGTTGATGGATACTTTTTAGTTAGCAATTAATGTATTAAAGCATAAGATTAAAATACATGTTCTACATTATTTTAACCTAATGATAATAGTTAAATTAGTTCTTAATTATGTTAAGATTGTTGGCCATCTTATTTATAAAGTAATTAAATTTGTTATAAATGTTCTAATTGTACTGATAATAGTTGTTCATTAGATTAAAATAATTAAACTGTCTGCAGTTTATGTGCTAATTATTATTATAGTGATTCAAATTAAGTTTGTTAATTATGTGTTGCAAATTGTTTTTAATGTAATGCTGCAGGAATTGAAAATTGTTAATAATGTAATATTGGATATTACAAGACTTCAAGTGCTTGTATTGCTTGTACTATGGATAATAACAATAAGACTACTTGTTTGAATTGTTCAAATGAAAGCACTTGTACTACTTGTATAAATGGTTATTATGAATCTAATGGATAATGCTTAGCTTGTCAATATGGTTGTAATCAATGTGTATCTCCAGGAAATACTTGTATTGGTTGTATTTCTGGTTTCTATTTATAAAATGGAGGTTGTGTCAAAGATTTAGGAAATTGTTTAGAAAAATAATAAAATCAAACTAATGGTTGTTAAATATGTGCATATGGTTTCTATCCTATTAAGGGTTGGCTTTCACAATCAAATTAATCATAAGTAATTGATAATTCTTGTTTATAATGTGTCTATCCCTAATCAGCAGTATATATTATTATTTATTATTAACTAGTTTGTTTGTAGAACTAATCCATCAGACAATCAAGTTGTAAGTGCTTCCTATGGGTCTATATCTTCAGCGAAAAATTCTAATTATTTTAAAGTAGCCACTCCCTTAGGAACGACAAGGATGACAACTCCATAATGTAAACCTGGATCATTTTGGACTTCATAAAGTTGCATGCCTTGTACAACAATAGATAATGGAAATTGTATTGCTTGCAATAACTTTACAACTTGCACATAAATTTAATGTAATCCTTAGTATCAATTAATCACCATAAAAAATAATTAATACTGTGCATAAATACCTATTGGATGTAGTGAAATATAGTTTTCTGATTAAATGATGTCATTGGCATGCAGTAAATGTAATTCTGGATATACTTTAATTGGTAATATTTGTATTACAATTAATGGATGTTTGACAATTGATTAGAATAGTGGAGCTTGTACTTAATGTACTAATGGGTATTACTTTAATTGGGATTTCTTATAACAAAATTCTCAAACTACCTTGTCAACTAATACATATTATTATAAATATTTCAATCCATTTTGTAGTAAATGTATGACAGGTTGTGCCACATGTCCATCATAATATACTTGTACTCAATGTTTGCCTGGATACTTTTGGTATTAATCAACACTTACAACAAGTTCAAATTCCTTTATCACTTATACAAATGCATAAACAAATGCTTCTGGCTAATGTCTTGCTTGTCCTAAGAATTGTTAAACTTGTACAATTCCAAATGTTTGTACTACTTGCAATAATAATTTCACAGTAGATCCTAATTCTACTAATGGTGCTTGCATTTGCACTTCACCTTATACTATTAATTCAGCTGATTAAACTTGTATTTTATCAACTTCAGTAAACTCGACTTGTTCTTTTGGAGGATGTATATAATGTAATTCTGATAACACTTAATGTCAAACATGTAGTCCTTAATATGCTTTAACAAGTTCAACTACATGTACATAATGTATGAATTGCAACTAATGTTCTCTTTAAACTGGAACATCTAATACATCATGTTTGGAATGTGCAGATGGATACTATAAAGTTTAAGCCTCTGATGGAGCTCCTATTACTTGTTAATTATGTTCTCAATCTTTAAATAATGCTTTAAGATGTTAGGGTGTATTAGAGAATTAAACTTAATTAACTATTGTTTAATGTGCTGATAATTACTTTTTATTTGGAAATTCATGTTATTAAGTCAGTAGTTCAAATTGCTACACAATTGCCAATTCTAATAGCCAATCTTGTCAATAATGTCTACCTGGATATACATTATATGGAAATAATTGTGATCAATGTAATACTAAGATACTTAATTGTTTAACTTGTATTTCGAGTTAAGATTAAACTGGATTAGTTTGTTAAGCATGCATTAATGGTTATGTTTTAAATACTAATACAAATTCATGTTAATAATGTCCTAGTGGATGCTAGAACTGTAAAGTTACAAATAACACTTCTCCATATCTACTCTCTTGTAATACTTGTGCTGATGGAAACTATATTGATAATAATGGAAATTGTTAGGGATGTCCTTTTGATTGTAAATCATGTGATTCAAAATATGTAATAAATTCATTCTTTATATTTAGTCTTGCAATACTTGTAATGATGGTTATTATTTAATTCAATCTACCATCACAATCAATTCCAAATCATATATATTTAAACCTTGTTATCCTTGTTAAGGTACTTGTGCCACTTGTACAGGACCAACTGGTAATGTTTGTTAAACTTGTAAATCTGGTTTTGTTCTTCAAAATGGAGGTTGTATTGATTTAGCCATGGTAAGTTAAAATGTTTCCTACAATTTGGCTAATTGTTACACCTTTGATTCCACAGGTTGTACAGTATGTTCACCTGGATTTTTCTTAGATACATAATAAGTGTGTCAAGAATGTGTTTCACCTTACAATAATGTATTCATTTTATTATTATTTTTTTAGTTTGTTTGTGGCCTTAAAGCAGTCTCTCCGACGACACCAACTAATCCTTCAAATGGTTAAACTAATACCAACACAAATACAACCATGACCACTATTGAAATAGGATAAAATCCGACTTAGCCAGGCAGTCTAAGTCTAATATTAGCAACAATGCTTATTTTTATAATATAATGAGATATTCATAAAAATAAGTTATAATATTATTTTGGATATTCTATTAATTAAGAATTGGATAAAAGAGTAATATTGTATTTGGAAATAATAAATTTATATTAGAATTTTTTATATTTACTTTAATACAGATCAAAGAAGTATTTAGATAAAACAAAGAAATCCTTAATTAAAACAAATAAATAAACTAAAATTTAAATATTCAAAAAAAGAATATTGTAATTTACTAAGATGTCTTTCTTTAATCCACACAACTATTATAAATATCAATTATTTTTATTATCAGATTTTGATGAAAATAATCTGCTGATTATCTTAGCCTATGGTTTTCTCTATAAAAATGATCTGCCTTTACTCTAAGAGAATCCTTATTGAGTTCCTTAATTTGGAGAATGAATTTAAGGTAATACATCTTGAGATTCAGCATTATTTAACTTATACTAAATTTTGCCTTGAATTTGTTAACCTCCTGATTCTCGCATAGTTTCTTAAGCTGTTTTTGATTTTCTCATTAGAGAATCTTCAGGATGAGCATATAGTATTTCATTTCCTGGTATTGTTTGTTTTGATGAGTTAGTTCTTATGGCTGTATCTTATTATGAAATAGGTCCATAACCATAAGGAATATTTTTGCCTTATTACAATTTAGGTTAGATTTAAGGGAGAAATGCAGTTGAATTACTTTTTTTCAAAAGGTCATTTAAATTCTAACGATTATTGAAACGATCTGATTCAAGTAGAGACTTTTTATAGCTGGGAAAGTCCATTTAATCTGATGATATTCTAACATTGTCTTATTCATTTTATTTAGTATGAAATTGGACTCTCACAGCAGAATCTGCAGTATTGGATGACCCTTCAATTTTTTATTTAAGCACACGTGAACCTACAATATATTTATTTATAGGCTTTGGAGGAGGTTATACTTCTTTTTATTAATGGATGTGTATGAATTCATCACGTATGTCTGTTTCTTTAATTCTTTTGATCTATTCTTGATAAGTTATTTTATTGCGTGATTCATAGAGTTATGGAGGAGATTGTGGCTTTTAACAAATTCCTTTTATCACTTTGACAGGAGAACTAGATATAGGATGAGTTGATACGTGATTTTTGATTGTTAACCATTTAGCTTGTTCTGTATAAATTATCCATTATTTCTTTTGCATGTACTCTACTGAGATTCATGTTGAGTAAGATGAGTTTAAGCAGGCTTAAATGTATATTCCATTTGCGGTCTTCCTGATCCCTTAGAACTAGTTATAGAATTTTTTAGTGCGGATTAGTTTGGATTGAAAAACGTAGCTGTTTGTTTGAATGCATCCTAGAGTCTAGAATCATCAAAAAAGTCCTAATATTCATAATGATTCATTATTTTAAAATATATATAAAATGATTAGAAATAAAATAGTTGTGATGATAATGAAGGGATTTTATTTAATCTGAAATTCACTTAATTTATACTGAAAAAAGTGAACAAACTTTGCTTTAATCCAATATATAGGTTAGAGTAAATTCTTAGAATTCATTAACAAAGGAATAATAATCATCAAGATATGAATCAGCATATTATTATTAAATTTGAAATGAATTAAACAAGATAATTCAATTATTCATTTGAGTTTCTAAATGAATTTTTATAAATTTCAGTAAAGTAATTAATTATGTTTTAAATTATTTAACAATTGCTAATTTATGATAAAAATTATTTATTGATTCTCTTTTCAATTAATGTTTTTAAAATGATTTATATTATAGATTAATAATTCTGCGATCATCTTGAGATTAATTTCAAATAGTGAAGATATTTTTATATATTATGATTACATTCTGACCTTTAATAATTATGATTTGATTAATATATTTGTAAATTGTTTGGTATTAATGTATTACTGGAATTGAATATCGACTAAAATATTTAAGAACTCTAATATGTAATATAAATTGTTTTATTATCAAAAAGGATAGAAATACTTACACTTGTTTATATTTAATTCTTTATTGATAATTTATATTCACTTTAACAGATATATAATTATATCAAAATTTCCAGACACATTATTAATTCTCACTTTTTATTAAGAAATCAAAATACAACAATATATTATCAAAATGAAAAATTTAGGGTACAACCACCTACAACTGAGTCAGAAGATTATTAAAACAGAAGGATATTATTCTGAAATGCTTTTACCAGAATCAGATAAAGATGAACTAGGATAAATATTAAATACAGAAGATAGTAGATAGTAGAAGGAAAACCAATGAAGGAGCTTAGATTTAGTCTCAAAATCAAGTTTGGTTATTTGATAGAAATCAAAAAATGAATCAATCATATAAATCACCTTTACCGATTGGAAATAAATCTTCCCCTTCCATATTAAAAGTAAAAATATAATAACAAAATAATTAAATCATGCCAATATTATTTAAATTAATTAACCACATATGAATCTTAAGATTAAATTTAAATGCTAAATACTATCATTAGAAACTAAATGCATTTTTAAATATATATATTAAATAATATTTTTGAGACTATTAATGTATGAATTGATAAATAAAATAATTAATAATTATTTAACAGTTTAAAAAAATCAATTTTATTTTTTTATTTGTTTTCGCGATAATAATTATTAAACTTTAATTTGCATACACTTTTATTCTATTTTATCTTAGTTTTTTTTGAATAATGTAGAAGCTTAAAATTCTGATCGAAACTCATTCTAAATTAATAGAAAATTTAATTATTACTTTATGTAACCTTATTAATAATTTAGCTAATAAATTTGGCTTGATATTTTCTTTTAATTATTCCCATAATAATTCTATTTTAGAGGCTTCATTTTAAATAACTTTAACTTCTTATTTTATATTTTTAAATGAACTAAATTACTAAAAAATTTTACTTTTTTATATTTTATTTCGATTATTCCAACTTTAATTTAATTCTTTCATTAATAGTATAATTTTCAGGTTTCATCTCAATATTATCCAAAATATCTATTAGAAATTCAGAGAAATTTCTATAATGCTTTTAATTATAATACTTTTAATTTTAAGAAAAGAAATCTCTATCATCTAGAATACTGAACAAATATTTTGTTTATAATGGTAAAGTGACATCCAATATTGAATATGAATGTGATTTGGCAGCATCTATTCTTTCTTATTTATTTGAGGATGTTCTATATTTCAATGCATCCAAAAGTATTTCAATTTCAGTATCATCCTTACCTTGTTGAATACATTCTTCTAATCTTTCAAATAATTTCTACTACTAATTTAAGAACACATAGAACTAATTTATATGATTTATTAGTAATACCTTATCTTATTATCTATTATAAGTTTCAATTAATTTTGATAAACTATTACATTATTCTCTCAATTTATCGTTTTCATCCTACAAGTCTTTAACTCTAATCTCTAATAATTCAAAGTAAATCTTCTTGCGAGCCCTTGAATTTCTAGCAGATTCTCTATTCTTCACTTATTTTAACCTGTTTGGGTCTAAATTCCCATAATTAATTGAATCTGGATTTTCAGAAGATGATTGATCACTATTTTCAACATTTAGATGTAATTGTTATTCATTTTTTCTTTCCATTTTCTACTAACTTCTTCTAAATCAAATCAATAACAAAATGATTACGATTATCTTATTTTTTTAGTTACAATCAATTAATTATTTACATCTTTCTTAACTAAATTTTGTATTTTATTAGAGTAAGTACAATTTGACTATGCTATAATTTCAGATTATAATTATTCATTTAATTTGATCTGGTATTTTTTTGTATATATTACTAACAAAAATAAATTAACAATTTACTTTTACTTTGATTCCTTTGATCATATTAACTTCCAACTTTTGAATTATCCCCATCGCTTCCACTTCTTTGTTAACCTTCAAATGAACTACCGTTTTCTAGATGTAATCTATCCATTCTTAAGTTTTCTTATTAAATGGCTCTTGGAATCTACTCGGTTCCTATATCTACATCTTTGAATATCTGAATTTTAGGGAGTTTCTATTCTTATTACACTTAAGTTGATTGGTCAGGTTATGCATAATATACAATATTCTAATTGACTTCACATGATCTATTAGAATTGTACATAATCGTTACTAATCATAAATATATTTCTCTCTAATTTAAGAATCACCCATAAATTATTAGTTTTAAATTAAATAACATTATATCAATTATGTAATCTAAACACAATCACAAGATGATTGAAAAAAATTTGATTTTAGTTTTATATTTTTCAGTATTTGCGTAAGATTAATTAAATTTATCATCATTTAATTAAAATGACAACATAATTATTTAATTTTAAATTAACTTTAAATTAAACTTTTTATTTTTAACATTTATTGTTCAATTAAATTATCATTATTATTATAAAATCAAATTCAAAGAAAAACATTCGCAACTATATAGGAATGTCTCCTGTTATCAATTTTAATTAATATTTCTACTGTTTAAATAGAATTAAATCATATTTTATCTCATCTTACACTTAATAATAATTAACTGACAATTATATTGTACTTCATATTTCTTTTTCAAAATATTACTAAAATTCTATTTTTTAAGGAGAATATTCACAAAAACTATTAACACATCTTCATTATATAATGAAGGAATAAAAGATATCAAACTCTAGAGATTAAGATATTTAATTTAATATTAGTTATATTAAGAGTTATAGAACTAATTTTTTATTAATACATTATAATAAAAGGATTTTAGATATTAAAACTGCATTTTCATGAGATAACTTTATCTTTTTTAT
>JPFL01000051.1:69780-92180 GCA_000733385.1 Paramecium biaurelia
GATATTCTTCCTCATTGTCAAAATTAAATTTTTCTAAGTCAATAGAGAGATATAATTGACCTTCTATGAAAAGGAAAGAAATTTTATTTTATATAATATGGTATATAATTTTTAATGGAGTTAAAGTATAATTATAAATTAATTATTTTAGTATTAAAGTAATATGAAACTTATTATTAGACAATTGATAAAATATATAATTAATGTTAAAGCTATGCAACTGAATAATTCAATTGACAATAATATAGTTTATATTTCAAACAATATTTCATTCATCCCAATCACCAGACATACCCTTTCTTAATTTTAAGATTAAACAACTATCATTTGGAACAGCTTAGTCTTATAGATTGGCTTTATCATCTAATAACTAATTTAAGATGTAATTAAGTATTTTACTCTATCTCCTAAATAGATTCTCATGTCTTGGATTTCCTATTTGTAATAAGGTAGCAATTTCCTTTTCAATATCTCTACTGGATCAAGTAATGAGCACTCGAAAAAGAATACTCTATTTTCTCTTTTAATTCTCAAATATATTTTTAATGGTTCCATGCTAATAATTAAAATAAATAAATTATGAAAATTACAAAAGTGGTTGAATGGAAACCCATATACATAGATTAGAAGTTAATGGAGATGTTGCTACAACCATTTATCTTGATAAATCATTTAAGTCAAGGGAAGAAGAAGTCAGTCAATAAAGTTTAAACATCATCTTTTGCTTATAATTCTATGTTAGTTTAAGATATCAATTGTATATATGAGTTGGAACAATTAAATGAAAAAATTGTAGAAAGACTTTGTAGAGATATGAATAAGTGTGATTAATTTTATAATGTTCATTAATAGCAAATATAAGTGAAATTAAGAAAGTTGATATATAATATCTTTATTTATCAAGATCTACAAAAGATAGAAGATATTAAATCTAAATTATATATTCTGAAGTAATATTCAGAGATGTTGTTTTTAGAATGCAATCTTTTAGAGCAATTTGCATAATTTAATGAGATTGTTATAAAAAAGGTTCTTAAAAAATACAAAAAGTAAGTATTCATCTAAGATCCTTATTACAATTTACAAAAAATGTAGAATGTTTATAATGAATTATAAATATTTAATAATCGATAGGATATTTAAAAAATACAAGTAAAATTAAAGTTATTGTACTCTCGTTGTCTTTCCTCAAAATAGCAGAATAAGAATATTAGGAGATTAAAATATCATAATATTTACAAAGGATTTACAAGGAAAGAACAATTATTAATAGGTTTATATTTGGGTGGTTCCTTTTGCTTATTGATATACATCATATCAAAGAGAAACTAATTAAATAACAACTTTTACTAGAAGTATGAAATCAAAATATAAATAGTCAATTTTATTATGATTTATACTTTCCCATGTTCAGAGGTATTGGATTAATGATTTTATATTATTGGTCACTTATATTTTGTGTATTTTGTTGGATTAAAGGAAATGTTGGATATAGATCAATATTTAATTTCAAATATCATAGTTCATCGATTAATTAATTAATTAAAAGAGCTGCATTATTAACATTATTATATTTTGCAGTCTTTATTCTTAGTTTGTAAAAAGAACTTTATATTGAAGAGGAAAAAGAAAAAAAAAACTATCTCTTAGATTACATAACAGATAAAATAGCATATGATCCAGCAATAGGTCCATTAATAATATGGATTATCATGATACTCTATATGATTTGGCCTTCAAAAAAGTACCTAAATGCCAAAGGGAGAAAATATTTTTGGAAGATTGTGTATTAAAGTATTTTTTCATTGTTTTTTGAATGCTCATTTGTTAATGGTTGGTCAACAGATTAATTACTATCATTAGTATTAATGCTTAAGGATTTTGGTTATACAGTGTGTTTTTATTTTAAATATTTCCAGAATATAAATGATTATGAATCTTAAGCTACTTGTGGTGATCCTAAAAATTTATAGATAGGTTTAATTGTCTGTTTGATTCCAATTTTCTTAAGATTTGTTTAGTTGGGAAGATGTTTTTATGAGGCAGGTAAAATAACTAGTGATGACTTTAATGTAGTTTTAATATATGTGGAAGTAACAATGGTAAATGTGTTCTCATATTTATCATAATTTGGAAATTCTTATTTTATAGTATGGATAATATCTTTCTGCACACTTGCTTGTCATGCATACTTTTGGGATGTTAAGAAGGATTGGGGTTTATTTTAACCTAATTCATAAAATAGAAATCTTAGAAATTAAATAGCATTTAAACCTATTTTCTATTATATTGCTATTGTTTTGGAATTCTTTCTTCGTTTTGCTTGGATTTTTTCGATATCACCTAATATGGCATCAATCATACATGTTTGGTCACCGTTATTCTCTTTCTTTATGGCTATTTTTGAATTATGTAGAAGAACAGTTTGGAATATCTTTAGAATTGAGAATGTTCATATATAGAATATGGGAGATTTTAAAGCTGTTTATCCTATCTAATTACCTTTTGAATCATTAATTGATTAATAATCTTATACGAATATTAAAGAATTGAGAAAAACACAAATAGATCCAATTAATATTTCATTATTGAGTGGAGCATTAAATTAATAATCTGTCGCAGGATAATATTTTTAATTTAGAAATTCAATAAGATCAGAATCATTAGAAGATGAATCTAAATTAAATTAATTATAATAATAGGAGTAAGATTTAATTGCAGAAACTATGTTTGAAGATAGAAAGAGAGAAAGTATATTAACTATGAGATATTCTCAATTTAAGATTGATCACTAAAATGAGAAATAGACATTAAGTAAATAAGAATTACTTAAAGATCTTTCAGCAATTTAGGAATAGATCAAAAAAATGAATTGATTTTATCAATTATTTAAATCATTATTTATATACTTAATGTTAACAATTATATTTAAATAACTATTAATTATTATAACTAACAATTTTCAATGATCTTTAAACATTGGTGATGAAAACAAAGTCTTTTAATATTACTCTTTTCTTTCATCTCCTTAATATACATAACACATTTTAGTATCTTGTATTTCTTTATCATCATCATAATCACTAAGATGTTATTAGTCATCACACATGTTTATTTGATGAACTGAATCTTTTATGTCTTATGAATCTTGTAAATTCATAATATCCTCTCTAACACATGTATCAGGAACTTCAAAAATTAATATAATTAAAACTTTATGAATCTAATTTCTTTGCATCTGGTGTTTCGGTTGCAACTTTTTAATGACCCTGCAGTATCTATTGATAATACCTAAAATTGTTTAATAGAAATAGATATAATAAATATACTATTGAGTATTAGATTGGCTATTAGAAATTCTATTAAGAAAAGATTTAAACTTCTCACTTCTAGCTGGAGAAATTGCAGTCACTTCTTTCTTAATCTAAATATTTGGTTCTTAGGAATCCTCATTTTCAAAAAGAGTTCTGAAAGTACTTTTTTATTTTTGGAAGGCTTCCTTTGGTACAGTCTCATTTTGATTATTAGCAAGAGTAATAAATTCTTATTCTTAATTGGGATTGACTCTTTAAACAGATTCTTTAGTTTAACCAGAAGCAGGACTATGAGGAGCAGATTTTTAAGATTCTTGAGACATATTCAGTGATTCTTCCTCAATATCTGCATGAGATCCTTTATAAGATTATAGAATCATAATTGCTTATTATTTGGAAGCTTTGTCATCTTCAGAACAAATGGCTTATTTATTTTTTTCCATTTCCAAAGCATTCATAAATATTTCTTTATTTTCAAATGAAACATAAAGATTGTTGTTGCTGTGAGATGAAAATGAAGGAATCATTTTTTAGTTATCTTTTACATTTTAATTAGTAACTGTTTTCTCATTAAAATACTAACAAAAGTTTTGAGATTTAGAATCAGAATTTTTCTTTTAATTACTAAAATCAGTTTTGATTCTTTAACTAATTGTTTCATCATTCTTTTTAGGAGGAGTAGGTTATGTTCTGATAGGTTGAGTGATATTTATTTATTAAACGTTTGAAATAAGAGGCATTGCAGATTCAACAACCTCAAAACTATGTATACTTGAATACAATACTTCTATGCAATCAAAGACATGGTGGCTTAAATATCCATAGAACCCATAGAATAGAGTTAAATATATTGATTCTGAATCTCTTATTAAAATTCACCAAACTTAGAGAATTTAAAATGATGTTGATTCATAACTTCTCTGAACACTTTCATATCCATATTCTCTAAGACTCTTTTCCAATTACTTTCAATCTCTGTTTATATCTTTTTATTATCAATTTGATTAGTAGTCAATTATTAAATTAATTTAGTAATAAAAGATAAGGTTTATTATTTTGAATTTGATAATTAGTTCATACTTCTTTGATATATCTCTTCCAAAAATATTGTCAATTGTTATTTTGCTTCCTAACATAACTTCATTTATTTGTCATAATAATTTTGAAGCTTATTACCTTATCCTGATAATTCATTAAGTAAATCTTGTCTATTGTTTTATATTTAATATAATAATGCTAGGAAGACCTTCATTTCCCTCTCTTTAAATTAGATATCCACAGAAGATGATTATCTTTATGTAGAATCTAAGGAACTTTATTAAAATGATAAAGATTAAGAATCAATTGTAGATTGTTTTAGTTATGCGATTTCTGTGAAAAACATACCTTTACCTGCTAATTTGACAGCACATTTAGAACAAAAAAATAGATAGTCATTTCCCTCTTCAGTCACATATTTAGCCTTCTTATCTTTATGATAGATACAAAATCTTTGAGTTTATTAAGGGGTCTTTGCAAATGGAGATAGAGTTTTGACTCCAAATTGTAAATGCATTCCAATACTATCTCCAATCTATCATTTAATAATAGATAGTACACTTGATGATTGCTCAGAATTACTAAAAGCACTTGGCGATCCTAAATTAAGGATATTGGATTGATTTTCTTTATCAAATTACATTATTTTCATACATTACAATTATTCTTCAACAACAGATTTACTCTTGCTATGCTCTGTATTTTATGAAGTAGTTGTAAACCTTTTTGGAGTTGGTGTTATTGCAGCAGTCTCAGATCTCTTTGAATCTTACAGAGATTATTGATGATGATTTCTAGATCCATATGACAGTGAGTTTGTAGAACTATGTCCTTTAAGTTTTTGCTATTGAATCTACTATTGGATTGATAAATAAGGACCGAAATGACTATTTTTTTATTTTTAATTGCTTCCATTTCCTTTAGGAGATGATACATCAGTTTCTAATGATTATACATATAGTGTACTAAAATGATTTGAAAGCAATTAAGCTACACTCTCTTTGATATCTAATGGAGAGTGAGATTTTAATGAATACTTAGTAGTAATTGGAGTTAATATAATTTGCTAATCTTAAGATTATTGTCTTTTAGATAATATATGATTAATATCTAAATCTGGTTTAGTATTTTTGAGTAATTATCTTATAGCATCTGAATTTGGAGAGTAATCTCTTTTTTTATTGGGATGATTTATGGCTGATAATTTTTCCTATATAGACTCAATATGTGAATTGCTTTTATTTTAAAGTGACATATTAGATTTATGATTGGATTATTAAGGTTTCTATGATGGCTTTGTGCAATAATTTTATTATTATGGTGGTGATTATCTGTTATCTATTCCTTCATTGTATTTTCGCTCGAAACAATTAACATGCAATTAGACTGGAATGAGTTGCTAAAGTTTTGTTTTATCAGGTAACTTTGAAAGTTAGGAAGCTATAAATTATTAAGTTTGAGATGTCTTAGTTTGATGTGATACTTACTAATTCATTTGTTTTTTAATATATTTTAACAACGATAATTCAAATTCAAATTTAATATAAATAGTTAGGGTTTCATTTACACTCATCATTAAATTAAAATTAATTAACTTCTATATGCTTATTATTTGATGATAACTTGCCACTACCTATTTCATTTGTTTCTTCAGGTATACAATTAGGATCATCTTATGGAGTTTTATGCTAATTCAATTACTTTATTGTGGGTGTAGACTATGTTTTATTAATATTATGCAATGAAAATTAAGAACGAAGCTTTCTCATCTCTTTTCTCTTTTAAATACTACATTCTTATGCATTCATTCCTGCTTCGATTTACTATTAAATAATCATTTAATTTTTAATTACTTATGATATTCTTCTTTCTTGCTTTTTAAATTAACTAGCTATTTCCTTTGCTCTTCCTTCTGTTTAAATTATGATTTATTCTTCAATAACTTAATTTTAAATCTCCTTAATTTTCTCTTCCTTCTCTTATTCTATTATATTTTTTTAATGAGTATATTCTTCTTCCTCCTCCTCCCCACTGTGACTACTCTCTGTATTTTTTATTATCTTACTAAAGCTTTAATTATTTTGATTCTTGTGAATTGTAGATCCACATTAAAAAAATTTATCAATAACAGGTTCTTAAAAACTAAATGAAAGTATATTGCTTTCTGTCTTTTTGGAAGTCTTAGATTTATTCATAAATGAATATGAAGGTTATACAACATTTATTTTTGGCACTTCAATTTTCTTTTTCTCTGGAGGTGTACTTTATTTAGCTTATTCTGAAGGCTATAAAATTGATGGATTAGTAAATATGTTTTTTAACTTTATTTCAAAGTATTCATGTGCTCTATCTTCACATTCTTTATAATACTCTACCCCTGACTATTCTTTTTAAAAAAGATTTTTACCATATACAACTAGATCAGATTTTTAAGAGCATCATTATCAGAGTAATTACTGAGCACTAAAATAATGTCATTATTTAATATCTACGAGGCAAAGTCATCAGGCAGTGCTTTACTTAGCTCATGAAAATATCATGAAATAATACTTGGCCCTTTGAATTCACTCTGACTTGTGGGTCGAAACTACGATAGGAACAGCAAATGATACCATTTTGGAGAGAAGTTATGACATATATTGTATTTTTATATATTTTTTATTAATTTATATAATTCAATATATATTTCTATAAATTATGATTTTTTTAAACATTTCATTACACATCAAGTTTGTTTTTATTTTCGAACATTTTTTCATATACTTCTTCATCGTTGCACAATTTTCTTCTTAGGATGTTCTAGATATATGTAATATTATCTTACTGCTTTAATTAATGGATTAAATTTTGAGAAATGAGATCGACATTAACAAGCATTTCTTGTTTAAATTTCTTCTGCCATCATTTTAAACACTCGATTTAATTTTTTATGTACAGTTGTTTTAAAGAGATCGTTGTGCAGCCTAACAAATTGTAAGAATTTATAATGTTCCTCATTTGACCAGTGACCTAAATATCATATGAAACAATAATACCTCTTTATTGTTTCACTTTTTTCTATGAATCTTGATCAACTTTCAAATTAGTTTATTCAATATTATTTTAAGTCTTCATTCTCTCTATACTTTATATATCCAAATAGGCTTAATTATCATTCACCTAATGGAGATAATTGGACTAATTATATTGAAAATTTAATTATGGCACACTTTAACATCCCATTTAGTAGGATATTTTTTATTCTTGCTACTGGTTGTTCATCTAATACCAATAAGGTATTTAAGTATATTAGTAATGTTGCCAATAGTCTATTTTAGATTAATTGATGCTTACTATTTTATTGGGAATTCTGAAAGTAAGAGTAATATGGATTCATTTTTAATGTTTAAAGAGAAATGTTTTTTTCTAAAAGAAACTTAATAATCTCGAATACATAAATTAAAATTGGATTAATACAATATTACCGGACAAATCCCCTGATTTTTCCAAAACATTAAAAATATAATAAAAAATTTAAGAAAAATCACATTCAAGGAATTTTTGCACTCTAGTTCACGTTATTTGTCCTAACTGTCGAAGTATTTTTGACTTCATATACAGTTTGGGTAACTGTTGGTTATGTTTATTACCTTTTCTTTATAGATTACAATTCTGCTTCAGACAGAGCCAATTTTTCTTGAATTTCAAAATATTTCTTATTTTAGTCCTCAAACTTCTTTTTCCATTGATTTGCTTCCTATTTTAAATTATTTAAATATATATACATTGACATAATGGGTTACATAAGTCTCTGTTTTTGATTGGGATGACTATTAATTTTATAATATAGTTTCCATTTCTTCATTTTTTTCATTCAACTCTTTTATTTACTGGTCTTTTTCCAAAAATGTTCTTTAAACTTTTCTTAATTCCAACTCTAATTTAGCAATCTAATCTTTATATTATTATGCTTTATTATCTTGATTTAATTAAACTTATAATTATAATTGATTATGTTCTTAATATAAATTTTCATAGTCTTGATTATTTTATTTTAGTTTGAGTTGCAATTATTCAATTTGTTATTATTACAAATTGATTTTATTTTGAAATTCTGTAGGATTAATAATTTTAGTTTTGAGTAATCCATTTTCTCTATTAAGATTATCAATAACTTATCGTAATCTACTCATCTCAGTATTTAATTAAGTTAATCTACTATCCTTTTCTAATGATTCAGTTTCAATATCTTAGAATCTTCCCTTCCATCTTTCCATCTCATTATTCTTTTATTCATTCAATACATTCACTCTTTCAACCTCTGTTGTCATCAATGCTAATTTACTCTATAATTCTCTAATTTATTATTCCTTTGTTTTTTGTATAACACTACTTTCTTCATTGAATCCAAAAATCTTAAATTCAAGATCTTTGTATTTCTTTTACCATTCTAATACTAAATCTTTTTGCATTTTAATTTCATGATTCAAAATGATATTGGTCTCTTATAAATCTAAAATTGATATATTTATATATTAATTACCTCTCTTAGTATTGGCTAATTCTTATTCTACTCCATATTAAAATCTAACTTCAGCCTCAAAATCTGCATATCTCTTTTTCCAAATGTCAATTTCTTATTGTAATTCAAAAGCAATTTTCATATATCTTTGTATCTCTTCTTTCAGTTAATTTATTCTTGTAACATCTTCTCCAATTGATATTTTTTCAGTAGCTTGAACACTTCTAAGTTTAATATTTTCCATCTATAAATTATTCAATTGATTTTCTATTTTTTAAATCTATTCTTAATATGCTCGGTCTAATTCATCTCTTTTAATCACTTAGACTGGATGTTCACTAATATGTATCTCTTCCATTGTAGGTTTGACAGGTAATTAAATAGGTTATACTGAAGTTAATTGTGGTCTTATATATGGTGATTGATTAATATATGATGGTATTGGTTTTTAAGGTGAAATTAATTATGGCTGCAAGATTTATGGTCTTATGGGTGATACAAATGAATTGACATTATTTGGAGATGTTGTGTATGCCATTGTTTATTATTCAGGTGATGTATATGGTTTTGATGGTGATTCATAGGTCTTCATTCCTGTCATTGGAGTTAAATGATGCAAATGTGAATCATTAGTTATTGGCATTTAGTATTGTTGTTTCTAATCAGAGTTTCTATAGAGTGTAGGTCGTTATTCAGTTGTTATGCTATCGTACATTAGTATTTTATTTGTTAAATAAATTTTTATTTTTAAAAAATTAAAAGAACTCATATTTATAATGAAAAAATCTAGCGATCTGACTATTGTAAAATATATTTTATTGAGTTCATTAGAAAACTACAAATGAATCAGAATCTCGTAAATATAATAGCTTCAATCCTAAAACACCCTTGTAAGCTACCTTTAATCGTACTCATATTCGACATCCAATCAAGGAGTATTTTCCAAATAAATAACATACTTAACATACTCAACATACTCAACATACATCAATTCAAAATACTTAACCAAGCATTAAGTCTCCTCCCAATTCCAAACCTATAAGTCTTGCTAATGCTTGTATAAACTTTGATTTAATTTAGTATCTCTTCTATCAAAAGATGAAACTAACCCTACTAGTAGACGTAATAGTCGTAGATTACATACAAACCAATTAAAGAATATTTTAGCATAAGAAAAGGTCTCCCTTGATAGTGTTCGTAATTAATTTCTATAATTAATAAGGTTTCAGCACTCAATTTTAAAATCCATAGCCTATCATTTAATTAATCACATAACATAACTCACCTAAAAAGAGTTTAAAAACTAGTCCTGATACAAAGCATCCCATTATATAGGAGACATTCAAAAATCGTATATCACATAAATTGTCTGGACATATGTAAGAAAAAATTGAATAAATTCCTTAAATTACATCTGATTCTGTTAGATAAAGAATTTCAACCTTAAAACAAAAATTAAGAGGGAATATTTAGTAGAGATATTATAAGTTCAATAATAATTTTACAATTCAAAATCCCAATACATTTAAAGAAGATATTGAATACAAATTCACAAAATAACCTAAACCATAATTACCATAAACACCTCCAGTTGTATTAGAACATTATTAATCTTAATTGACTGAATTTGAGAAGAACGAAATTAAAGATATTGATATCATTTATTATTTGAGACCTGAAAATATAAATGTACCATAAGATACTGAATACAATAATGGATTTGATACAGATAAGTATCACTATTATTTATCTCAATAGAAATGATTATATATTTAGATAACATGATCATATCATTTATCGTTATGAAATGTTGGAATAATTAGGACATGGCAGTTTTGGATATGTATTTAAGGTTATGGATCACAAACATTCATAAAATGTTGCTTTAAAAATTATCAAAAATAAAGAAAAATTCCAAAAATAAGCATATGTTGAAATTGATATACTGAAAGTTGTCAATAAAGCTGATAATAGTTGTTGTCTTATAAAGATGTTAAATTATTTTGTTTTTCGAAATCACGTAGTATGATAGTCATCATTATTAGAGTGTATGGTTTTTGAATTATTGAGTTGTAATCTTTATGAATTCTTGGCAATTAATGATTTTTAAGGATTCGAACTAGATTTGGTTAGAAGATTTGCTATTCAAATATTGTAGGCACTCTTGTACTTATCTGAATGTAATATTATTCATTGTGATCTTAAACCTGAAAACATTTTATTAAAAGATATCTCAAGATCTGGTATCAAAATAATAGACTTTGGATCTAGTTGTTTCATTAATTCTAAATTATACACCTATATTTAAGTATATCATATATAATATTTTATTTAGAGTAGATTTTACAGAGCCCCTGAAATTTTACTTGGTATACCTTATACTACATAAATTGATATGTGGAGTTTTGGATGTATTGTTGCTGAATTATTTCTTGGGAATTCATTATTTCAGTCAAAATCTGAAAAAGAATTGTTATTTCTATAAGTTTCAATTCTTGGGAAACCATCTAATTAATTTTTAGATTATTGTCCTAAGAAACACAAATTTTTCAATGCAAATTATGAACTTCTGACTAAAACCAAAGAAGCTGATTTGATCTTTCCACTTAAAACCTTGAAAGAGCTTCTCTAAACAGGATCACCCATCTTTTATGATGTATTTTATTAGTTTATCATATAAGTTCATTAATAAATGTTTGTAATGGGATCCAAATATGAGAATGAAAGCTGCTGAAGCATTAATGCATCCTTGGATTATTGAAGGTTTGCCTAATGAAATTAAGTAATTATATATATATGAGTATATTTATAGAAAATAACATGTCTAGTAGATGAAGCTTTATTTATAATAAAAGAACTAAGATTTATAGGGATAAGGCATTCAAATAAAATGATCAATATTTAAAATACTTCTATATAAATATATTTGATGAGAGTTCCTGAGATTATTATTTCTAGGATGATCTTTAAATCCAAGACTAAAACTATACAAATTTGTAATCTGATTCTTTGAAAATACAATTCCAAATTTAATATTAAAGTAAAAAAAAAAATGTATTCCCTAAGGTTTGTCCTGAGGTAACAACATGTGAATAACATGCCATAATACCCTGGGAGTAGGAATTTAGAGATCGAGCTGAAATGAGGAGTCAAAGCCAATGAAGACTGTCTCAACCCATAAAAGCTCGTTGCTTTGGGATGGCACATTAACATAAACGAGATTTGTACTACGTCCTGTATAAGGATTGCTCGTATCATAATTGATACTATCATCCCTTATGGTATTCTAATTATTATAGTTATAATGTTATTAATTTGGGAATAATAATTTTATGGGTTGAATTTTATGATCACAATTATAAATCAAACACTTTAATATTCTGATCATCACTGCAGGTAGCCAATAAATAATTTTTGGGATTGAATGCAACACAATTAACATCAAATTCATAGGCATCCTTCTATAAAATAAAAAAAGTACAAAGATCTAATCTAGTGCAAAATGAGGATATCCAAATTCATCTATGGCATCCTTTTTGAATATACTAATTTTATTATCAGCACTTCCCAATGCAAAATATAATCCATCATATGAAAAGGATCCAGAATAGATGGGTTCTTTATGAAATCCTTATAGTGTTTAAATAGGTTTTAGAGTTCCATCTTGAATTGAGAATACTTTTGCAGTACAATCAGCACTTGTTGTAAGCAATAACTTATTGAATATATCAATAGACCATATAGTTGATTAATGTTCAATTTAGTATTACTTATGATCCCATTCATCATCTTCTCCATAAGTATATCGAATTATACTATTATCATAACTACCAGAATAGAGAGTAATATTATTCCATTTAATACATTTCACATCTTCATCATGTGCTTAGAGAACACAATTACAACTGAATTCAAGATCATCATGATCCCAAATCCAGACTGTTTTATCCCTTCCACAAGAAGCTAAATAATTAGAATCTGCACTCCATGCAACTCCTTTTACCTAAAATTTATAGAACCATAATACTTCAGACTCATGTCCTTCAAGTTATTGAATCAATTTGTATTTTGATCCATCAAACATCCAAACTCCAACCACAGCATCAAAACCACCTGAGGCTAGAAATTAACCATCTTTTGAGAAACTTATTGTTCTGACTGATTTTGTATGACATTCATCAAGAGTTTACTAACATGAATCATTAATGGATAAATTACAATTAATTTATATTGATCATTCATTAATTACCATAGCTTTATTGTTTTATCTGAACTACAAGAAGCTATTATTTATCCATTTGGATGCCAAGCTACCTACCATACTCTCTCTTTATGATCCTTTAATAATTAACAATTCATGTTTATTAAATTTAAGCTTAATTATTATATTATTAATAAGAACAATTTCATTTTCATAAAATTACGAATGTCAATGTTTATTTGAATAATTTGTTAATAATGATTGTGCATAATAATACCCTGTAAATTATGCAGCACATCCAACCATATAATAAATGATACAACTTTCAACACCACTCCAAAATCCTACTTTTATATTATTATAATACCTTTGTAACCTTAAGTTTACCAAATGAATTTTACACAATCCATAACACCACCATCATAAAATCTTGGTTTGAACTTTCTATTTTATGTGGCTTCTTTTATTTCAACTTGTAATTATGTTTTTACAACATCCATTGGATATGATGCTAAGCAACATGTGAATCCACCTAAGGCTCCACTTATTAAAGCCCCATAAAATGGCAAATCACCATTTTTACTAAATATATATTTAGAGTATTCGTAGGTTGCAAAAAAAGCTAATTTTTATCAAGTGATCATACTTGCATTTTATGGAATATCTCTCAAAATTGTAGCAACAAGACCCTTAAAAACTGATCCAATGCCATAATTTTTTACTACATATGCAAAACATTAAAAAGGAGACTTAAATTGCTTATGTAAATATTCCTTTTACATTTACAATACGCATTTTGTCATCTCAGCTGGACATACTACTATAGCATATCCTATACCAGCTACTCCACCTGCAATAAACCCTATCAATTTAAATTTATTAGTTAACATTCTAAAAAATATGGTTTCTTTTCTTAAGAATTTGAACAAATTTTTCTGAATACATATTCATATATTCCAAACAATACAGCATTAGATGGAATATCTGCCAATAATGGAGATAGCATTCCTTTATAATAAGCAAATATCTAAAATATTCAGATACAATTACTCCTTCTTTACGAAAAATCTTAATCGCGGATTACATAAATGACTTCTTCTAATTATTCATCTACATCCTCACTTTAACAGTGTCGAATGGATGTCCAAAGAAACGAAATGAAAAACCAGCTATAGCACCACAGAATGTATCTTAGAATGATTGCAAACTCATTTAATTAATTATCTAAATACATCAAATTTATAATCATAATAAAAACATCAATTATATTTTTAAGTAATAATTATTTATATATTAATTATTATGATTAGCTGTTAATAAAATTATCAAAACATCAAGTAGAATGAAGATGAAACCATAAATAATAAAATTGACATTATCAATTAATTATTCAAGTAGATGAATTTAAAAAAAAAGGAAGAAATTAAGGAAACTACCCATACAAGAAATATAACATCAGATTCTATTGAAATACCAATCTATGAAGTTCCAGTTAAACCTTAATAGTTAAATAAAACATCTTCTGAGTTTTAATCTTATCTAAAGAGAAAATAATAAGCTAAGACTATTGACAGAGTTTCTGAATTTAACAATTAGGAGAATTAATTAGAGGTAGAAAAAGATGAGGATCTATTAACAGAAATTCGTCCATTTTGTGATTAAAACAGAAACACTTTAAGAGAATATTCTTTTAAACCCAATTGTGCCTTTTAATAACACTAAAGCAATCAAACTTTAAAATTAAGCACCCTTTAATCATAGTAGTAGTCATGTAGTTAATTAAGAAATAAGACAGATAATACTATTGATATTAATAGTCATAAACATTAGTTATGTAAAAATATGTCACATAGAGATATGAATAAAGCCTAAAAAAACAAATAGATTATAGAATAAGCATATGAAACTTTTGTAGAAAAAAAACCTGCTAGTAAATCTCCTGGTATTAAATAGTAATAGCAACTTAACATATTAAAGAATAATTTTAAGCATAAAATTAATTAACTACTGTCATCAACTCCAGAAAAGAAATTTAGATTGCAAGCAACAATCAAAAAAAATTACTTCATTAATTGATTTATAATATAAATACTATAATAAAACTATTAAAAAAGTTTAAATCAAATTTCAATCAATTATTCTGGATGCAACTTCCCCTTTAATACTTAAAGTTCTCTATTCTAAGAAGACAAACTTCCTGGCCAGTATATTGTTGTAGTTTTTTTATAATCAAAGATTCCCAACTGTTTATAAAGTGCTGCAACCAATTCAGAGCAAAATATTGATCTATCTTCCTGTAATATTGAAATATTAGATATAATTACTCTATTAGTTTAATTATTTATATCTTAAATTGATTATTTTTTTCTAAGTTGTTTGATAGGAGTAAGTGAGTATTTTTTACCCATATTCTGATTCACAAATTCCTAAACAGTTCTTAAAAATTAATGATCTCTATCAATTTCTAATCTTCTTATCATGATCTTTTCATATAACTAATACCATTTATTATCAATCATATCCTCTATAATAATTGATAAATTTAAATACTCCAAGAACATAATCCTACTCCAAAATATCCAGTAGCTTCTAACATGTACAAGGATCCAGATGGAAATCTTAACAAAACTGCCGCATGATCATAATTAGAACCAGTAAGTCCTCGCTAGATTTAACAATTCACTCCAATTCCTCTAAAAAGGAGAATGTCACCAGTATCTCCTGTTTTTAAAAAATAATCATAAGATATTCTGTCTGTCTAAAATAATAATTATAAAATACTCTCCAAAACCTTGGATATTTAACTAAATTATTGAGTATCATTTTGGCTCCTTCAGAGGCTATCTTGCTTTCTTTAACAGCATTAAGCCATTTCTATGTATTCGAAGTATTTTCAGCTTTAAATATAAAGTTCTTTGTGGATCCGCTAGGCACTAAACTTTAAATAGATTAAAAAATTAATACACAAATTCAATTAAATTACCATGTGAATCTATGATTTCCTACAATGTATAAGACATAATATTAAAATCAATAATTCCAAAAGGTGTGTTCCTATTTTCTGGCAAATAATAAACTAAGCGATTGTCTGAACATACTACCCATCTCTATTACCATCCTTAGATTTAATGTGGGCTTTTCTTAAGAAGCATTCCTTCCAGTTTAGGAGTATCCTTCTGTTCAATTATCCTAGTAGTAACTTAGATGTCTTATTCAGCAATTACTATAGTATTTTCATCAATCTAAAGGATTTCATTATTGGCAATAAAATATGTTGACTTAAGTCCGTTATAACATACTTATGTCTAATGCAACTGATTATGAATTTATCCCTTGTTTTTAGTTAGATTAATTTTATCCATTTGAGATATAGCAAGAGCTGCCTTAAAAGCCTAATTGTTGCTTTATTACATTTTAAAAAATATAAAACATGAGAAAGAAGCGAACATTAAATGAATTCGAATTTGTTGAGAAAAAGGATAATGGCAAAGCTCAAGAAGAATTAGGAAAAGGAGCTTTTGGAAGAGTGCGTTTAGCCCTTGATAAAGTGACTGATACAAAGGTAGCAATCAAAACGGTAATTAAATGAATTAAACTAGATTCCCAAAAAATTGCTTAAAGAAAATGCATAAGCTGAAAATATTAAGCGAGAAATAAAATTGCATAGGAAATTAGATCATCCACATATTGTAAAATTATATCACTCCCTTGAAGACGACACTAATGTTTATCTCGTACTTGAATACGTTCCTATGGGGAACTTGTTTGTCTATTTAAGAAAGCGAAAAAATTTAGAAGAGCAGGAAGCCTTTGTTTATTTCTTACAAACTGCATTAGCTTTAGATTATTTACATAAGAAGGGAATTATACATAGAGACTTGAAACCAGAAAACATCTTATTGGATGCTTAAGGCAATATTAAAATATGTGATTTTGGATGGTCTGCAGAACTATAACCAGAAAGAAGAACTTTTTGTGGAACACTTGATTACATGTGTCCAGAAATGTTAAACAGTTAGAATCATGATCATAGAATAGATATATGGGCTATGGGGGTTTTGTTGTTTGAAATGTTACATGGTCATGCACCTTATAATAAAAATAGATCGTCATAAGAAGTTGTTATTAAAGCTATTTTGAATGCAGCTACTACTAAAATACCATTTAATGATAAAATTTCAAACGATGTCAAGGATTTAATTTAATCACTCTTAAAATTTAACCCACTTGATAGATTGAGCATGGAGGAGATTTTCAATCATAAATGGATTAAAGTTAATGCAAGAGCATTATAAATAAATATACCTGAATTTGTTTATGAAAAAGGAGTAAATGAAACAGTTTAATCAATATAAGATATATCTATTGATTTTGGTAATCTTACACAACCAGCAAATAATTATTAATCCTAAAAAATTCCATAAAAATAGCCAAGTATATAATAAAGATAAGATAATCCAAATTTTTATTCTTAATAATTACCATCATCTTAGCCATCCTTAAATAATTCAACCTATTAATAATAATAATAGTAATAATAATAATAACAATAATAATAATAATAATAATAACAATAATAATCTACTACTTCTAACAAGAAACCATCTTTTGATTAACTTTTTTAATCAACTCATATTAATACTAATAATGTTTAATTGCCTTAATATGAATCAACTTCCAAATCTCCTAATAGATTAACGCCAGAATAGTAGAGATAAAAAAATGAATTATTAGGTATCAATTCAATAGAGACATCAAAATAAATGGAATAATCGAATAGAATAAATTATTAAATGTAGTAAAGCTAAGATATGCAAAAATCTTAAATAAGAGATCAATCACCTAATTAATCAATGATGAATTCTAATTATTAAGGAGTCTCTCCAAATAAACCTGGTGTTAGTCCCACAAGTAAAAAACCTATTTTAAATGATAAAATGGCTCAGTCCCAAATGATAATTAATAAATATACTTAACAATCACCTAACTAATCAGGAATGTTTAAAAGTCAAGACATCGCTAATCAGCAATCTAAATAATCTGATGATTTTACAAAATATATGCAATAAGAATAAGAAAGAAAAAAAAAGGAAGAAGAATTTAGAAAATAATAATTAGCTGATTTATAAAAGAGAGAGGAATAAAGATTATTAGATGAATAAAGACAAGGAGAAGAAAGATAAAAATTAGAAGAATTGGAAAGATCAAGAAAATTAAGAGAATAAGAATTAGAAAATTAAAGAAGGATTAAAGAATATGAAGAAGATTAAAAACGTTTAAGAGAACAAGAAAAAATAAGAAAGTAAAGAGAATAAGAAGAGATTTTATAAAAGTAAAAAGAACAAGAGTTAGAAAAGTAGAGAAGGGAAAAGGAAGAATAGGATAGACTTAGAAAAGAATAATTGAGAAGGGAATAGGATGATAGAGATCGTAAAGTCAAAGAGTAAGAGGAATAAAGAAGAAGGGAAGAATAAGCAAAAAGAGAATAGGAAGAGAGATAAAGAAAAGAATAAGAAAAATGGGAATAGGAATAGAGAGATAGGTTGAGAAAAGAAAAGGAGGAATAAGATAAAAGGAGATAATAAGAAGAATAATAGTAAGAGAAATTAAAATAATAAGAAAGATAAAAGTAGCAATATGAAGAACAACTTCGATTATAAAAATAATAAGAATAAGATATAAAGTTAAGAGAATATGAGGAGTAGAAAAAATAATAAAATCGATCTAATTCTAGAAATGTTAGAAGTTAAGAAACTGAAGAAGATAGATAAGCCAAAAAGTTAAAGGAATTAGAACAAAGAGCAAGATAAGAATATTAATAGCATATAGTAAATCAAAGTAATAGTAGTTATTCAAGTAAATAAATGACTGAAAGTAAATAATAAAGAAGATAAATATCTGATGACGATCTTTTTATTGCTACAAATAATAATTCTTACATACCATAAAAACAAAAGAATGAGATGAATGAAGATGAATATGAGTTAGAATAAAAACTTCATAATATGTTAGTGTAAAATCTTTAATTGGAATTACCTCCAATTACAAAAACATTAAAACCTGATGAAAATAGTAATCTTGATTGGGATATCAGTGTAATTGAGTAATAACAGAAGCAAGCTCCATTAATGAAATAATATGAGAATACTTAATAGGTAGAAGTTGCAATGCATTAGATTTAATAAAATAACAAATCTGTATCACCAAATACTAGATAAACAAGATTTACTCCAAGAGTCACTAAGATGGAAGATAGGCCAACACATATTAATAATATGTTAGATGATTAATTGGATGAATGGGATCTCAGTGAAGATCCTTAAGTAAAGTTACTCAATCAACTGCTGGAATAGCCAGAAAGACCAAAAAAGGAGAAGTAGAAGTAAAATGTTAATACTAGCACTAATAATGGATATTCATCATAATCTTAATAATAAATGTCTATATCCACTCAACCAACAAATAAATTTAGTTTTGGTGAAAGTAAAGCAAAGTAAACTTTAAAACCAGAAACAGTTGAAAATGTGGAAGAAAGTTTTAGGCAAGATAGATCAATGAGAATGAATACTTCTAGAGACAGAAGTAGAAATAAAATACCAGCTAAATCAAATCCAAAATATAGATAAATTTAATAATAGTAAGAACCAGTTGAAGAATAATATGATGAAGATTAATTAGAAGATTTAAAGAGGTCGAAATCATCTAATTAAGAAAACACCTATGATTAAAAACTAAAACCATTTAAAAAATATGACTATGATCCATATTCTGTTAATTATCAAAATTAAACATAAGAACAGTATTTTAAATAAATAATAATTTAGATACAAACCAAGAAAGAGTAGGATAAGTGAAAGACAAAATAGAACTATTCCTTAAAGACCATTACAAGAAATGGATTTTTTTGATAGACTAAAATTTGCCTTTGGGTGTTTATCTAGAAGATAATGAAAATCAAAAATTTATAACTAATATATAAATTTTATTCAAAACATTATTTTTAGAAATAGGCAAAAAAGATATATTATTGTTTTTGGAAATATAAATCTTGATAAATTAGATAAATTATATTTTTATTAATTTTCAGATGGGTAATTGTAATTGTATAAAGAGGAAAAAACAACAACAAGAACAGAAAAAAGACATTTTATGGAAAGTTGATGATAAATGCCTATAGAAAATTGATGATCTTTATGAAAAAACATGGAGAAAAAGAAATGTAGATGAATAATATAAATAATTTGTTAGAGATATTTAAAATAAATAAGAACTTAAAAAATATTATAACTTATCATTATCAAGTTAAGCAGAACTTCAAAAAGTTTGTAATAAATTTAGAGAAGTGAGAGGAGATGGAAATTGTTTTTATACTGCTTTTGGTTATTAATTTTTGGATTTACTTTTATAGATATTTGATGAAAAACAATTTTAAGACTTTATTTAGAAATATGATAAAATTGAAATGAAAATATAGGTAGATAATTTCTAAATAAATGATGAATATACTGAAGATAATTTGCGTAAAGAATTTTTCAATCGATTATAGAATTTAAGAAATATTTAAAAAGAAGATAGGAAAGATCAATATATCAAATAATTCAAAAATTATGAAAATAAAGAAGATATGGATTGTTATTTATATGGATTATCTACAATATTTTTTAGGAATTTGGCAAATAAAGTAGTTGATGAGAATAATATGGCAGATTTGCTTTTTGATAGACAGAACTTGTTAATTTGGGAAAGTGAGTGTAATAATAATGAAGTAGTAATAGCTGCATTAGCTAAGTCTTTATAAATGTATTATAATATTATTATTTAAGAAAAATATTACTTATATTTTTTTTAAATAATGGATTTGAATAAAAGGTTTATGAAGAGTAATATAAGAATTAAGTCATTTTGTTGATTAAACCTGGTCATTACAATATTGGATTATTTTCATCAGAAAATGAATATTGATTAATGATTACTAATAAAATGAATAATTTAAAATATAATATCAAAATTTATACATTTATGTGTGTATGAGTTTATATCTTTAATTTATGAAACAAAATTATTACATCTTTTTGTAAAATTTTATTATGTGTAAAATCTCATTTTTTATTTTACCTAAAGCATGTAAAAGTATTAATAATTATAGTTTATAAGAGAATAATCATTAATAATATTTTATTAATTTGATAATTACTTTTCATAAATTATTAGTGTTAATGTTGTCTAATATGTTTTAGAATATATGTCGAATTCACAACAGTGAAGTAGTTGCTATTAAACTATCTTCCAATAAGTAATTAGAGGATATTCTTATGTGTGTATACTGTTTAACAGGAAATGCTCAATAACCTGTTGTGCCAATAAATGAAATCTAAAAGTTGTATGAAACTAAAATTTCATTTATTAAGTAGTTGCAAGCTGAAAAGCATTAATTAATTAATGCATATCTTAGTAAAATAATAGATACTTTGAATTAGTTGAAAAATGATATGAATGTTTAATTAGATAAAGGAATTAGGTTGATTGAAAACCAATTAGAATATGAAAATCAAAGATTGTAAAGGTAGCAGAATAATCATGAAGACAATGAAAAGACATTAAATGATTATATTTAGGTGATATTTAGTAGTGAGTTCAGTTATAGTTAATAACAACAAGGGGAAGATGAATTTAGTTGGATATAATATCTATCTAAAGAATTAAAGAGATTAAGTAAAATTTAAGAAATATAGGACTGTTTAATGATATCGAATGATCTCAAAAAATAATATTAAATAAAAGATTAAAATACACAAAATTAAATAAAAAAATTACTTTAAACTATTTCTTATAATTAAGTTAATGAGAGAACACCTAAGTTGGATTTCAATTGTTAAATACATGGCAAAGAAATTATTTTGTTAGACTTGAATCATGAAACACACAAGAATAAGCGCTTATGCTGTATAGAATGTATGCCATCCTAATATATTTCATTATCTAAGGCATAAGAGAAATGGAAATAGTTTGAGACTAGAAGATGTAATTATCTCTAATAATAAATACTTGATAAGGAATAATATTATGAATAAGTTTAGGAATAGATTATCAAAATTGAAAATTAAATTATAGAATAGGTCAAGAATCTAAGAATTAATTTTGAAGACAATATATTGGTGATGAAATAAAAAAATGTCTAAAGTCTCAATTTAAATAATTATAATCTTTAAAATATGAATTACACTGAATTATAAGAAAGGATTGAAATTATAAGTAAATCCGAAGAAAATTAATAAAGTATAATTTTTTAAGAATATCAAGAGATGTAAAATTCTATTTTATCTTAATTAAAGGAATAATTATAATA